>JALJEV010001432.1:6600000-7190000 GCA_026586105.1 Hylodesmum podocarpum | reverse complement strand
GTAGCTTTTTAGGTTGGACTTTTTCTTAACTTGGGCCTAATTATTGTTTTCATTGATAATCGAGTTTAAAAAAGTTATTTATAAGCTAAATTAAAATGTAAATAAAATATTGATAAGTATGTGAAGTCATAAAAAAAAATTACAATATTGATAAAATGAACCTGTGGTGAATGAGATGATAATGTTAGAGTATCACGTCAAATAGAAAATGAAGTTTGATATAATATATAAACTTAAAAAATTCTTTCCTAATAAATTAATATTTTGTAATAGTTAATTTCTTTTATTAATTTTTTTTAAATGTATTTGACAATCATTAATTACGTGAATATTATTTATCAACTATGAAAATGTTTTAGTATATATATATATATATATATATATATATATATAATTTATGTTAAATAGCATATAAGAATGCAGTGGGAATAATTATTTAGTTATGTAAGTAAATTTTATAATAGATAGATAGTATAGTTTGTTAAATATAATTGTAAGGTTTTCACCGTGATATGATGATATAAGCGTTGAATGTGTGTCAAATAATATTAAATTAGTTCTTATTTTATAATAGTAATGGACCTGGATTGTTTGACAGTAATAGTAGATTTAAATTGTTTTTTATGAATTATTTTGTAATTGCTTAGAAGTCGAAATTATAAAGTGTAATTTAAGATTTTTATGTTTATGGAAATCAAATAGTATAACAAAATTCAATCAGAACAGCAAAATCAAACAAAATCAAATAAAATACATAACTAAAGATCAATTCAAGAAAAACACCAATCCGATTTCTAACGATTTCCAATTCCCTCGCTGGTTCATTAAAATGTTAACAATCGATTATGCATTGTATTGAAACCAGAATTCTTATGTTTCAACACTAAATTAGCGCTCAAAAATCTCGAAGTATTTTCATCGAACACTTGACGACCTTTAATCTCACACAACCACATAAGAGCATATAATTCGGTTTCGAATCATTTAATTAGTTCTCTGCATCTGTCATTAATCAATAATGCTAGAACAACAAAAAATTTAATCCAATTCATCGATCAATTAAACCAAACAGAAAATCCAACAACTAAAACGAAGTGTTAATGCAATTAAAAATGAAGAACTTAAAGAAATTAAGTTCCTTAAGGAACTGATTAAGATCAAATTAATTAATGAAATTAACTATTCATAATTTAAATATTATCTAATTAGGAACCTAAGTGCTAATGCATTTCTTACCTAATTAGATAGAATTGTATTATTTGATAAATTTGGGTTTAAAATAACTCGTCCAACTATAATGGGTTCGCGTGATGAATTTTATAAGTTTCAAATTTAATAAATCCAACATAAACCGATTTATTTTAAAATATTAAATATGCTATATTTTAAATTCTTGTTAATTTTAAGAATTAATTTGATTTCCAAATCAATGTTAAAGTTTTTTTATTTTAAACATGAAATTCATTTCCAAATAAAATTAATTGAATTTAATAAGTATTGACTATTGATCTTGATTCATGGGATAACTAAAAGTAGACAAATATATCATAATTATACATATCAAATATTAAATTATACTTTCTCCGTATTTATTTGATATTTTAATGAAAGAACTGTCTCATTTTAATTACCAATCTATAAAATTAATGAAACATTAAATATAATTTTTCTACTATATTCTTAATTATTTATTGAAGGTTGAGAAAAAAAGAAAAGGAGTATATATAGATAAGAGAGCATTTGATTAATTTGAGCATAATTTTTTCTTTGCTGAAAATTTGAGAGATAAATTATATAGTATGGAATTACATAATATTTTTTTTTATATAATTGCAGTATTAATTATATTTTTTAATACTTAGATTAAAATCCTAAACATCGGAATCTCTCGTCTCAGCTTATAACTTTTTCTCATGATTAATAGCCAGGTACAAGAACTATTTAAATTTATGATTTCCAATGAATTTCAAATATTAATAGAGAAAATATTACATAAAAGAATATGTTATAAAATAACCTGAATATTTCCTCTTAAATCTATATTATAGATTTTATTTTCAACTTTTCTTTATTTTTGAATCCCTTTTGAATTAGTGAATATTATCTCAACTTTTTTTTTTATTTTAAAACGTTACTTAAGAGATTGCAAATTTTTTCAACTGTTAATTATATTCAACGTTTGTTCGTTCAAAGTTCAAACACATTTGCTGCATGTTGCTATTATAAATTATCAGAATTTGCTATAGACAACATAAGCACATCACGAATGATTAGGTGACATGATCATTGGGATTTGGGAGGGGAGTTAAGAATAAAGAAAGAAGGAAACAAAGTCGTGGATTCAATATTTATTAGTTAATAATAATAATAATAATAATAATAATAATAATAATAATAATAATAAATAAATAAATAAATAAATAAATAAATAAAAGTTTAAAGTGATATCTGCCCCGGTTATAATTCACAACTAGAATATGATAATTTTTATAAGTAATTGTCATCCATCAAATATTAAAAAATTTCAAAATAGTTATTGATGATTTCGTAATTTTTGTTACGGTTGGAATCTTTGATACATGTGTAAAAAAAATAAACGTATTTTCTGTTTGTTATCGTATACGATAAACAGTACTGTATCGTTTATTGAGGGATGGTAATTTAAAGTTTACTAATTATAGATTTATTCAGATAAAGAAAATATTATTTTTTAAAAGATGATTCTTAATTTCTATATACATTGAGTTGTTGATAGCTCAATAAACTCATTATTTGAGAAATAAATATATTTAAAAGTAATCCTATATCTTTTATAATTAGAATTAAGAAAATGTGATGTTTTATATCGTTATACGTGGGACTAGAAGTACTAATTTGCATAATTGTTGTATATAATATGTTACTTGCATTCAAACTTTTATCCTGAATAAAATGACGTGAGCATGTTTTTCAGAAGAAAAAAAACATTTTAACTTAAAATAATCAGACGCAAGAAAGAATATAAAATTTTATTAAAATTAATATTTTTCAAATAGTTGATCATATCTTTGTTAAAAAAGAAAAGGAGTGATTTTATGATTGTATAAATACACATAAATTAATTAGTTTCTGCCTTTTTTTCAGAAAATAAATCCACACTGAAATAATTTTGTTAAATTAAGTTTGTGTAGTGATTGATATATTTTAAATTTCCATTAGGAGTTCCATTTCAGTTAGAAAAAAAAATTGACCTAATATAAATTCTCTCACTTAATAGATTAATTTTTAAGTTGGTCTCTTTTCTTAATTTAAGTCCTAACCATTACGTTTTAATTAAAAATTAGAGTCTCGAAGAGAGTTATTTATAGATTAAATTAAAATGCAAATAAAATACTGTCAAACAAGTAAGTTGTCCAGGAAAAGTGGAATTTTTGTGGATGTTATAAGGAACCGTTAGATGTACCACGTCAATTAAAAATAAGATTAATATAATACATATAAAAATTCTCTCACCTAATAGATTAATTTTTTATAATGGTAATTTCTTTTAATAAACATTTTTATATGAATAAACTATCATTAATTACGTGGTTGAGGAAGAATGTTATTCATCAACTATATATAATTAATTAATTTTTGTTAAATAGCATTTAAGAATATAGTGAGGATATAACACTCTAATAAAGGTGTTCTGTTTTTCTTTTCTCTTTCTAAAATTTATTGATGTGAGATTTTGAATTAACGCAATATATTCCTTAATTCAATTCAAAGTCCTATATTATTATAAACTATTTTATAAAGATTTTTTTTTATAGCAGAATCTTTTATGTTATCATTTTTCTCCTTTAGACCTTGTAAAATGTGGAACTTTGATTGAATCCTAACAAACTTTCCTTCAAATAAAGGACCACAAAACTCCCTCCTCTACAACGAAAGTCATTGTCAATAATGATCATTAGAGCTTCCATCGTCTCAATAATTCTTGAGCTTTCACATTGTCGTCGATATACGTTAGTTATTGTACCACTGTTTTGATAGCTCACATCAACAACACGTGCAACCTAGCCACCCACCAGTGGTGGGAAGACTTTCAATAGAAGGGATCCTCACAAAATAGGTCCATTTGACCTTCACTTATATCCATTTTAATCATTGCATCACTTGTCTGAGTCTGTCGCCAAGTCAAACCATTAGTTCTGATATAAAGACACGAGTTACTCAGCGGAAAAATTACACGAATCTCTAAAAGCATGTGTAAAATAAAACTTTTCCACATGAGGGAAAATAAGAGAATTATAATAAGAGACAATATAAATTTCCAAGGATCAGGGAAAACAAATACGCAATAGCAAAAAACACAGACAATTTTAAGTGGAAACCCCCCAATGAGAGGGACAAAAACCACGAGACCCAGTTCAGAAAAATAATCACTATGAGAAATGTCAACGAGTACAGCAAAAAAGCTTCTACAGAAGAACTATAAAAAATGTTCTACTTGGGACCAAATAGTGAAAACACATTGGTGTTTGATACATACCACTTGTTGGGTAACCCGAGGAGGACTTCACACACACATCCTGCAATGGTAAGATATTGTGATCTTTGGGCCTAAGCCCTCACGATTTAGTTTTTAGACTTCCTCCAAAAGATCTCTTACCAATGGAGGTACTATGTGTGTTATAAATTCATGTGTCTTCGATATGAGAAATTGTTTGCATCCCAACAATTCTCCCCTCAAACAAAGGACGACTAAACATTATCCCCTACAGCGGAGGTTATTGTCAATGATGGCAATTAGAGCTTTCATCGCCACGACAATTCTTGAGTTTCACATTGTCGTCTATATGCCCTAATTCTTGTACCGCCGTTCTGATAGCTCACATCAACGACACACACAACTTAGCCACAATGTAAGTCCACTTGACTTTCACCTAGATCTACTCCAATCATTGCATCACTCGTCTGAGCCGATCGCCAAGTTGAATCATCGACTCTAATACCACTTTTTAAGTCACCCTAGCCACCGACTCTGATACCACTCGTTGGGAAATGCACGGTTACGCAACAGAAAAATTACATACAAAATTGAAAGCGTATATACAAATAAAACTTTTCCCACTTGATTGAAATTGAAATAAGAGGAACATAATATATGACAATCCAAAATTTCGGAGAGCAAATAGAAAGTAAATGCAAGAGTAAGAAGAACACATATAATTTTTGTTGGGAATTCAGTCTGCTTCAAAACATAATAAGGGAAAAAGGAAAAGAGCACACACAAAATTAACGTGGTTCGGTGCCTCAAGACCTAGTCCACAATCCCTCTGGGATAAAATTCACTATGTGTAATTTTTGAACGGAAAAATCACAAACCCTCGCAACATATAGTTTTTGGACGGAAAAACTACAAATCCTCCCCAACTGTAATTTTTGAACAGAAAAATTACAAACCCTCCCCCAAGTGTAATTTTTGGACAGAAAAACTACAAACCCTCCCCATATGTAATTTTTGGACGGAAAAACTACAAACCTTCCCCAGATATAATTTTTGAACTGAAAAATTATAAACCCTCGCAACATATAATTTTTGGACGGAAAAAACTACAAACCCTCCCCAAGTGTAATTTTTGAACGGAAAAACTACAAACCCTCCCCCAAGTGTAATTTTTGGACGGAAAAACTACAAACCCTTCTCATATGTAATTTTTGGATGGAAAAACTACAAACCCTCCCCATATGTAATTTTTGGACGGAAAAACTACAAACCCTCCCCAGATATAATTTTTGAATGGAAAAAAATTATAAACCCTCCCCAAAGTGTTTGACACACACTACCTAATACCTAAAATACCCATATAGATTCTAGGATGTGGTGCAAGTGAATAAAACCTAATACTCTCACTTATATAGATTTTTCACTCATCTCTCTTTCTAATACTCTACGATGTGAGACTTTGAATTAACACAAGATTTAACAATTTTTAACGTGAAACCCCGATGAGATGGGCAAAAACTACGAAACCTAGTGCAGAAAAATACCACTATGAAAAATGTCAAAGAGTACAACAAATGAGCTTTTACAAAAGAACTCACACAAATGCTCTACTCGAGACCAAATAGTGGAAAGCACACCGATGTTTAACACACACTTACTAAAATATAAATACACCAATTACATAGATTTTAAGATGTGGTGCAAGTAAATAAAATATATCATTCTCTCTAATATTAGGTGTTATGTTCCTCTCTTTTTCAAAAATTTGTCAACATAAGACTTTAAATTAACACAATACACAATAAATTCTCCTTTAATTCAAAGTCGTACATTATTACAAACTCTTTTACCGTGATCTTTTCTTACAGTAGAATATTCTGTGTTATCTTTCTTTTCCTTTAAACTCTACAAAACATGAGAATTTGATTAAATCCCAGCTCACATAAATTTTCATTGCAGAAATTAATGATCAGATAATGTATACGAAGATAAATAAATAAAAATTTTGGGCATGTTAGAGTGTGCAAGTCAAAGGTTAATCTTTTGCTGCCAATTGTCTCTTTCTTAAAGCGTTTCTAGTTTTTTCATCTTGATTCTCTTCCAATTCTAGATAGTGAAATGACATGGTTTGGTTTTTCCAATTGGAGGAATAGATGAGCTGATATGTTGGAGTTCACATGGGAGGAACATTGTAGAACCATTTGGACAATGTAGCTCACCATGGCTTGGTTGTTTTTTGTATTTTATTTGCTACATATGACTATTGCAACAACCATTTTTCATTGTTTGTAACGACTAACATATGGTTTCTTTTATAATATCAGTTTCATTATATTTATATCATAAAAGAAGGAATGTTATAAATTTATAACATTTAATGGAATTTCATGAATTTTTAAATTGAAAAAATTTATAATTAAAATTTAATTATAAAAATTTATTTTGCATTTTTTTTGTCATATTACCAATGTTATCATTATTTTTTTATTATCGTGTGATGGGATAATAAAATTATAAGAATAATAATAATATATAATAATAAAGGCGTTAATATCAAAGATAGAAAAAATTATACGTAGATAAAATATTTATATTTTTATTAAAATGTTTCACAGAATTCTTTGTATTAAATAATTAATCAATATTTATATATTTTTTAATATTAAAAATCTTACTTTAAATTATAAAAATGTTAATTTTATTTACTAAATTTTTATAATTTTTTTAAAAAATAAAATTATCTTAATTAAATATCACAAAATATTTTACATCATTTTAAAGTCTTTATTAAAATCATAAAAAATTTACAAAGAAATCTTTAAAATCCTTCTAAATTTTAATATATCCACGGCCGTAGATATCTCTCAGATGGATCACTGATTTCTATGAAGTAGTTGACCAATATCCTACACAAGAAACATTTCCCTGTAATCCAAAGGATTTAAATGATGGAAGATACATGAAAAGTATTATCCAGGGCATCTTCTTGAAACACCCTTTTTTTCAAAATATACCTTGTAAGGTTGGATTCAACACTCTATAAACCAAAATTTGAAAGTAGGTAAAGTTTTATATTTTCATAATTTTTTTTTGTCAAATTTACGTAGGTGTGTATATGAAGTTGGGTTCAATATTGATCTATAGATCAAACAAGAAACAAATATTGGTAAAAAAAAATATAAACTAGATTTAATCTAGACAGTTTGGGTTTGTCCTAACTGCCTCAAATGATTAAAAAGATGGCCATATGAAACCGTACGTAATTATTTTACAAAGTAGACGTATTTGGATAATAACTTAATTATAATTTGTAAACTATTTTCATAAGCTATTTTAGAGATATTATTGAAATAAACTAAAAATAATCATAAGTTATTTAACTAATTCCGGTCAAATATTTTTAAAAATTCTTATTCAAAAGATATAAGCTCAAATCTTATTATGGAAATTCTTATTCTGACAAGTATTAAATAAGTTCTAAATAAATTCTCTTAAAGAGAATCTGCAAATATACATAGAAGCTTAACAAATTCAAGCAACGACTTGATTTAGTAAGTCTAAGATGATGATGAGTACACATGTTGTGACAATCTAGGATGAGGGTGGATAGATAGAGGCACGGCTCTTTGGAGGGTGAGCGCAAAAACTTCATCCATGTTCAGTTTTTCTGGGTCAAGCCCATTCTCCAACTCCCAATCAAATGCGTGAGTTAGGGTAGCAATGACCAGTTGAACCACCCTTATGCCGAGATTCATACCAGCACAAATTCTACGCCCCGCACTGAAGGGTATAATCTCAAAGTTGTTGCCCCTAACGTCAACACCATCCTTCTCATTATTAGGGAGGAACCTTTCAGGCTTGAACTCTAATGGATTAAGCCACTCCTTGGGGTCACGTCCTATAGCCCAAATATTGATCAAGATAGTTGCATTCTTGGGGATGTGATAACCAAATATTTCACAACTCTCTTGTGCAATTCGTGGGAGGTTAAGAGGAGTTGGTGGGTGTAGACGAAGCGTTTCTTTCACCACAGCTTCCAAGTAAGGAAGTTTGGGCAAGTCTAGTTCAGTCACAAGTCTGTTACGTCCCACAATACTATCTAACTCTTGTTGGATCTTATTCATAATTGTTGGCTTTTTAATCAATTCAGCAATCGCCCACTCTATTACACTTGATGTTGTATCTGTCCCAGCTACAAACATGGTCTGCAAAAATAGTAGATTAATATATGTAGTCATTTATTTACTTGTTCAATACATATCAAGGTGTTAAAAAGAATATAGAATTATTATTTCTTGACAAATGACGTACCCAAATTATTAATTTGATCTCTGCTTCAGTGAGTTTTATCCCTTCTTGAGGAGTATCTTTCAGTGATAACAATGTCCTCAGATACAAATCCTGGTATTTTTCACTATTTTTGGAAATCTTATGTTCCTCTGTAATGTTGGATAAAAATGCATCAATCCTCTTACTTAATTTATTTGACTTATGTTTCACTCCTCGAAGATCTAGCCAGTCCAAAGCGGGAATGAAATCACCAATATTGGAAATTCCTAATAATTTCATGTGCTCCATCGTCATAGATTTAAATTCATCTACCTCTGTGGCAAAGTTATTATTATCGTCATTAAAAATTCTTCGTCCAAGCATTACCCTTGCCAATAAGTTGGTGACACATACGTTCAACAATTGTCCCAAATTCACTGCTTTACACTCTAAACTTGCTATATTACATACCAATCTTTGTACTTCTTCCTGCGTGTAAATGCAATATTTTTTTAATCAATCATTATAGACTTACGTAGCCTTATGTAAATAATCACATAAGAAGAAACTAACTAATCTCAATCCTTTTTCTCGTTGGGGTATTAAATGTATGCCACATATTCGACCAAAAAATATCCATGCCACGCTCACTCATCAATAATTAAATTTTCATTTAGTAGAGATGTTGGCATATATTTCAAGGAAGTACTTTTTAATTCATAGAAATTGAATACAAATATTATAAAGTTAATAATATTGTATTCAACTATAGACACCATTAAATATAAAAAATATTAAGGAAATTGTTTATTTACTTAATTTTTCGTTTAATTTACTTAAAAATATTAAAACAATAAATAAATTCAATTTTCACTTGAGAGTGAAAACTTGAAATAAAAGTTAAGAAAAATTATTTTTTAAAATTATATAATATTTATTAAAAAAATTAATAAAAATAAGAACCTTAATTTTAAAATATCAAATTAGAGAAAAATTATTTGGAAGGAAATTTTTATTTTCTGCCTTCTTCGTTTCTTCATACGTCAGATAATATTTTGAATTCGAGTCATACACACTTGGATCATCAATATTTTCTATAATTACACCTTTATCTATGATAAGAAAAACTCCATTTCATAATTGTATACTTTTATACACTAATTTCAGTTATACAAACGAACGACCAGCTCAATTAGTGAATTGGAGAGTTAAAGGTATGTTTAATAGAGTTTAAAACAATTTTCCACTGACAATTAGTTAAATAAATTAGATGCATAATAAACCAGAGATTGATGAACTATATTTGAACAGAAAATCATTTTTTCTCTATTCAAGAACATAAACCATGTTGACTCAAAGGAATTAAAGAGCAAGTATTATGAGTGAGTGCAATTAGAGGCAAAGATAAAAATATAATTAGGGAAGATAGAAATGATGCTATTTCTGACCTCTCGCACATGTCTAAAACCATCGATGGCCTTAACAGAAAACATGTGACTGGAACTTATTTTCCGCAGTAAACGCCATCGTGGGCCATAGGGTGCAAAAGCAAAGTCTACTACGTTTTTATAAATGTATCTGAACGTAGAGCTCACTGGCCTGTTCGAGAAATTGGCATCATGGACCTTCAAGAACTGCTCTGCCACGGAGGCGGAACCCACCACCACAACATCGATTGAGCCCAAACGAAAGTACATGAGTGGCCCATAAGTGCGGGCCAAGGCCGCGAATTTCTGGTGTGGCATTCGGCCCAGTTGGGGCAAGTTTCCCACTATGGGCCATGGCCTTGGCCCTGGTGGTAGTGTTATTGATGGCCCAGTTATGAACTTCAAAAGATGGTATATAAAGGTAGCTACTACGATAGTAGCAAAGCCAATAACCCAAGGAGACATGGATATCTTAGATTGTGTGTGTGATGCTTTAAACAATCGTGCTTCATATAAAGAACACACTCCTCGTTGATATATATAGAGAAATTTTTTGGAATCGTCAATGGAAGAATAAAATATCTCATGTGCATTCAATAGTGAAGTATTTTTTTAATTAATTTATTCATTTCTATAACTGTGAGTGACCGCACCACAGCCATCACTAGTCAAGTGAAGGCAAAATTGTCAAGTCTCACGATCAAAATTCAAAAGAAGAAGGAAAAATATAAATTATGAACAGCGACATTTACCCACTTTTAATACATCAGCAGTTCAATTTGTAATAACGTTAAATCTGTGAAAAGGATCTATATCTAATTCGAGGAGGGATAATGTGACAACCGCATTGCTAATAAGATCAAAAGTTTTGGATTTTAACTCTATTCATTTGAAATAAGAAAACTGAATAGAGAATTTTCTTTTTCCACTTATTCCTACCCTTAATATTTTACATGTATATTTTGAGTAATTATTTTAGTATCTCGTCTTTATTTCTTCTCTTTCTTTTCTGATAAAAATAAATCAATTAACAACAATTGTTTTTCAAAAATTATTTATATAATATACATAATTAATTGATGCTGTAATTTTTTATATTAACAGTGTATAACATTTTAACTCTTCTTAATTCTTTTCTCTCTACATATATTGTCTATTTATTAGTTTCTTTAAGTTAATATTAAAGACTTCACATCGATTAATACATAAGTGTAGGATAAATTTTAATTTACAAATTAATTTTATAAAGTTGAGGTAGAATCTATTACCTATATTTTTAAATATATTACTATTTGGATTGTTCAAAATTTTAAATAATTTTTAATTGAATTGGAATTTCAATATATTCGTGTTTCAATGAATTCTAATAATTAAAAATACTCATCCATGCTCTAAACAATATCTTATTATTTTTTCCTTATCTAATAGAAGCTGCTTGTTAATTTTTTTTTTAAAAAAAAATCACTTTTGATAAAGAAATATTTTTCCATGCATGTTTCTTTGGACTTTTTATATAATCACGATCTGGAAAGAATATAAAAATCTTATTAAAATTAAAAGTTTTTTAAAAACAACATTTCCACATAAAAATTAATTGCTCTTCTTTATAAAAAAAATAAAATAATTTTATTATCATAGATATCCATAAATTAGTTTCTACCTCGTCTAAAAATTAAAACAATTTTTTTACAAACATGCTCCTATCATAAAAGAAAATTAATTAGTCTTTTTAGGCACGCGCCGTTGGGAAATGAAGTTTGAACATTACCCCGTGAAAGTAAATGCCAGGTCAAAGGTCTTAGTTTCAATATACAATCACCATCTTTGATTTTTTTTTGGCTTTTTGACATATATAGTTTTTCTAAAAAACTATTTAATGTTAATTGGAAACATTTTTCTGATTTTGGTTTTATTTCTCTGGAGTCCTAAATTAAATTGTGACCTTGAAGCTGCAGGTTTTTTTACACGTGACATAGCAAGTTCACCACATATTGACATATATTAAAATAAGATCTGTACGGTGAATGATATAATTTATCGTGTGACGTATGATAAAATTATAAATTCTATTACGATTTCATGACTACTTATCACGTGTCTCAATTTTATTGGTAAATTTGTTGTGATGTGACCATACGACGACTTAGAGGTCTTACACTCCTTGAAAAAGTTAACTTTTAACTCCAGAAAATTGCTACCCTACTAACTGAGATACGGGGCTAACTGGCCACCTAATCCCCAAAATGTATTTTTATTACAAATATATATATATATATATATATATATATATATATAAAATGACATTGTTTTTATTTAAAAAAAAATAAAACAGCGTTGTTTTGATATTGTAAAAGACAAATCACGATAAGGGGGGGTTGAATTGTGATTTCTAAAAAAAAATTTCTTTCGTCTGTACCTTTCGTTTGTGGGTTTCGTCTGTGAGTTCAAAGCTTGTTCAGACGAAATAGTGTTTATCTTGAAAGATTGATTTTAATATATAAACGTTAAAGTATATTTATCCCCGTTAGTTAACTAGCAGATAAAATAAATGCACGAGATATTTTTATACTTGGTTCGTCTATACAAGACTACGTCCAGTTACCCAAAGAACCACCGAGTTTTCACTACAAACCGTGAAATGGTTTACAAGTATTCTTTGAACCCACCCACTTCACTATTACAGATATTCTTTGATCTCAGCCTTCTCAGGCTAAACCAACAAGGTATTCTTTGAACCCAGCCTCCATAGGCTAATACAAAGGTATTCTTTGAAACACAGCCCCCTCAGGCTAAAATGCCACACAAGTGGACTTTGAAAGATGTTTTAAGAAAAACAGAGTTTTTCCTCTACGCAGAGAGGTGTTTTCAATAACAGAGCTTGACAGTGAGCGAATTCTTAAAGATAGCAGATAAGCGTATTCGCCAACTTGTTCTGGTCGTGGTGAAGTCCTTTTATAGGCATCTTCTTCAAATAGTCGTTAGACTCATTTGAATGCCGTTGAGAGTCGTTGGAGATCTTCTTGAGAACTTTCCAAAAAGGTTGTCAGTTGTCCTTGATTGATAGATGAGAGTTGCAAATGATATCTCGACCGAATTGTGTGCGCAGTTCCTTTTACTGACTTGTACAGAGATGTGACAAAAAGGTAGAGACCTTTTTGACTTTGGATGTGAAAGCGTAGATCCCCATACAGATCTTGGATTCTTCTCATGATGACTCCTTTAGATTTTAAATCTTGGCGCGAGACTTCAACTGAACTTCACTTTTGGATAGACGAAATGAGTCTTCAAACTTCTTTGTTTCGTCTCATCCCTTTTGTCTTAAGCTTCACTCTTGGACAGACGAAGGTCTTCAACTTGAGTAGTCTTCTTTCGTCTGTGCTAGTATCGTCTGATGGCTTGGCTCTTGGACAGACGTAACACTTCAGATTTTGAAGGATCATGTTCCGTCTATTGCCTGTTTTGTCTTGTCAAGTCTTGATGGCTTGTTTCGTCTGTTCTGTAATTAGTCAAAACTTAGGGACATTCTTGATCTAACATTTTCCTCCTTGATCATCTTGATCTAACATTCTCCCCCTTTTTGATGATTACGAGACCATACCACGAAAATCTGCATAAGACATAGTTAGACAGAAACAACAGTTTAATGAGCCAGATTTACATCAAGACGATGTTTTCTGAATAATACCTCTTTATGATTTATTGTTACATCAATGTGATGTAATCAGAGTCGAATATTACAATGGTATTACAAAGCAGAAAACAATAAAGAATTACAATGTATATCTGAGCAAAAAAAAAATTACAATAATACAACAGTATAACTTCCTAGGACGATACTCCTTGTTCTTGTTTCTCCCCCTCAGACGAAGCTTTTCTTCCTTGCTCCCCCTCAGACTTTGCTTTGTACCATTCTTCTTTCCCTTGGGTTAGGCTTTCCCCTTGGATTATGCTTTCTTTTCTCTCCCCCTTGGGCTGTGATCATCAAAACTCTGATCAAGAAGAAGGTTTTGGCTTTTTGTTCAACAGGGTCATGACAACATCTGTAAGCTGATGCACTTGAGACGATAGAGAAGCGTGATTTTCTTCAAGTTCTCTGTTCTTTGCTTTCAAGTGCTCACAATCTTCTTCTAAAGCCTCATATTTGCGCTTTAGAGTCTTATACTCCTCAGCTTCTTCAATATCAGCTGCCTTGGGCATCTCCTCATCAGCCTCAGCAACCTCCACCACATCATCAATTGGCACTTGCGGTGTTTGAGGCTCCTCCACAAAAGGTATAGTGTCATCAATGATGACCACTCTAGGTGATTTCTTCAGACGCATTGTGAAAAGAGGAAGATCGAGGTAGGCTGTGAAGTTCCGGTTCCATTGATAGGTATACCACTTGGTTGGAATGGATACTTCAAGAAGTGGTTGTTCCTGAGAATATACAAATGCAGCGTCAGGGAACACTTTGCCACATACAGAGGAGTCCTTCTCATCAAAGATGGTTCTAGAGCAATGTTTCACAGTGGTTTCAGACGAATACTTCTTTTCCTTCCCCTTAGCCAAATATTTTACCAAGCATGGCCTCTTTCGGTCTAAGACGATATAATATTTAGTTTCGTCGTCACCAGTGAGGAAAACTGAGATCCCACCATGAGAGGATAGTGTCTCAGATCCTTCATAGCATGTCGCTCAATATGAGAGTGAGAGACTGCTCTGTCTTTGGTTTCTTGTCTGTAGGCATTAGCCATTGCTTTGAAAGTCAGACTTGAGTCTTCAGGGAGAGCATGAGCAAAATCTTCGGGGTCTTCATACTCATTTAGGAGGATGGAGTAGCGAGGGCTGATCCCGGAGCAGTGGGGCCTCGTCCATGGGAGCACAATTCCTAGAGTGTGGCCTAAACCAACATACTCTGTTTGATTGAGTGGAATTGTGAACTTCAAAGGATCATGGCTAGTTAGAGAGTCAAGATGCCAATGTGTGCAATCTTTTGGCTCATAACGGTTGGATTCATTGTCTCCAAATCTACAGTGATGGAGAACTGGAGCGTTTATTTCGATCTGAGCCTTCCATCTTGAATTCTTTCTTTGTGGGATGTAAGGTTTATAGCCATGTGCTGGTCCTTCAATCTCAGACACAGCAAGATGATCCTTGTATTCTTTTATTTTCTCCAGTCCCTTGATATTTAGAGATGCCAGTTTGTCCCAGGGCAGACGCTTCAACCAATTGCGTTGCTCCTCTGGTGAATAGACAAAATCTTCATTAAAATCTTCTGGCTTCAGGGACTTATTGTAAAGAAAGGGGTTTTCAGATTTCTTCAGCTGGAATCCCTTCTTTCCTCTGTACTGATAAGGGTTCTTCAGCTCTATGTATGGTGTATTCTATATGTACAAGTCTTCATCGTCTGCTAATGAAGCAGGCTTAGACGATTCAGCTTCATTGGAGGCTTCATCAAACTTCGCTCCAATGATCCAATCTTGCTTGATTGGTCTTTCAGCACAGGTGCTCTCGACATATTTTCTTGTGACTAATTCATTTAAAAATGAATAGTCCATCTTGTGCTTTGGAGGTAGATCCTTTGGATTAATCACTTCAGCGTGTGATCTCCTCCTGGATGCATCCACTCTAGTTGTTTCAGAGATTTCTTCATCGGACGAAGAACTTGCATCTTCAACTAGTATGATATCTTCGACGAATCTCCATCGTCTGCGTGTGTGGATGCTTCCTCGACGCGCAGGTAACGTCTCGTGCAAGGTGAGCAAAGATTCACGAGACACAACAAGAGGCTCAGATGGAATTGCCCGTTGTTCGTCTAGGAGTGTTGTTGTTGATGGAAGGGTCTCCATTGTAGAGGTCTCTTCACTTAGCATGGTTTCTAACTCCTCCGCTAGTTGAATATCGTCTCTCTGAATCTGGGCAGTTTCTTCACTATCCATGCCCTCTGACGAACCAATGCCGCGAATGCTTTCTTGAAAGAGTCTTTCTCTTTCAGCTTGAAGCAATATTGAGACTCGCTTAGCCTCTTTGAGTTGACGCTCTTCATCTGTCTCACCAACTATGACAGATGCAAGCTTTTGCTTCATCTTATCCTTGCCCTTAGCAGCTTTTTCAAGCACAAGCTTCCTAGCTTCAGCTTTCTCTTCAACTGCTTTCCTCTGCTTTTCTTCGTCTGTTAGTATCTTCACAGACGAAGCACCCTTAGGCGATACCTTAATCCCTTCATCTTTACTAGGGGATATCGTCTGTCCACTTGACTTAGCACCAATGTGCTTGATTCTGATGGTCCTTTTCTTCTTCTTGAGAGGTTCCTCAAGAACATCCTCGAAAGGAACTTCAGATATTATCACAGAAGGAGGAGGTTGAGGTTGATTTGATGTTTGGGCTTGTGTTTGGGTTTGTGTTTCGGACGGTGTTTGGGTTTGTGTTTTGGGTTCTGTTTGGGATGGTGTTTGGGTTTGTGAGTGAGAAAAGAAGCTTGGAGATAGATGCATCTTTGCAAAGGTGCTTGCTTTCACTTCTTTTCCCTCAGGGTGATAGACGACGTCAGTGGTATCAAACTCTTGGTTAATGATGATTTTTGTGAAGAGAGTGGCGTAGGGAATGCTACTCTTCCTACGAATGTTCCTATTCTTCAAAGCACTCTTCCAATGGTCAAGAATAATGTGTGGGAGACTCATTCTTCCTTTTTTCAGACAATAGAAAATGCAAAATCTGTCTCGAACACTCACATTGTCCCTTGAACCAGTCCTTGGCGTGAAGATATTATATAGGAGGTTATGGATGATTCTTGCAGTGGGAGCGAGTTTTCCAGATCTGAAGGACTTGGGATCTTCAAAGTTGGGTTTCTTTAAATAGATGAATTTGTCAACATGCTCCTCTGATTCATTCTTCACCCAGTTGGGGTTATAGAAGCGTCCTTCGGCCTTGCAATTTCCGGCTTCAGCGATGGTATCAACGGTGATGATGTATTCTTTGTTGTCAATAGTGCCAGCAATGCCATCATCAAATTCCTTCGCGTCGCTCCCGAACTCGGCGTATGCCTCCATCGCCCATGGGCCTTTGGTCTCAAAGAAAGCCCATCCACCCAAAGGTGGTCAAACATCTTCACCACTGCTTGAAACCGTCTCCGAGTTTCCTTGATATCCACTTGCTTGGCAAGAACAAATCTTGAGCGAAAAAGGTTGCTTCGGGTTTTGGTTCCCTTGGTGTTCTTGGCGACCATTGTTGTTGTTTGAAAAACTAGAGAGAGAAAGGATTTTGTGAGTAAGGGTTTTGTAAGTTCTTCTACGATAGCAATAGCGAAAATATTGTAAAGAGTAAAAGAGAGAACTTTCAAAGGTATTTATAGGTAACGCTTAAAAACGATTGCAATTCATCGACGAAAGAGATTTTGAAAACTCCCTTTTTTATGACGTGTCCATTGAAAACTGTCCTTGATTTGACATATCCAAATCATTGCCTTTTCGATGATTGATTTGACTTCTGCAATTCACGGCGCGTGCTTATCATTGTCCTAGAATAGTGCAATAAATGACAGACACATTTATTGCTCTCTTTAATTTGTCCTCACACACTTGAGATAAACTTATTGAAAAGTAACAATTATGTCTGTTGAATTTTACCACAAGAACTATTCAACTTGATCGACGCAAATGTTTCGCCTTAACACTAAGTAATGTACAGACGGAACAAAATGTACAGACGAACAAATTCAATCAATAACTCGACATTTAAACAATTTTCAATCATTCAAAGAAATAATTCCAAGATTTTCTTTAATGAAATTGAATCGTGTTTCATCTAAAGCTTTGGTAAATATATCTCCCCATTGAAAATCAATCAACAAATTGTATATCGAAAATACCTTTTGGACATAATCTCTTATGAAATGAAAACGAATTTCAATATGTTTAGCTTTTGAATGTTGAATAGGGTTTTTATTTGAGATTGATTGCACTTGTGTTATCACAAAATACTGGTATATGATTCTCAAACCTGGAATAATCCTCAAGTTGATGTTTGATCCATAGTAGTTGTGAACAACACCCTGCCGCAGCAATGTATTCTGCTTCAGTTGTTGAAAGTGCAATGGAGTTTTGTTTCTTGCTTGACCAAGATATTAGTGATGATCCAAGAAATTGGCATCCACCAGTTGTGCTTTTTCTTTCCACTTTATCTCCAGCATAATCAGCATCACAAAAGCCTCTTAAACTGAAATCACTATTTCTCTTATAAAACAGAGAGAGATTAGTTGTTCCAACAAGATATCTAAGAATTCTCTTTACAGCTTGTAAATGAGATTCTTTGGGATCAGATTGAAAACGTGCACATAGACAGACACTAAACATAATGTCAGGTCTGCTTGCAGTTAAATAAAGGAGTGAGCCAATCATACCTCTGTATATCGTCTGATTAACAGACTTACCTGACTCATCCTTGTTAAGATTTGCTCCAGACGAATGCATTGGGGTCTTCATAGGCTTGGAGTTCTCCATCTTGAACTTCTTGATAAGTTCCTTAGTGTATTTCTGTTGATGGAAGTAGATTCCTTCTTTCGTCTGCTTGATTTGAAGTCTTAGGAAGAACTTTAATTCTCCCATCATACTCATTTCAAACTCTTCCTGCATTAGCTTTGAAAAAATCCTTGCAAAGAGAGTTGTTAGTAGCTCCAAAGACTATATCGTCTACATAAATCTGGACTATAATAAAGTCTTTTGAAACGCTTTTCTTGAAGAGAGTTGTATCAACCTTTCCTCTTGAAAAACCATTTTTAAGAAGGAAAGAACTGAGTCTATCATACCAAGCTCTAGGAGCTTGTTTGAGACCATACAGTGCTTTCTTGAGTTTAAAAACGTGATCTGGTTGAGACAAACTTTCAAAACCAAGAGGTTGTTTTACATACACTTCTTCTTCAATAAAACCATTTAGAAAAGCACTTTTTATATCCATTTGATATAGGACGATATTCTTGTGAGCAACAAAAGCAAGTAATATCCTAATAGCTTCTAATCTAGCTACAGGTGCAAAGGTTTCAGTAAAATCAATACCTTCTTGTTGATTGTACCCTTGTGCTACTAACCTTGCTTTGTTTCTTACCACTTTTCCAGCTTCATCAAGCTTGTTTCTGAACACCCATCTGGTTCCGATGATGCTTTTGTTCTTTGGTCTTTCAACAAGGGTCCATACATCATTTCTTGTGAACTGATTAAGTTCTTCTTCCATAGCCAAAATCCAATCGTTGTCTTGAAGAGCATCTTCAATGTTATTTGGCTCCAAAGTTGATACAAGAGCATAGATTGAAATATACTTCACTTTAGATCTTGTTTGAACACCTTGAGATCTATCTCCAATGATGAGATCTTCTGTATGATTTGATGCAAACTTCCATGTTTTTGCAGGGGCTTGATCTCCCTGTTGATGAGTATCAGACGAAGAGGGTTCGTCTGTGCATCTATCGTCTGTCCTTGTATCGTCTGACCCTGTATCGTCTGACCCTGTATCGTCTGACCCTTGTTTATCATCTTGTCTGGAATTATGACCAGAAGGGTTAATCTGCAAGTTATCAAACAAATTTTCTAGGTCTGATATTTCTTTATCAGCCTTTGAGTTATCTTGGAACTTTACATGGATTGATTCTTCTACAACTTGCGTCTTAGAGTTAAATACTCTATAGGCCTTAGATGTATTGGAATATCCAAGAAAGATTCCTTTAACCACCTTTGAATCAAACTTTCCAAGTTGATCTTTGGTGTTAAGGATAAAGCATTCACATCCAAAAGGATGGAAGTAAGAAATGTTGGGTCTTCTTCCTTTCCATAATTCATATGGAGTCTTATTCAAGATTGGTCTTATCAATATTCTGTTTTGAATATAACAGGAAGTGTTGACTGCTTCTGCCCAATAATATTTCGAGAGAGAGCTTTCATGCAACAAAGTTCTAGCCATTTCTTGTAAAGTACGATTTTTCCTTTCCACAACTCCATTTTGTTGAGGAGTTCTTGGAGACGAAAAATTGTGAAATATACCATTTTCAAAACAAAAGGCTTTGAACTCAGAATTTTCAAATTCTATTCCATGATCACTCCTTACAGACGCAATACATATTCCTTTTTCTTTTTGAACACGTTTGCAGAATATTTCAAAGACTTTGAATGACTCATGTTTATGAGCTAGGAAGTATACCCATGTGAATCTAGTATAGTCATCTACAATGACAAATCCATATCTCTTCCCTCCAAGACTTTCAGTCTGAGTGGGTCCAAAGAGATCAATATGTAACAGTTCTAATGGTCTTGTCGTGGAAACAACATTTTTAGATTTGAAAGAAGCTTTGAGTTGTTTCCCATGCTGACAAGATTCACACAGACGATTGGTTTTCCAAGATATTTTTGGCAAACCTTTTATGAGATCTTTCTTAGAAATTTTTGAAATATACTTGAGACTTAAATGTCCAAGCTTTTTATGCCAAATATCTCGTTCATCGTCTGCTGAAATCAAACATGTTACATTCTGATCACTTAGGTCAAAAAGGCAAACCTCATAAAGGTTGTTCTTTCTTTTCCCAATAAAAAGAATGGATTTATCTTTGTTCGTCACTATACACTCATCAGAGTTAAAAGCTACTTCATATCCACTATCACAAAATTGACTTATGCTAAGTAGATTGAAGTTAAGACCTTTAACGTATGATACGTTCTGGATAAGGGTATTGGGTGTCTTACCAACAGTCCCAATGCCAAGAATTTCACCTTTACCAACCGTATGAGACAGCCCTTTACTTGGTCTCGAGGTCTTGGAACATAGACAGGTCTCCCGTCATGTGTCGTGAGCATCCACTTTGTCCCAGGTACCGGCTTTTTGAAGTCTTTTCTCTTCCCATTGAGGATATCTCAAATAGAACAATAAGTGACTTTGGTACCCAAACCTTTTTGGGTCCTTTCTTGTTAGTTACAAAAGGCTTCTTTTTGTTTTGAGCCTTTTGGTAGATGTTAGGAACCTTGTTGTAATTCCTCTTCTTTTTATCAGACGAAAGAGGTTTATTTTTCCTTTCGTCTGTCTGCTTAACATAACCAAGTCCACTTTTATCATTTGGTGATCTCCCATATTTTAAAATGTTTTCAAGAATGGAGGATCCCTTTGTAAACTTGGTTAAGTCATTGAGTAAGGACTCATTTTCTTTCTTTAATCTTTCGATTTCAAGAATGAAAATGTCCTTTTTAGACTCAGACGAAACATCACTTGATATTTTCTTGTCTAGAAACTTAATTTCAGATTTCAAAACTGCATTCTCTTCCAAAGCTTGTCTTAGCTTGGTTTTGCAAGTTTTGTATTCTTTGAGCAATAAAATGAGAGTTAGCTAGAAGAGTATCATATGATATTTCTTCTGATTCGACTCGACTCGAAAGAAGAGGATGAAGAAGTTTCATTGTAATTTACCTCTCTGTTGAGACATGATCTCCAGCCATGAGGCATATGTTTGCTTTTTTCTTCTTCTTCGAGGATTCCTCCGAGCTTTCACCGTCAAGGTCTTCCCATGTCAGTAAGCTCTTCTTTCCTTTATCTCTTCTAGAGCTCCACCTTTTTTTCAATCTGGGACATTCTGATCTCATGTGTCCCGGTTTTCTGCACTCATAACACACAATCTCTGTGTTATCTTCTTTGGTTGATGACTTTTCAGGGAGCTTCTTCTCCTTTTTCTTGAAGAAGCGTTGGCCTCTTCCCTTCTTCATCATCATTCTTTTGAATCGTCTGGCCATGAGAGAGACTTCGTCTTCAGACGAACCATCAGACGATTCTGATTCAGTTGAATCAGCCTTCAAAATCTTTGCTTTCTTTTTACTGTCCTTCTTGACAGATTCTTCTTTAGGAGCGTTTTTAACGGATGGAAGCGTTATGGGTTCTTGGACCTTGATCTTATCTCTTTTACACAAGAGTACCTCATGTACTCGTAAGGCTCCTATTAACTCATCAAGAGTTAATGTCTTCATGTCACGCCCAACTGATATAGCAGTGGACATAGCTTCCCATGGAGGAGGAAGACTGTCCAATATCTTCATGTTGTTCTGGGCCTTTGTGAAGGTGATGCCAAGAGCAGTGAGTCCATTCAATATTGTTTGGAATCTTCTAAACATCATATCAATGGATTCTTCTTTCTTCATAGAGAACATTTCATATTCTCTTTGAAGAGTAGCAGCTTTCCTCATTCTGACATCTTCTGTGCCTTCATATGAGATCTTTAGAGCATCCCATAGTTCTTTAGCAGTTTTGTAGGCACAAAATCTGTTGTACTCAGTTCTGGAAAGAGCACACATGAGAACATATCTTGCTTTGTTGTTCAGCTCCATCATTGAGTATTCTTCATTTCCCCATTCTCCTTCAGGTTTGACAATAGGGATATCTCCTTTGGTAATGATATTCCACAGCCTGTACTGTGTGGATTTGATGTACATCTCCATGCGATCTGCCCAGTAGGGATAATCATCTCCAGAGAATGCTGGAGGTTTGTTCATGGAGGCTCCTCCGGATAAGAATGATGGTCCTTGTGAGTCCATGCTGGATCTTTTCCTCTAGCAGCTGTTAAGCGCTCAACCCTTAGAGGCTGAGCTCTGATACCAAACTGTAAAAGACAAATCACGAGAAGGGGGGTTGAATTGTGATTTCTAAAAAAAATTTTCTTTCGTCTGTACCTTTCGTCTGTGGGTTTCGTCTGTGAGTTCAAAGCTTGTTCAGACGAAACAGTGTTTATCTTGAAAGATTGATTTTAATATATAAACGTTAAAGTATATTTATCCCCGTTAGTTAACTAGCAGATAAAATAAATGCACAGATATTTTTATACTGGTTCGTCTATACAAGACTACGTCCGCTTACCCAAAGAACTACGAGTTTTCACTACAAACCGTGAAATGGTTTACAAGTATTCTTTGAACCCAGCCACTTCTGGCTATTACAGATATTCTTTGATCCCAGCCTTCTCAGGCTAAACCAACAAGGTATTCTTTGAACCCAACCTCCACAGGCTAATACAAAGGTATTCTTTGAAACACAGCCTCCTCAGGTTAAAATGCCACACAAGTGGACTTTGAAAGATGTTTTAAGAAAAACAGAGTTTTTCCTCTACGCAGAGAGGTGTTTTCAATAACAGAGCTTGACAGTGAGCGAATTCTTAAAGATAGCAGATAAGTGTATTCGCCAACTTGTTCTGGTCGTGGTGAAGTCCTTTTATAGGCATCTTCTTCAAATAGCCGTTAGACTCATTTGAATGCCGTTGAGAGTCGTTGGAGATCTTCTTGAGAACTTTCCAAAAAGGTTGTCAATTGTCCTTGATTGATAGATGAGAGTTGCAGCGGATATCTCGGACTGAATTGCGTGCGCAGTTCCTTTTACTGACTTGTACAGAGATGTGACAAAAAGGTAGAGACCTTTTTGACTTTGGATGTGAAAGCGTAGATCCCCATACAGATCTTGGATTCTTCTCATGATGACTCCTTTAGATTTTAAATCTTGGCGCGAGACTTCAACTGAACTTCACTTTTGGATAGACGAAATGAGTCTTCAAACTTCTTTGTTTCGTCTCATCCCTTTTGTCTTAAGCTTCACTCTTGGACAGACGAAGGTCTTCAACTTGAGTAGTCTTCTTTCGTCTGTGCCAGTATCGTCTAATGGTTTGGCTCTTGGACAGACATAACACTTCAGATTTTGAAGGATCATGTTTCGTCTATTGCCTGTTTCGTCTTGTCAAGTCTTGATGGCTTGTTTCGTCTGTTCTGTAATTAGTCAAAACTTAGGGACATTCTTGATCTAACATTTTCCTCCTTGATCATCTTGATCTAACAGATATGTACAGAAATTTTTAAAAATTGAAAATCTAAAGAGGAAGTCCTTTTTCATTCTTCTGAAAATTTTCATTCCCGCTAAAGTGAAATAGAAACCCAAACCTTTTCTCCAACCCAAAGTCAGAAAACTAAGCCTCCGTTCTTCTCCAATCCAAAATCAGAAACCTAAACCCTCATAAAGAGGAAATCCTTCCTCATTCTCCTGAAAATTTTCATTCCTGCGAAAGTGAAATAGAAACCCAAACCTTTTCTCCAACCCAAAATCAGAAAACTAAGCCTTCGTTCTTCTCCAACCCAAAATCAGAAACCTAAACCCTCATTCTCCAACCCAAGATCAGAAATAGTTCCGCTACGTTTCCAAACACTTGTTCTCGTCCTCAATTTTTTTATCAGTAAGTATTCATATACCCTTCTCTTTTTTTTTCTCTGTTTCTTTGTCTCTGTCTTTGCTTGCAATTCGGTTCTGTTCTTATTTTTATGTTGGATTAAGATATTGGCTTCATCTGGGTATTAGAAATTTTTAGGGAAACCTTTGCTTTTTTACTCGATCCTCTGCTTTGGGATTTTTTCACAGTTTCTATTATCATGGTCTGTATGAGGGCATAATCCGGATTTTATTTGGTTCACTTTTTGATGAGATTTTTTTTTGTTGAAGAATGAAACCTAGTGTCCACTTTTTCTTACCCGTTCATATTCAAAATCATGGTTTTAGGTTTTTTTTTTATTATTATTTTTCCTTTAAATGTTTTGTTATTGTTCTTACCTCTTTTGTGCTCAATATGATATATTTTCGCTGGCACCATTGTTTTTTGCATCACATGATATTGTTTACAAAACTGTTTTGTTTTGTGTCTAGTTATTGGTTGTGGATATGTTTTAAGAATGCTACTATTGATGATACAAAGGGTTAAAAGTTGAAATCATTGCAACTTATAATCACAATATTCTACGAATAGGCTTCAGTTTAATTATACATCTCAGATGTCAATGCTTCAAAGTTTCATCCTTTTCCATTTGCCCGTGCTTGATTTCAGTTGCAAACAAATAATGTTAGTTCAACATATGATTTATGGATTAAACTAGTTTTAAATGTATGATTAGAAGCCTCAGTAGAAGATTATCCAGTGTCTAACTCGATTTTTCTTTCAGGGCTGTAAGAAGTATCTGATAACCTGGTTAAACTTTGGTGATTTCTTTACTGACCTTAAATTATTGCAACAAAGCACTTTTTTGACAAATCTGTTGTAGCTAACATAGGATTAGTTAGAAACACTCTTTGGAAAAGAATATGAGTTACTACTTATTAGTATTAGTTTACAAATATGGCCTTCTCGAACCTCAGAAAGCCATTCAAATATTTTTTATTTTTTATTTTTTCCTTTTCAGCATTATGATTTATGACAACTTGAGTTAGTGTTTCCTCTCTCAAGAACAAGGCTTCTTTCTTATCCTATTGTATCTACCTTCTAAGTAATCCCATTTTCATATTTAATGAATTTGGTGAAATAATTCATAGTTTCATAACATCATTCAGTTTTTTGGGTGCCGGGTTAGTTTCAAATTTAACAATGATGCAAAAAGTTGAACAAAGGACACGTCACTTTGGTCAATTGTTTGTCCTCCACTATTGTTTTGAAGTGAAGTATATTCCTGCATATTAACTTCTGGCTAGTGCATTTCAAAATGTTGGTGTAACTCATGTTTGGTTCCGCTGTGATACCACTAAAAGCAAATTTTCTCCTTCGAAATGTTGAGGCTACAAAGAGGTAGTATACTTATGTAGTTCATGTTGTATACTTCTGTTATTAGATTTTTTAATTAGCATACTGTTTGCTTAAAATGTTGGATCACTGTAGAAATAACTCATAAATGTTAAATGTTGTGTACTTTTACCTGAAAATTGTGTTCATTTAGTAGGCATGTTGTGTACTTTTATTGTCCATATTGTATAGTTTTGCTTGTGTTTGCTGTATAATTCTTTGTTTCAAGTTATGAAAGTCATATTGTGAATATTGTGAATGACTGTAGTTTGTTGCATGTAAATGTCTACTGTTGCGTAATTTTAGTGTGGGTGTTATGTACATTTAAAATAAATTTTGAGTCCATTTACTAGGCATGTTGTGTACTTTTATATTGAAGGTTGGGAACTTTTAACGTGGCTGTATAGTTCTATTGACCATGCTTTATATTTGTGGGTATATAGTTTTATTAGTTGTATAGTGTGGGTGTATAGTTCTATTGACCATGTTTTATATTTGTTTTGTATCAATTTTTAAGAGTGATGTTGTTAATATTGTCAATCATGTAGAAATGGCACCGAAGCGGACAGACCAAAAGGGAAAGTCAAATAAAATCAAGCCACCACGAAGAGAGGTAAGTGTATTTAGAACCCAATTATTTAATTTTGTGTTTTTCTGCAACAATTAATGTGTGGTCATTTTTTTCAATGCAGATAGCATTTGTATCTTGCTGTTCGCCAGCGCGAATAGCAAAAATCTGCATGATTATTGAAAATAGCAATAAACACAAAGAAGCACTTTTGGCAATGGGGTTTGGTGCTTTTTTCCATATCCAAGTTCAACAATTTCCAAGAAAGTTTATTCAGTCATTGGTCTTGGCTTATGATGTGGAAAATCATTGCTTAAATACTCCTTATGCAATGATTAAAGTAAGAACAAGCCACTTTGCTGCCTTGTTTGGGTTCCCGGACTACGGTACTGTGTTTTGTTCTTTACATTATGACTATATTTAGTGATTGACTTTACTTGAATTCTAATAAGAAATTGATAATTCTGTATGAATAGGTGAGGAATTTCCTACTGTAGCTGAAAAGGACCCTAGATTTGAGAAGTTTGCAAGAAAATCTTTTGGGTGGATGCATACATTCATTGAGTCAAAGGTAAAAAAAGGTGTAGTCGATGAGGAATTTCGACGAGCCTTTCTGTTGTATATAGTTTACAGTTTTTTGTGCCCAACATCCACTCCTCCTACATTAGTCAAATATTTTCGAGTCATTGTCGATGTTCTGAACCCGACAAGATATAATTGGTGTGACCTAATACACCAGACATTGGTAAGTG
This sequence comes from Hylodesmum podocarpum, assembly GCA_026586105.1. Taxonomy (NCBI): domain Eukaryota; kingdom Viridiplantae; phylum Streptophyta; class Magnoliopsida; order Fabales; family Fabaceae; genus Hylodesmum; species Hylodesmum podocarpum. The sequence goes on along the minus strand of JALJEV010001432.1, from coordinate 7,162,933 downwards.
AGATAAAATCGTACAAGAGGAATTCTTCTGATTGTGTTGGTGGATGTACATTTGTGTTAATGGTAATTCTTCTTTCATTTTTTTTGGTACATTGTTTTTATTATTCAATTCAATTACTGATTATAGTCATTTAACCAATACATGAATCATTCTTATGCAGATTTTATATTTTAACTTCAAAGTTTTTGGACCGGCATTGGATGATCGTGTCCAGCAATCATTATTAATATATTGGTGTAAAGAGAAAATTATGACCTATCTCCATAAAGAGTCGAAATCTGTAACAGTGTGTTATTTTTTGTTTCACTTAATCCATATTTATTTATTCAGAGAGATTCACAATATAAGTATAATTTGTTTTAAAATATTGGCTTTCTTTTCAGCGGCCTTCTGCAACAAGGTCAAGGACAGTAAAGGGGTTTGTTAAAGTTGATAACAAAAGTACACAAGAACATGGACCTGAAGCGGAACATGCACCTGAAGAGGAAAAGGAACATGCACCTGAAGAGGAACATTAAACTGAAGACAAACAAGCTCCTGAAGAGGAAAATGAACATGCACCAGAGGAACATGAAACTGAAGACGAACAAGTACTTGAAGAAGAAAGAGAGATGTGTCTTCAAATATTGCTAGTTCCAACACCTCCATTTGAACAATCAACTTCCCCTAAACTGTCTCCCTCTACACCAGTCGGTTCCTCACATGAAGCCATACCAGAAGAACACCATTCTCCATTTCTTGAAGATGACGAAGTCCAGAATTCGCCCCCGATTGTGGACGAAACATGTGACGAATATGATGAATTCCCTTTGAGTCACCCATGCAGTTTGTCTGGAATCGATCAGAAGGTATACAGATGGGCAACAAAGCATTTTGTTACAGAAGATGAGAAGTATGAGAATGTGGGCAAAGTTATTGGAACTAAATGCTACCTGAACAGGAATGAAGTGCGAACATTATTGCATAGGCAATTTGTGTCGAATTTCGTAAGTACTCTGAAACAATTTGTTAATTCATATAAACTTTAACGTTTGGTTTGGAAGGTTTGTACTTATTTGGTATGTTTCACATATTTGATTAGATGGTTCACTATATATGCACAATGTTGAATCATTCCGGTTCTAAGAGGTCAAAAGACTACTTCTGTGTTAGCCCATTTGTTACGATTAGTTGGTTGAATTTCTTAATTTCAGACATATTGGGATTATGTAACCTTGTTTCAGATATAAGCAATTCATGTTTGTGTATTTGTAGGTTGCAATGCATACTGGATTTATTCATGTGCCTAAGAATGAAAGTATGCCACCATTCCAATTTCTTTGGGATAGTAATCACATAAAGTTGGAGGAATTGGAAACAAGAAGATGGATAAGTAACTATGACATACAATTGAAAACGGTGGAATTAATATACTGATTGATGAATTTTTTTTCCCATACTTTTAACAGATTTTAATGCCGATTGTTGAAAGCGATCACTGGTGGTTATATGCCCTGGATCGAGTGAATATGGAACTACTTGTCTTGGACTCTTTGCGTACTAGAACCCCTCCTCGGCACTCCATAAGAGGCAAATTTGATGACTGCATGGTAAGATTTATTTAGTTTTGACAAATTTGTTTTGATATTAACAAATTGGTAGTGAAATAATAAATTTGTACTTGAATTTTAGTCTTTGAGTGTTGAGCTAGTGTTGGAGTTACTGACATCAACCAAACCTCATCAACGTGGGACCTTAAAGCCCACTTATTTGAATATGCCGCAACAGCCAAATGGGTAACACATTTGTGTACTATTTGTTGTCACCCTTCACTTATGTTCCTTTAATATTTTTATTTATTTAATATTTTTTCATTAGGTATGATTGTGGCGTATATGTTATTAAGTGGATGGAGGTTTGGGAAAAGGACAATGTAATGGGAAACTGGAGTCAAGTAAATCATCTATTTCCTTTTTTCAATAACTGTTTATCTTTATTTTTAACATGTCCTGTTTCATACAAATAATATTCATTTGTGGCAATTAATTTAATATTGGCTAGGATACACTTGCTAGAATGCGTCAAGAAATTGTTGTTGGTTGTTTACTGCATAATACGAATGAACTCTGTGATATCATAAAAAAATTAGCAAATTCAGAAACGGTTGCAAGAGAACCAATGCAACAGTCAAATGTGGGGACCCGTCTCAAGCAATATGGGAGAAAAGGATCTCAGCTAAAATCCCCATATACTGCACCTAAGAGAAGGAAACCGAAGAGGTGTGTATATTTGTCTTGCATGTTATTGGTGATATTTTTAATTACAAATTTCACAATTGATATTTTGACTCGGTTTTGTTTTAGTTGTAATGCCTTATAACTTGATGTACATTTTGCAGGACATGATGAACGAGGATTGTTGGATGAAACATGCAGATTTTGGGATTCAATGTCAATTTATATGTTTCTTAAACTGATACACTGAATTGGATGTAATTGTTATTGTCTTATTTGACATTGTAAATATTGCTCAGTACATGTGTATTGAAATCAAGTTTTGGAATTCAATGCCAATTTATATGTTTCCAAAACTGATACACTGCATTGGTTGTAAGCATTGACACAAATATTTATTTTCAAAAATTTCACCAATTTTTTTATGCAAACATTTATTTTCAAAATTTTGACCAATTTTTTTATGCAAATATGTAAATATTTCCATAAAGTACTTTTTAGTAATGTGAAAATTTATGCACACATCATGAAGTTATAATATACACAAGATCAATAAATCCTGATAATAGTGATTAAGTAAATCACATTAAGTTTATTCTAAATAAATTTTTATTTATTTTATTTATTAGTCAAGTATATATTTGTTAGTAGTTTAATATTAATTTATCAGTAACTAACATAAGATTCTTCATTGTAGTTAACTACATATCAAAAAGTATTAACAAAATATTATTGACTATATAACACAATTGTAACCAAGTCTATTAAGAATCATGTACCTAACCATACATTTTAAATTAACGTATAACTAACCATATGAATAATACAAACATTACAACTTATTTCTTTATTTATAGTTAAAAACGTCACTACATTAAAATAGTAAATTACAACTAAATTACATACGCATAAAAAATACACAACACATATAACAAAAGTACACAACACCTCCTAAAAATATACACAGATCGTTTGTTTAAAAATTCACAACATCAAACATTATATTTAAGTTCAACAAAGACTTAAAATACAAGTATTTTATATTCATCATTCTTGATAATTTTTATATGGATTCAGATTAGAGGATATTAAGATTAGAAAAAATATTAATTTAATATACACAATATACAACATAAAAGTATACAACATTCAACATAAAAGTACACAACATGATTTACAAATGTACAAAATGGTAAACCTATTATTAAATCCTTATGAATGTTGTACATGTATTGCAGTCTTATATACAATTTACAATTGATTCCTGTCCAAAATCAGAACTAGATACACTTTAACATTAATTTCTTTACAAAACCACCATACATAGAAGTATTAATTAGTTACAGTTGTACATGTATTGCATTCTTATATATAATTTATAATTGATTCCTGTCCAAAATCAGAACTAGATACACTTCAACATTGATTTCTGTACACAAAACCACCATACATAGAAGTATTAATTAGTTACATTAACACCTTTCGAACATCATTAGTTGAACATCAAAAATAGAGTAATTGTCCACCACAAGGTCTGCTTCAAAAAGACTTGTAGTGTGCGAATGGATGACTGAAAAAAATAACACAAAATTATAAGTTAAGAAAATAAATGTAAGTATGAAATGTTTAATTTTTAAATAAAATTTGTGCACTATGTGCGCAGTCCATATCTAATATATTGAACCCTTAACATCATGTCAATGGGAATACGGCTCCATCACTTTTTTGTAAGGTTAGCAAAGCAAATAACCACCTCTCAATGGTTAAATAGTTCGTACTATACATTCACAAATCATCCTTATCATTCAATATGTTAATTTAGTATAGTTAATTAAATCTCAGTTAATAAGCTATGTATTCATTTATGCAGGATCTTGTGAACTACTTCAAGATGTCTCTACATGATATGTCACCAGAACTTCCATGCAAACTTGAAACACCTTGGTGTTCCATTGTTTGCAGCAATAAACTCATAAAACCACTTGACCCTTCATGTTGATATACTTGATCTGTTGTGTGTCCATGGGAGATGCAAGTTCATTGTCGATGCAGACTTCCATTGACTGTTATGGAAACAATTAACCCAGCCATGCATTCAACAGCAGTAGTTAATAATGATATTAACACTATTGTCAACAAAGTTAAAAAAGTAATTCTTTATGTTTAATTAAACTCACATCAACCCAAGTTCTAAACAATTGACCTTGCACATACAAATCACGCTTATACGTATAATAAAAGCATGATTAAGCTAACAATTAATAAAATAACATGTAACAATAACCAATTTAAAAGCAATGCAATGCCATTACAAATGAAGATTATTAACAACTATCAGAACTACTAGTAACCTCCATGAATTCAGTCATTAAAGGAGTCTCTGTACTTGCAGAAATCTGCAGATCACCAACACTATCCGCCTGCATAATGGCACAAATAATTAGCATGTAACTAACTATGACACTTAATCTATAAAATGTGATGTTAATGTAAGACATGAACCACACTTTAAACTTACATTGCTTGTAGCCGTATTAGATTTTTTCCTCTTACATTTTTTAATCATTCGCTCTGCTGTAGAAACTTTTCTCTTAAGTGATGGACAACCCTTCGTTGTTTTATGGACAAGATTTCGGATAATAACTTCATTATTACTATAATCAATTGATGTCAAATTTTCATTATTAATGGTATTTGTTTTGTCCATCCCACCCTCTAAAACTGGAAGACAATTACTCTCAAAAGCATTGAGTGCATCATGAAGCTTGGAAGTATGTACTTCAGACACCACTGCACGTTCAACAACATCATAAAAATGTCGGCATAAACCATCATACAGATCACTGGTTTCCTTCTCACGCCCATTATCATGGCTGCTCTTGATCAGTGTATACCTTCGCTTGACATTTTTACTCCATCGACTGAAAATGTATTTGGCAGGTACTTTTTTCACTTTCTCCGTTCCCAACACAGCTAGCGAATGTCGACAAATAATTCCTTTAAATTCAAATAAGTGGCATTGACAAGTGACATCCTCAATGGCTCTATCAAAAACCACTTTATACGTCAACTCTATTTCCTTGCCAAATAACTCTGCTTCCTCAACAACAGAATATGTACAAGCAGAATCATCAACAAAAGAAATTGTTACACAGCAATTCATGCGCCCTCTGAACTCACTCTGGATTTCGGCAAACTTAGCATGTGTGTACTCACTTTGAAAAACCTTTTCCAAAGGTGAGGGGGAAGCAAGAGGAATTTTAGTATTAAACGAATGACAATCGGCCTCTATTTCCTTTTGGACTTTGTTCCGAAGAGCATTGTCATATTGTGTTACAAATTGTAACAGGTTCGTCTTTAAAGACAAATATCCATCAAAAAACGCATGAATGCTTTCACTCCTTTGTGTGCTGGACATGCCTGCCCAAAAATTGTCCTTGCTGTAAATTGCTACCCACCTATGTCATAAATTGAAAAAGAAAATTACATCGACATTTGTAATGAACAAATACTTGACTAAAAAATAGTTTGAAAAAGTTATTCAACAATTGTACCTACCTTTGCCTTTCTTCATAAAGTGCTTTCAACCATTCATTATCCTCCAATTCAAATTTTTCTATAAAACACATTCATTTCTCCTCAAACTCTTCAATTGACAAAGAATTATATACAACCTTCTTCATTGTATCTTTGATTGATGTTGCGGCAGAATAACCATTTAGTTTGGTTGGTATCTTGTTCATTATGTGTCATAGACACCACCTATGCTTGGTTATGGGAAGACTATTTTCAATTGCCTTTTTCATTGTTCCACATTGATCAGTTATAATTCCTTTGGGTGCCTTGCCACCCATGCATTTGACCCAGCTATTAAATAATCATTCAAATGTGCAGCTATCTTCACTTGACAATAAACCACAACCAAGCAAAATTGAATGTCCGTGGTGATTAATCCCAACAAATGCTGCAAATGGCATCTCATACTTATTTGTTTTATATGTACTATCAAATGAAACCACATCCCCAAAGTACTCAGCCGCAGCTCTACTTCTAGCATCACACCAGAAAACATTTTTTATTCTTTGATGTTCATCCACATCAATTTCATAAAAAAAATTACGGTTTTGATCTTTCATTCTAAGAAAGTATTGGATTAAAGCTTTAGCATCACCATCCTCACCAACCACCCGCAATTCTTTGTTCACAAAGTTTCTGACATCTTTTCCATTGAATGGTAGGTTTTCATATCCATCACTTTCAACTGCAAGAGTTCGCATCGTCTTATTAATTCTCACCCCAGCTTCATCATTTCTTTCAATAATCCTTTTAGCATGTAAGCTTAAGGATCTATTTTTCTTTAGCAATCTGCCTTTGCTTAGAGACATGTCATGAGAATGTTCATTCAATACTATTCTTATACACCAGACTCCACTTGCTTCTCTTGCTACTGTCAGTTTTGCTTGGCATTTTACTCTGTGGGATGGGTTCGTCTTTTATGATGGTTCAAGGTTTGACACATGTTCTCCTTCACGAGTACATGAAAGAATCTGATACCATATTTCTCCATCGTTGTTCTTCTTCGATGTTCTTATCTTGTATGTAAAGCCAACACGCTTTGCATACGCAGTATAGAAAACTTTGACTTGTTCCAAACTATCAAAAGTCATTCATACGGTTGGAGTCTCATCAACTTTAATAGTTGAATCAATTGCATCATTAACATTATTACTTGAACTGCACACTATATCATTTTCCATCTACAAACAATATAACTAAATTTAAACTTCATCATAAAAGTTTACAACATGTTTCCAATAAATATACATGCCATTATAAAGTACACAACATGTCATTGACAATAACACAACATGTCATTGACAAGTATACAACATTCCTTATAAAAGTACACTACATGTCCATCAAAAATATAAGCAGGACCAAAAGTAATTCCTCTACAGAAACTCTGCAATAATCGCATACATATGCCCAAATCAACCAACATGCAAAGAAAATAATAAAACAACAAACAACCTAAACAAACCCCCTTTTTCATAAAGCATTTTCTCATACCTCGTTTAATCACACATGTTTCATAACAAAACCCCAAAACTCAAGCTTCACAACAACACTGTTCTATTGCAAAAAAAAAATGTTAAGGGGTACAAGAAGGAAACTTATTATGTGAACGGTTTTTGAGATTTTCGTTAAAGATGATTGTTACATGTGAAGATCGTTTTCCTTGCTTATGGATGTTTCACGGCAAACAAAAAGATAGTCTTTGTGGGTTTCGTCTTCTGGGTATTCAACTTTTTGCTCTATCAGATTGAGGAAGAAGAAGGGGTTGTGGGTTTCCTTTTCAAAAGGTAGAAGATGGGTTTTCGTTGGGTGGATTCGCAATATGATGCAGAAGAACAACGAAAGTGGAGCAAAAGATGAAAATTTTAGGTTTCGTAGGTAGGTGGGAGAGACTGCTAACTTGGTGAAATGACTCCTTTTTTCAGTAACACATTTTTACAAAAATGCAAAACGACGTCATTTCACAAAGTATTTTTTCTTTTTTTTTTTAATAAAAATACGCTTTCGGATACGGTGGCAAGTTGGCCTGTATCCCCAGTTGTTAACGTAGCGGAACTGTTAACTCCAATATTACCGTTAGGGATATTTTTCAGCAAAAAGGCAAACCTTAATGCAACTATAATAAAGGGAAAACGTTAATTCGCTTTTGAATGCAACTATCTCACTTTTTAGTCTTGCATCCCGCTTCTTTCACTTTTATCTCAACGGATAAACAACGTTTATTGAAGAATAACGTGCATTCTTCCATCAACACACATCGAAATATTTAAGGATCTTCCTGGCTATTATTAAACTCTCAACTCTATAAAATTCGGCTTTTTGACCAAACCAGTACTATTTGAAAATTTATTTACCAAAATAGTACTGGTTACAAACTATTTACCAAAGTAGTATGGTTTTGTGAAACCGCAAACTAGATTGCGGAACCGAAACTGCAAATCATACTGCGGATTCACCAGATCATGACATGTGGCAATTAATAAAATTTGTTGGCAATGAAACCGCAAAAATTTTTGCGGTTTCAGGAGGGAGTGACACGTGGCCCTTTTAGGGCTCACGTGGTTGCAGATGTGGAACTTCGCAAGACACGTGGCTAAACCGCAAAACCTTTTGCGGTTGACACTTGTTAGTATGTGGTTGGCTGAGTCAAAAAATTTGAAATGAATCCGCAAACTGACTTGCGGATTCATTGAAACCGCAAATTGGTTTGCGGATTCATTTCAAATTTTTACGCGCCCTTCTCTTTCTGGGACCACTATAAATTGGGAAGAAAGTAAAATTTTTTTACTTTCTTCTTCTTCTCTCCCCACACCACATTTTACAGTGCTCCATTTTTATTTTGCAATGGCTTCCTCATCTGCAAATATTGAGAAAATAGAGTGTGGGCCAGTGGAAAATGATGTGTTATGGTTACAAAAGGCTCACATTTCACAGTATGTTTGGAACACCGGGGAAAGTAGGAAGTTACAAACGAGGAGAACAGTTCCCCTTTACTTAGGACAACCAATTATTCCTGATGCTATTCTTCCGCTGTTAGAAGAGGCGGGTTTCCTATGGATTTGCAAGATTGGCTATATAAAGGTATTTATTGAAATTAATAATTGTTTTTATTTTTTTTATTATTGTGATATTATAATTTGTTAGTTAGAATATTTAGGAAAGATTTAGGAAAGATTTAATTTTGAAAATAGAGACTTAGATTTAGTTGTTAAGTTAGAGACTTTAAACTTAGATTTAGTTGGTAATTTGTTAGTTTATTACAAATTAAAAAAAAGAAAAAGCCCCTGTTTGTTAGTAATTGAGTAGGTAATTGTTAGTAGCTGTTTGTTAGTAGTAAAAGTCGCTTTGTAGTTTAATATTTTGTATTGGTAAATTTTGTTTCTTAGTTTATTATTTATTTTCATTTGTTACGAAAAGTTCGTATGTTATAATTCATTTTTTTTTATTCGTGTGTACCTTAATATTTGTTATTGGTAAATTTTGTTTTGTTAGTTTATTATTTAATTTAATTTGTTACATAAGTTTGTATGTTATTATTTTATTGATTACGTAATTTGTTGTTAGGTAATTAAATTATTATTTAATTTAATGTATTACATAAGTTGTTAGTTTATTTCTTTATTAAAATCTATTTGGTAATCCCATTCATTTTTTTAATTACAATAGATGTTTATTTTTTTTAATTCATGTTATTATGAATTCGTTTTTATGTTTCATTTATAATTTTATTACCATTTTGTTACAGTTTGTTAAATTATGTTTTTATTTATTCTATACTATTATTTATTATATACTAATTTTTAATTTATTTTTGTTGAATTTATTTAGTAATTTATGTTTAATGTAATATTTTTTTTTTATAATAAATTTGTGTGTTTGGGTTTTCATTTTAAAAAATGGTTTGATTATTTATATTATTTACTATTTATGTTAAAAATTATTTGTCTCAGATACATCAAGGTCTCCTGAATGCCTTCATTGAGAGATGGAGACCTGAGACACACACGTTTCACATGCGTTGTGGGGAGTGTACGATTACCCTACAGGATGTTGGGATGTTACTTGGTTTACCAGTTGACGGTAAACAACTTATTGCTGATACACATTTACCCTGGGCTGATTTGTGTGAGGCGGTCCTAGGCATTAGACCGACAGCTGATGTGATGAGAGGTTCTCAGGTGAAACTCAACTGGTTAGGTGATCATTTTGGTGATATTACACCATTTTTGGGGGATCCACTTGCCTTACGCAGATATGCACGAGCATGGATCTTGCGCTTTATTGGAGGTGTGATGTTTGTTGAAAGGAGTGGATCGAGGGTCTCTTTAAAGTGGTTGCACTTTTTGATTGACTTTGGGGAGATCAGGACGTACGCTTGGGGAGCTGCCGTACTAGGCAACTTATACAGAGAGATGTGTAATGCCACAAACCTGAAGAATGTGGGCATTGGAGGTATGACAGTGTTGGTGCAGCTTTGGGCGTGGGAGAGATTTTTGAGTTTGGTTCCACGCGTCATAGCACCTCATATTGAGCATACACCCATTGGATACAGGTCAGTTTCAATGTATATTATTAGTACCTAAATTGTGAATTTTGTTAATCATATGTCTATGTCTTATTTTTTGTGTAGGTGGATACCTGTTATGCACCAGATTCACTTCGACCACATTATTGATCATATACGGTTGAAGTTAGACGTGATCCCAAATCATCAGGTAATTATTATTTTTACTTCAATTCATTACAACCGGAATATTAATTTTGTTATTTACTTATTAATCTTGTCTTCATTTTTGTAGGTTGTATGGGAACCATATATTGGTCCTAATGTGCACCAGGTACCTGAGGTTTGCCTTGGTGGGAGTGCTATTTGGAGAGCTGTAGTGCCACTCTTTTGTTTCCAGATAGCTGAGTGGCACCAGCCTGATAGGGTGCTCAGACAATTTGGTATGAGACAGTTCATACCAACAGTCCATCTCGACTTGACGGTCTCCACCAGTTGACATTGAGAGGCAAAGAGGATAGACGTTGGACATCCTTGCTTCAGAGTGTATTGGAGATTTGGGAGAATCGTATCCAGTACGTTGTTGACAGCGTTCCTTATTCTTGTCCGCTGAGTTATAATAATGATTACATGGTTTGGTATAGGAAGAAAACCATCATGTTTATTGACCCAAAGAATGCTCAGTTGGCTCGTTTGGTAAGATTTATATAGTTTGTATAAAATCTTCTGATGCAAGTATAATTCTTGATATATAATATTAACATCATAGTTGTATTTGTCATTTTCAGAGTGAGATTTCTGAGAATCTCTTGTTTTTTTCTACGCCGCAAGGGTTGGCTACAGCTACCACCGATGTGATGTTTGCCTTGAGTCAGAGGTTGGCACAGATGAGTACTGAGTGTGCTAGGGTCATGGAGCCGGCTACGAGTGCCCCTCTTGGCGTGGAGAGGGTGCCTGTTGATGATGTTGATTTACCGTTCAAGACTATGGAGACTGCCGGCTTATCTCGTAGGAGGACTGAGTTAGATCCACAGCCACACATCATCCCCCCGGTACCTGAGTTTACCGAAGGCATGTACTATACTCCATCACAGTTTACCCAGCCTCCATCTCAGTTGCCTCCCATGTACCAGTTTCCGGGGACTTCATATACGTCATCCAGTCATGATCAGACCATGCCATCATATCATCCTTCACCTGCCCGATGTGGCTGTACATGATATATTTGGGACTTCACCTATGGGTACTGCCTCTATTGATTTCCATACACCGACTTCACAGGCAGGCCCACCATATACCATACCTGCTGATGCTGAGTATATGGATGATCTTTTAGGTGGTGATGTTGGAGGTCAGTTCGATGCTGTTGCTGATGAGGGTCGTCCACCGCGACGTAATCCTCAGAGGCAAGCACGTGGATGGGAGCGATGGTGTGGGACAAGTCATAGGCACGGACATGGCAGACACGATTAGTTTACTGTTATTTGATTTATGTTTCATGTTATTGCTTGGTCTTTGTATGAACCTTGAATATTTGATTTATGTTTAATGTTTAGTCTATTAATTATAAAACATTTAGTCTCAGATATAATTATAGTGATATTAAAATATGAAATATCCAAAAGTTAACATAAATAATTTATGCTTAAAATGAACACAACGTGGTCAAATAATTTATTAAGTGTTTGTAGGACACAATCTTCTGTTATGACCTTCTTGACCACATTTCCCGCATCTTACTCTTCTCTGAGATGGTTCCGTCCAATCCATTTCATTCCTAATTCTTGTCGATTTTGGTCTACCTTTACCTCGTATAGTTGTCGGATCAGGAATGAGTTTCCATGGTTGTTGAATAGGTCGGAGTGCTTCTTCATTTCCCAACGGCCACCACTGACCTGAGTATGCATTCATGATGTACTCATTTTTGTAAACATTATCAACAAACTGGTAAAAGTCAATAGAAACATAGCCGCACACAGCTATCACGTGTGAACATGGATAATGGAAAACCTTAAAACGACCACATTGGCAATATCTTTCACTTAATTTCACTATCCATTTCTGACCACCACGTTGTGTTCTAGGGTTGAATGCTTCCTCAACTTCAAACCTTGTTTGTTGTATGTCATAAACCCGAAGCGTGAGTAGTTTGTTTCATCTTGATATCGTCTAAGTACTTGTGAGACTTTTGAACAGTAAATTTGACCGTCTAGTAATTCCTGTTGAGCTTTAGAACCCCGTTCAACACAATACTCTCTACACCTGCTGTATGTTGCCTTAACTAGGGCAGTGATTGGTAGATTTCTACAACCTTTAAAAACCTTATTTACACATTCTGAGAGATTTGTTGTCATATGTCCGTAACGACGTCCCTCTTCGTCATACGCCATACTCCATTTCTCTTTTGAAATCCCTTCTATCCAAGTACAGACCTCAGGGCTTGGTTCACAAAATTTTTCAAGTTGTCGGTCAAAAATATGCTTGCAAGAAGTATATCCTACAATATGCAACCGAGATAGAACGTCAACATATAATAAAATATTATAAACAAATCAAAAGACTTTTAAAAAAAAAAATTTAACCAGCATCATCCCACACATCATCCCATCTACGTACCTAATTTAACCAACATGCTCTTCAATTTTTGGTTCTTGAATTTGTGATTGAAATTGGAAGCAATGTGCCTAATACAATAGACATGATAGGCATATGGTACATTCCAACCGTTTTGTTCATTTTCAATTGCCGACTTTATACTGCGATGCCTATCAGATATAACACAGATGCCAAATCTGTTGGTTACACGTTCACGTAATCTCCTCATAAACCACGACCAAGCTGATTGTGTTTCACCTTCGACAACAGCAAATGCAAGAGGTAATACACAACCATTTCCATCTTGTGCGGTGGCAATCAACAATGTTCCACGATATCTACCATACAAATGTGTCCCATCAACTTGTATAATAGGCTTACAATATTGGAATGCATCGCCACATTGTTTGTACATCCAGAAGACCCTTTCAAATTTTCTACATTCAGTAGATCTTCTGTTATCGACAAAATAATCATCATCACAAATTTCATAAAATGAACCTGGAGAGTGTCGTTTCATGTATTCCAGCCAAATAGGAAGTTCTGCATATGACTCAACCCAGTCACCATACACCATAGTCATTGCTTTTTGTTTACCTATCCATGCTTTCCTGTATGAAATTTGATAATTAAACATACTAGACACTCTTTCTTGCACAAGTCCGACTTTAATCGATGGATCTTCTCTAATCATTCCTATGAAATTGAAGAAAATTCTTTGTAATCAATATTAACAACACATATGTAAGTTGATCAAATTAAGTATGCGCATTCTTACCTAAAATGCACGTACTAATCAAATCAGAGTCTAAACTTTTGTGGTCTTGTGTCAAGCTGGGATTTAAACAAGTATGAGGACCTCCCCATTGCGTCACTTTCCATGTTTCTGTTTTCTTAGATTGAATAGCTCGCATATAAAAAGGACATGTCACACTTGTATTACCTTCGTGGCAACGAACAATTAAACAACTTGGTCTGGAGTCTACCACTTTGGCTGTTTGGTGTACATTCATCAAATATTGCTTCAGACCCTTCTGTACACCTTTCTTATTTTCAAATTCCAAACTAACATGTAACTCTTGACCATAATCCCAGTTTGACTGCTTATTTACACCCCACATATCTTCTTCATCAGGGTAATCCCAATTGATGCCAGTGTAATGTGGTGTATTATGTCAAAACGGTAATTGACCTAAACATGACACAAATTAAATTATTCTTGTAAAGGTTTCATGGTTGATAATCCAATGTGAATGTAACATAAATTAATTTAGTACCTGTGTCCGACTGAGATACCGCAACTGGTTGAACGTTCACACTTAAACTGTTATTATCAGCATTTAATTCATCATCCGATTCAGGGTAAATGACCTTCAAAATCTTCAAACTTCGGATGATGAATCTACGTACGATCTCAAACCATATAGGTTTCATCATCGTCACTTGAATTTATACCACTACAACCTCTATCATACGAACTGTGCATATCTGGTTGAAATCCTCCACCTTCATTATACGAACACGCACTTCCTGTCATAACAACTTCTACACATAATTCTATATGACCCATTTCGGGTTCTTCAAAATGTGTTATCATCAAATTCACATCACCATTATCAACTAATTGAAATGCTGCATATTTATTTTCTATATAATATCTAGTTGTGATAGATCCTATTACTTCATTTACTTGTAATTTAAATTTATGACGAATTGTTTTCTTTAACCGTTTAAAATTAATATTTCTTTCAATTTGCATAACCTTTCTTGCTCCTTCAAACTTGATTCCATCTTCCCCTTCAATGATTCTACCATTAATGTATACGACGATCACAATTCTTGACGTCATTTTTCGGTGATTTCACTGCAAACATAGAATCCAAAAATATACACTATCAAGTTTATTTCATACTGAAACAAAAATTATACTATCTATACATAATATTATACGAAACACTTACCTTCGTGTGTGTGTTATAAGCGGGTGGTTTGGGGTTGTATATATAGGGATTGAAACTGCAAGTTGTGTTGCGGTTTCAATTGAAACCGCAAGACAAGTTTCGGTTTCAATGAAACCGCAAGACATGTTGCGGTTTCACTAAATCCGCAACATGTCTTGCGGTTTCATTGAAACCGAAACTTGTCTTGCGGTTTCAATTGAAACCGCAACAAGTCTTGCGGTTTCAATGTCCCAGGTGTCTTGACCAGTTCCACCTCTGCAACCACGTGATCCCTAAAAGGGTCACGTGTCACTTCGTACTGAAACCGCATCAATATTTGCGGTTTCATTGCCAAAAGAATTTTTAAGTGCCACATGTCATGATCTGGAGAATCCACAACCTGATTTGCGGTTTTGGTTCCGCAATCTAGTTTGCGGTTTCACAAAACAATACTAGTTTAGTAAATAGTTTGTAACCAGTACTATTTTGGTAAATAAAAATCCAAATAGTACTGGTTTGGTCAAAAAGCCATAAAATTCCAACACTAGATAATTTTTCAGTTTAAACTAAATACACTACTGCATTATCATATCTGACTCAAAGAGGATTTCTCTCAACAAGGACCAAAACTAACAAAAAAAAAACAACTTTCTACTCCCTTGAGCTGCAAAAATGGAATAAAAAAACAAAGACCCAGCAAAAATAAAATATCTAAACTCCAAAAACGAAATTAAAAAAAAAAAAAAAAAGAAACTTTGAGGAATTTCAGCAAACCCCATTTGAAAAAGTACGTAGCACTGGGAACAGGAGCTGGAACATGAACCTCTGGGAAGACCCAGAAAGCCATTGAAACGATCGAAGGTGACATGACTAACATGCTTCACGTTTGTGGGCCATCCGATCTCCATAGGATGATGAACGGCTGAGATTACATCGTCAGGACTGTCCACACTGCACGCCACCATCGATTTCCTCAGCGCCGCCAACAGAGCCGCCACCGGCGACGACAGATTCTTCTCTTCTTCGCCGCCTCTCCGGCCCTTCCCACCAATACAACCACCGTAGATAGTTCCATCTACATCAATTACGTAAATAGTTTTTAAAAATATATATATCAAAAGGCAACTTCATAAAATAACACCAAACTAATAAAATATTTTTAACTAACATTAAGTAAGGAAATAGTTTTTGAAAAAAAATTATATATTTTAAAAAGCTTTAATTTTTATGTGACAGGTGTTTTTTTCTCAGGTACACTTTATTTCTTTTAAATATTTTATTTTATTTCATTTCTTCTGTTCTACTCTATTAAAAGCTCACCAAAGAAATTTAAGTTTGTGTAGTCAACTTCATATTCCAGAGTCCGGTTTATGTACTTGACCATTTCTATGCAAAATTTTCATATGAATAATCTAGATGAAACCTTTAACTATAGAGTTCTTAAGTAAACGACTCTGTCAATGATGTAGTATAAAGAATTTTATAAAAAAATAGAAAAATGAAATTAAAAATAGTATGTTGTGATGATATTTATTTATTATTCGAATAATAAATTTTATTTCTAATTTTACACATAAATATAATTTTATACGTAATATTAGTAAATGTTTTCAATAAAAAATTTATTTATTAAAATAAAATATTTAAATAGTTATGATGAAAAGGACCCCTTATTAATTGAGTTTTAGATTCATCATACACAATAATACTTTATTTTATAGAATTAACTGTTAAGAATATAGTTTAATTTTTGTCAATACATAATTTTAATCCCACATCGAGTAGATGATGAATGGGATTGTTCTATGTGTCTATATAAACAACTTCTTATAAAGCTTTTAAGCGTACAATGCACAACAAATGTCATACATATTGTGCCATTCATATTGTGTGTTAATGGATGTAGGCAATTTGCCAAATCACGTTAAATTTTCTGTGTTTTTTTTTCTCTTCTTTATTTCCTTATTTATATTTTATTATTCTTAGTATGCTCTGTGGTTGCGGCTTAGTCTGATGTGAAGATTTGGTTTATCCTCAAGGTAGAGAAGCAGTGTGAGCGCTTTCCATGAGATCTTTCCTAAGAAAACAGCAAGAACAATGACGCATTAGAAGAAGTTAAGTCTTCCCCGGACGTCAAGAACAATGACGCATTAGAAGAAGTTAAGTCTTCCCCGGGTTACCCAACAAGTGGTAACAGAGTCGATAGTTCGACTTGGCGACCGGCTCAAACGAGTGATGCAATGATCGGAGTGGGTCTAAGTAATGGTCAGGTAGAACCACTTTGTGGAGATCCTTTGTATCGAAAGTCTATCTAGCAAGAGTGGCTAGATTGCGTGTGTCGTTGATGTGAGCTATCAGAACGGCGGTATTGACAATAGGGGAGGAATGCAAACAATGACATTGGAAGAAGAGAAACAGTGAAAGCTAGTGGGAGCTTCACAATAGTCTCGTCAATGGATAAGGCAGAAGACTCGTCGATGGACAGGGTAGTGGAGTGGAAGACATTACACTAGGTGGTGGTGTAAATCAAACTCTAAGTGGGAGATTGTTAGGAATGTAGTTTGATTTTAGTCGATGCATAATTTTAGTCTCACATCGAGTAGACGATGAAATGGATTCCTCTTATGTGTCTATATAAATAACTCTTTATAAAGCTTCTAAGTGTATAACACAAAAGAGAATACAAATTGTGTGCCCACAGACTAGCAAACCACGTTAAATTCCCTTGAATCTTCTCATTTTCTTTCTTCCTTGTATTCTTCCTTTTTATTATTGTTGTTTCGTTTTTTAACATTAACTTTTATATTATTGTTGTTTTGTTTTTTAACATTAACTTCATAAGTTAAGTACGTAGCATTTATGGATGTGCAGAGAATAAAATTTATCTATATATTAAAATTTATAACAAATAAATATTTTTAATTATATAGAAATTTTTCTAACCATAAATTAAGATAGGTATCTCATTTAAGAATATTTAAGAATCATTTCTCAACAATAATCTTTTAATTATTTTTCTAATGAAATATTTTTACGCCCTATTTGATTTGATTCGGGGAAGGGAAGAAAAAAAAAATAAGATATTTTTAAAGTTTTTTCGGTATAAGTCAAATGTTTGAGATGAGAGGGGAGAAAAATCCCTTCACCATTAATTTTAGTACGGAAGGATTTAAAGGTAAGGGTGGTTATTCAAAGATTCCGTCTAAATCTAGTCTAAATTCAAATTAATAGACTCAATTAAAAATTTAAATCCATATTTTTTTGGAAAAATTAATTTAAAATTTTATAAAACCAATTTTAAATGTGGTTTTTAGTTTAAAATCAGTTTTAAATATGGTTTTTAGTATAAAATCAATTTTAAACTAAAATCTAATTTTAAACAGATTTTATTCTAAAATCAATTTTAGTTGCAAAATTAATAATAATGGTATTAAAAGCAAAAAAAAAATGTAATTAATTTGCAATTTGTATACAATGTCTCTTTTACTAAAATGAGAAGGTTCTAGAAGAAAATAAAGAGAAACAGAGAGAAATCAAAACACTCGTGTTTTGTGTTGAGTTCCTTGGATATCTTAGCCTTAACGTTCATGACGGAAGGTTTTAGAAGAAAAGCAATATAATTGAATTGGAGAGGGAGGCAGCAGAAGAAGCAAAGCGAATTGCGACTTTGAAAAATTGGATCCAATTTTTACTTAAGGTCTGTAAGAAGAAGCAGATCAGACATAGGATTAAATTGCAGCTTCAAGATTTGGATAACGTAAAAACCAATTTTTTTAGAAATGGATAAAAGAATATAAATCAGACCAGTTATAAAAACGGATCGGTTACGGTTAATGAACTTTTTACCCAGCCCTATATTTGAAGATCAGGAAAAATTTTAAAATTTTCATGTAATTTAACAAAATTATTTGGTTTCTTTTTTAATAATTATAATGTGGTAGATAAGGAAAATAGTTTCAAAATTTCCCCCTTCCATCCTTCCCTTCATTAACTTTTTGTCTCTTTTGATATATTATTTTTATTTTTATGGTATTTTAATATTTTCTTACATAAATTATTAGTACTTAAAAATAATGTTATATTACAATATAAATCATTTATAATAAATTTAAAATATAATTCATATTTTAAAAATTATTATTACAAAATTTCTTTGGAGAATGAATTCTATAATCGAAAGTATTTATTTATTGTAACAAATGTCTATAATAAATAAGTATTTTAAAATATATAATTTAATTTTAAATTCATGACAATTTAGAAATAAAAATAAAAACAAAATACAAGTAACTTAACTAAAGTCCATAAAATATTTTTGTTGAAAGATATTTTTTAAAATATTTTCGTCAAATATAATTATAGATTAAAGTATTTATTTCAATAATTAAAGAAAATCATTTTCTTTATTCTATAAAAAATTATTTTATCGTCGATTAAAATTAACATATAACCTCAATTAAAAATCTGATGTTAAAAGTTTTGACTTTTAATATTATTTCTTAAAATTGATTTTTAACATTCGTTCAATAACCAACATTAAGAATGTTAAAAATTTTAATTTTTAACGTCGATTCTTAAAAGTTGATTTTTAATATCAGTTCTATAATTGACATTAAAACATTTCAAACGTTTATGTTCCTTATTTAATGCTTGGATTATGTTGCAACCAACATTAAATGTGACATCAAAAATATTATTTTTTACGTCAGTTTCTTTAATAATTGATGTCAAAAATTTGTTTTTTCTTAATTATTTTTATTTATATACAAACTGAAAACTTAACACAATTTATAACTTATATATCTCTTCCTTCTTTACAATAACCAATGATAATACATGCAAAACAACCTTAAAAGTAAAGATACTAGTTTTGCCAATTTCAGTATCATAAATCAATGAAGTTTATAATCGAGTTTTCTAAACACAAACATGAAAAACAGCTTAAAATAAGAAAGTTGTGATTAATCATTTCATATTATAGAATAAGAAAACTCACAAGGTTCTTACATCCACAATCAAGTATATAAAATATAAATACACAAAAACGGGGGTTGAATTGTGTTTTTCAATTAAAACTTTTTTAGACAATGCATTTTGCGTCTGTATTAAAACGTTAGATTAGACGCAAATTTAAATTTATCTTTCAAAGGTTGATTTTAATTAAAGATACCGTTTGATTTTAATTAAAGATAATGTTAGTAAGTAGATAAGTAAAATCAAAGTAATAATATTTTATATTGGTTCTTTTATTCAATACTACGTCTAGTTACCCAGCAACTTGTTGAGGTTCCACTAAGAGTATTCTTTTAACACAGTCTTCTCATACTAAAGTGGTATTCTTTGACCCCAGCCTCCGCAGGCTAAACTCAGGTATTTTTTTAACACAACCTCCACAAGCTAACTATGGTATTCTTTCAACACTTAGCCTCCTCATGCTAAAATAGGTATTCTTTGGACCTCAGCCTCCTCAGTTTAAACTCAAGGTATTCTTTAAACACTTAGCCTCCTCAGGTTACAAATTACCACAACAGTGGTTTACAATTAAGACCAAATAGAAAATATCATATACGCAGAGAAGGATTTTACAATGTGAATTCTATTCTAAGTTTGTGGCGAGCAAACTTGTATGTTGAGAGCTTGAGCGAGCATATGAATATAGTTTTGATTAGAGTAGTTTGCCAAGTTGAACTCGCATAGATGAAGTCCTTTTATAGGCGTTCTTGTGAAATATTCGTTAGACTGTAGATGTTAACGTTAGTCATTGACTTGGGTACTTTTGCATCTAGCATAGTGGGCAATCAGAACATTTAATGTAAAGTCACCGGATGTCAACGTGAGACTTGCCTTTGACTTATGCTCAGAGATTTCACTAAAACGTACAACTATTTTTCAAGTTGAAGAGGTTTATTTTGAAATCTCTTTCCACCTATAGAAGCTTCTAAGTAACGATTTGATTTGAAACGAATGCACGTGTTACTTAGTGTCTTAAACTTCATTAAACAGATAGACAAATGAACAAATAGATGAGTTATGTGTTGAATTCATTCGTATGTCTCATATCTTCGTCTTCAACTTCAGTCTTCAAATCTTCACTCTTGAGCACATGACTTAATGTTGGGACTAGCTCTCCGTTTGATCTAAGAAGGTTCTTCGTCTGATAAGGTTGCCTTGAAGCATGATGACTTGAACCTTTCGTCTGATACAACTTATGTTTTGAGGGTGCATCTTTCGTCTATGCTGATAATGATTCGTCTGATCATTGTTCCCTCTGCGTCTGTTGATCCATCTATCTGTCTTGTAATTATCAAAATTAAGATGCTAAGTCATTTTGACTTAACAAAGTATTTCTTTAACTTTACTAAGACGACCAACTAACTCATGAACTGTAACCAAGTTATAACATCATTGAAATGAAAGTTTCTCCAAAATTTTCAAACCAGACATGTCACCTATCTGTGTTAAACTCTTGCTCCAATAAAATTCCAAGACTTTTAAATTTTGGAACATCTGCAAATAAGAAAAATGGAAGAAATAAAAACAGACTGAGCAAATTTTAGTGAGTTTACTATTTCACAAGATGAGGAAAATGTACTCATTAAACTTACCTTTGATAAGTGATCCAAATCAAATAAAGTTAAGCAGCTATTGAGTAACCTGCACATGACAAAATTGTGAGGTTGAAAATCAATTGGTAAACAATTTAAAGGATATCCCCACCATTCCAGTACTCTCAAGTTGTTTGGAAGACATTTCAGACCTTCATAAAATTTACCATTTTTAAGGTTTTTCATGTCCTTGAAGCCATTTCCATCCCATTCTATGGTTTCTTCTCTGATTGGTTCAGGGACATCCAGCTCAAACAATAGAACTTGATAAAATTTCCCCTCACTCACACCATCCCTGCAAATAATATTAAAGATTCATCATCATATACAACAAAGTATTCATAAACAAAGGCTTTAACCAGAGTATTACACTACTTATAAAATATGATGCGTTGTGGTTTCCGTTCTGTACCCCTCCTAAAAGAAATAAGAAGTTCCCTGACAAAAAGTTATAATGCAATAAGAAAATAATCTAGGAAACCAATATTAATATTCATAAACTAATTAAAAGCTAGAGCATGAAAAATAGTAATGTCAGATATTGAGCAAGTAGTAATGTCATATACACATATCTCTCTCATGGGAACAAGCAATTCCAAAATCCTTGAGCAATTTCAGCACCTTTATCTTCGTAAGCCTAAAATACAATGATTTTGGGCTTAGATTTGGAAAGATACAAGACACATTGGTACTGGTCAAACTATGCAGCCACACAACCAGAACTATAGTATGAAGACAAATTCTACTTAACAAGCTAAAAGAATAAGTATCTACCGACAAGGACACAGTGATGCGCCTACAGTATCTTTATGCTTAGCCAACCCCTGTTCCAAAATATAAAAATACAAGGAAGGAACATTATTTAATCAACAAAATTACTACTTCAAATTTTAGATTTATGGATATATGACACATGTGTGTTTAGTCTCATACCATTTAATGAATTGAAGTATGTCTTGTTATAATATAATATAACTCATCAAATCACAGTTTGGGAAACTCTTTATTAGACTATATGCAACTTCATTTCAGCATGTCAACTTAATATATTGTTCAAATTTTCCAAAGAACTTATGTCCATTTGAATATACTAAGATGCGGTGATACTAACATAGTTTCTGAAAGAAATCGGCCAACCAAATTCTAAGTGATAGAATAGAGGTTCTAGCCTCCTCCAAAGAACAACAAGAAAAAAGAAATACACAAAGACAAGGAGACAAAGGTGCCAAATGGCAACAAAGCTTTTAGCCTCCTCCAAATTTTCCTGACAATTAGTTCGATTGTATGAACAAATGCCCAAACCTAAATATGTTATATTACAATCGCCTAATTCCCTTGTTCCCCACACCACGAATTTGGTGGGCATGCGCTGACGAGAACCCTAAACATGAATAAACTTCAATCCTAAACATGAATCCACTTCAACATAATTTAAAGCTCTACTTACCTTGGTCAATCCACTGACGAGAGCAAGTGAAAAAGAAGAAGGAACACTAAGGCCAGAGAATGAGAATGCAAACACGAGCGACAAAGATAAGTGCAGAGAAGAAGAGTAGGAATGAGTGGTAGCCACCACCATTGACGATGGCTGGAGCAATCAATTGATAGCGGAGATGAGTGCAGAGAAGAAGAATGAGAAGATCAGGTGCAGAGTGTAACACCCCCTTGTAACATCCCCTCTTATTTACTTACTTATCTTATTTTTAATTAGTAATTTAAGATTGTTAATGATGTAATAAATAAAAGAGAGATTTAGGAAACAACACTTTTATTACATAAGATTTAAAGTTCATTACAAATAGATTTCATAACTTTGTCTTTTTATTATTTTACATAACTACCTTTCTACTACCTTAGAACATCTACCCAACACTTATACACGCAAAACATAGCAAGCACCTTCACACAAGATAGTAGCAACAACCAGTGACAACTTCTTAACCCTGCAAATCTGCTCCCCCGAACGTTGTTCGAGATCATCACAGGTGTTAAAAACACAAAGTGCAAGGGTGAGCTTTCCTTAACCATTAAAAAATTGATTGAAGTTCAAGGAAAACCTTTTCTTTTATAAATTTAGAAATTTCATCGAAAATATCATTTTTAGAATAATACTTCCATACATATCCATGATCATCAAAATATCAATCACATAGTAAGGCAATCAACACCCATAAACCAAATCAAACAAACCATCAATCACAATCAATGATTCAGGCATGAATTCCATTCAATCAAACACACAATCACTAATGTATGCTCCTAAGCCTACATGATGCATGCACCTTCACCATGCATTTTCACTCTTCACTCGAAATGCAATGTGGCGCCCTCCATCGAAAATAGCACGGGGCATCGATTCTCCCACTCAATCGGACCCACCAGAGGTAGACACTCCGTAATTGTCGAGTTCCCTCGGTGTCCGGCGGGACCTCCCCAACATGTGATCATCATGAGCGAGGCAATTTCCCCTTAACCAAGAGAACCCCTCTAGTCCACGGTATTCCACTCACACACGGGGAATCCGTGAATTACGGACTTGGTCTACTACTATCCGTCCATCATCATGCAACATGCTCTAGGACCTTGAATTGTATAATGACCTTTATCACATTTTAAATCTTGACCTCTTTACTAGGTCATATTCATTTCAAAACCTTCTAAGCATTGCCTATTCACCAAGCAATCTTAGAATATTGCCTCTCCACTAGGCATTTCAAATCGGTCATTAAGCAATTCAAGTCCATCACCAATTTCATGCAACCATGCATGTCACCACTTATTCATATCCAACTCAAAACCCGGACATATTTCGATATGAAATCAACACCAAGAAACACCAATAAACACCAATAAATCAAGAAACCAAGAAACAAGAAACACCAAGAATTATCAAGGAAACATCAAGAACCAATAAACAAGTACCACACTTTTCCTTGTAACAAGAATAATTACGTTACGATGTGGAAGATCGGACAAAACCGCAACCACAAAGCATACTAAGAATTATCTTCGCACCTTAGTATCCGAAAAACTAAAGAAATATAATGAAAGTAACAACAAAACAAAGAATAGAAGAGTAGGATAAGGACAAACTCCCTTACAGGTTTCTCCCAACTTCCTATACTCTTCCTCTACTTACTTACTCCTCTTTTAGAGATATTTCTTCCTAAGAGAGAGCTTTGAGAGAATATAGAAATGTTCTTTGGTTTGTTTTCTCATCCAAACCCCTAGGCCCTATTTATAGAATTCCCAAGGTACTATTTCTTTCTACGTATATTCTATTAATATAGAATATTCTACAGAATATTATACAGAATATTATACAGAATATTCTATATTCTACAGAATATTCCACAGAATGTTCTACAGAATATTCTACAGAATGTTCCACAAAATATTCCACAAAATATTCCACAGAATATTCTACTACAGTAATTTTACTATTTACCACAGTAATTTTATCACAGTAAATTTACTATTTACCATAGTAATTTTACTATTTACCACAGTAATTTTATTATTTACCACAGTAATTTACTATTTGTACAGTAATTTTACTATTTGCACAATAATTTACTATTTGCACAGTAATTAACTATTTGCACAGTAATTTACTATTTACACAGTAATTTACTATTTACTACAGTAATTTCAAAAATTCATAATTTTTAATTATTTTTATATTTCTCTCTGTTATAAAAACCTCTCTTAAACTATATTTAAATTTTTGGGATGTTACACAGAGAAGGGGATTCACGAATAAAATGTGCAAAGAAGAAGAAAATAGTAAAAAGGAGGGGAGAGGTTTAGGGATTAAGTCGTGACTTTTGACAACGGTCCCTCTAAAACTCGACGTTACTTTATCTTATAACGTCAGGTGTAATAAGACTCGATGTTAAATATAATATCATGTCAGTGACACAATTAACCGACGTAAAATAAGAGATATTATATGTCTATTTTATACTAGTGATATTTTCTTTTGTATATTATCTCCTTACTATTCTATCTTTTATTATAATTAAAATTTTCGTTCTTTTAGTTTTAGTTTTGTAAATTAAAAAGTATTATCATCCCATTTTTTTCTCATACTCCTTTAATTGTTTATTTTATGTCAGTTTATTTTTACTAATAATCATAATACAGGAGGTGGGGCAAATGATTGTGGTAGCAAGAATTTTGGTAATAATGAAAACAAGTTCTAGAAACATGGATTGTGGTCGCATGAATTAGGCAGGAATTAATAATAATGAAAACTAGTTCCAGAAACATGAACAAAGTTGTAAACTTAATATTTTAAATAATTGGGTTAACTTGTTCCCTATTATACATCTAGGGCAATGATATAGATATGAAAGGTGTAATTTCTAAAAAATATAATTATTTATAAAAAATTATTTTTATGTATTTATTTATATATTTATAGTCTTATTTTTTTCGATGTAAAATATTCTCACTTGATATATATATACTTATTTTAAATGGTCATATAATTTAATTTATTCTTATTTTCAAAATTATATCATATTGTATCCCGATTATTAACTTTATATTAACGTTTTTATAACTAGTTAGGGAGAGTGTTGGACTTGGAGCTTGATGATGCTTGAAGATGCTCAACCTTTAGTGTTTTATTTTTGATGTTTATGTACTTTTGTTTTCCTTAGATCAATTATAATAAGCTTTTCATTGTATTGATTGTTTAGGATAGGTTTGTGCTTGTGATTATTTTTGTGTGACAAGTCTTAGGTAAGTGAAGTCATTACTTGTGTTGAAGATTCAAATAATTTATTTCCCTCTTTGTTTTTAAGAAAAAGTTTTTGGTAATTGACTAAGGTAATAGATTACCAGAAAACGGTAATAGATTACCACAGTTTGGTAATAGAATGGAAATTAGTGATTTTTTCTATGGTAATCGATTACCACTCGGGTTAATCAATTACCAGAGGTTAAAAACACTTGAAATGATGTTTGCTTGCTGGGATAATCGATTACCAACAGCTGTAATCGATTACCACCATCAGAAATCAATTAGATTTGCTCAAAATAGGTTTTTGTCTTGATATTTATATAACCCCTCTTTCAAAATCTTTTCTAACATCTTTGAAAACACGAAAAGGATTGATCTTACACTTTCATATCTTCTTTGAAACTGAGTTTATACTTTCTCCAAGAAATCCTTCAAAGAATTCAAAATATTTTCAAGAAAAGTTTTCAAAGAGCAATTTGGAATGAAATCTTGAATAGTTGGTTTGTCTTGTGTTTCA
Organism: Hylodesmum podocarpum; assembly: GCA_026586105.1. Lineage (NCBI taxonomy): Eukaryota > Viridiplantae > Streptophyta > Magnoliopsida > Fabales > Fabaceae > Hylodesmum > Hylodesmum podocarpum. The sequence continues at coordinate 7,136,233 of JALJEV010001432.1, read as the reverse complement.
TGTTGATCAGATTCTACACTATCAGGTGTTCTCTAAACTGATCTTTATTGTTTGTTTTGATTTGGGTTGATTACTCTAAGAGAGAGGTCTCTCTAGGAAAGAGTAAGGTGATTTGAGAAAGGTTTCTCAAAGGATTGGTTCTTGGAAGTGCCAAGACCAAGGAGAACTGTTCTTTGGGTTAAAGAACAGGTGTTTGGGTGTTTTGATTTCGTTTTTATGTTGCTTATGCAGAGTGAATGTAAAGAACATAAAAGGGATCATTGTTATAGTGGAACACCAATTGCAACAGGTTGTTGAATTGGGACTGGATGTAGGTCAGAAGTCGAACCAGTATAAATCCTCTTGTACACTCTTCTTCTACCTTAGGCTTTTATATCTTGTCAATACGATTAACTGTAACATTGAATTACATTGTTTACATTTGGTAATTGACAGCGTAGTTGATTCATATCTTGAACAATTGAATACTGAAATCTGGAAGACTTAGATACTGATATTGATTTTCAAAGTATATTGATTGCTAATACGTTTCTCTGATCTTTCTTAAGTGTTTCCGCTATGTATCTTTGATATATCTTGGTCTAACGCTTATTCATTTGAGGTTGATTAGTTAAACAAGATTAGATTTTATCTGAAATAAAAAGAAAGTAGAAACGACATTAATTTGGGATAATCGGGAACTTGAATCTATTCATCCCCCTCTAGATTCAACATAGGGACCAACAATTGGTACCAGAGCTTTATCTAGTAGGTTATTCTATATTTTGATCCATAGTTCCTTAGAATGGCCGGTAATCAATTATCATTCGCTGAAGGTGCCTCTATTAACAAACCTCCATTGTTTTGTGGTGACAACTATCCTTGCTGGAAAGTTAGGATGAAAATCTTTATGGAGTCTGTGCATAGAAGCATTTGGCAAGCGGTTGTGACTGATTTCAAGGTCCCCACTTACATAGAGAATGGGAGTGAGATAGAAAAACCATTTGTGAGGTGGGAACAAGATGAAATTAGGAGGGCTGAAAACTATGCAAAATCTTTAAATATTAAACACTCTGTTTTGAATTCCGATGAACTTTTCAGAATTTCAGCCTGCACCACAGCCAAAGAAGCTTGGGAATTAATAAAGGTCACATACGAAGGAACCGCTGAAGTACAAAGGGCAAGGAAGAACACCTTGATCGAAGAATACGAAACATTTCGAATGATACAAGGAGAATCCGTGATGGAAATGCAGAAACGCTTTACACACATTGTGAACCATCTAAAGGGACTAGTTAAGGTCTTCATAGAAGAAGAGGTAAACGTCAAAGTGCTGAAATCCTTGAGTAGGAAGTGGCATCCAACAGTCACAGCAATCACCGAATCAAAGAACCTGACTTTGATCACAAGTGCAGAGTTGTTTGGTAAGTTAAGGGAGTATGAGATGGATATGTCCCGGATTGCTGATGAGGAGTTAAAGGACCAGAAAGCCAAAGGTATAGCATTGAAGATGGAAGACACAACAAGTGAGAGTGATACATCTAGCTGTGCAAGTGAGTCTGAACATGAAAACATGAACCATATGGTAAGAAAGTTTAAGAAGTTCATGAGAAAGAAGAATGGTAAGAAAAGGTTTAACAAGTCTAAGAAGGGCTTCAAAAGAAGTAAGAGTTCGTCTTCAAAGGTGAAATGTTATGAATGTGGAAGAAAGTATCACTACAAATCAGAGTGTCCTAACTTGAGAAAAGTAAGCAACAATGAGCCTAGAAGATCTGAAAATGAGGAAAGGTCCAAGAAGGACAGATTCAGAAAGAAGAAAGCATATATAGTTTGGGAAGAGGATGATTCTTCTACCTCTACTTTAAGTGAGATTGAGGAAGAAAATATGTGTTTCATGGTCAAGTCAACAATGGATGAAGAGGCAAGTGATTCTGGTTCATCTACTTGTGATTATGATAAATTACATACTGCTTTATGTGATTTGTACAAAAAAGCCAAAAGATTAAGCAAATTAAACAAGGTTTTAAAAAGCAATGTTTCTGATTTAGAAAATAATATATGTGCTTTAAAAAATGATGTTCAAAGATTGAAAGATGAAAATGAAGTTTTGAAACAACCATGTTCTAAGTGTGCTTCAATTTCTGTTTCTTTGAGAAAGAAAAATATGAAGTTCTTTGCATTTGAACAACCATGTAAAAACAGAACCTTCACATGTAATTACTGTATGAAACCTGGTCATAATTCTTATAATTGCATGATTAGAAAGGAAGGTATATCTTGTGGTTTGTTTAAATGGGTTAAGAAAGTTAAACTTGATGATGCTAACATGGCTGGACCTAAGAGAAGTTGGGTACCAAAAGCAAAGTAAACTTTCTTATGTAGATATGCTTGAGAGCCAAACAATCAACAATTGGAATCGTGGAACAATTGGTATTCTGGACAATGGCTGCTCAAGACATGTGTTTGATGAAGAGAGCAAACTTATCTCCTTCCAATCAAAAGAATTTAGATCTGCAATTTACGGAGATAACCAATAGAGGAAAGATATTATACCTCTATCTTTGATAATACATATTTCTTAACATGTAGAAAAACATATCATTGGATTATATTTGGAAAAACATAGCTTATATTGCATGAAAATATGTTTTTACAAAAATCTTATGCAAATAATCGACTACCACCATTGGAAATTTGAATCTATTCACCCCCTCTAAATTTAACATAAGGACCAACAAAGAGATTTTTAATATTGGATATTATCCAACCTAATTGAAGATACTGCTACAACCACTTAATAAAAGAAAACAAGTAAAGCATAAACACATAATTGTTTCATACCATATTACAAGTACATTTTTCATAACATATTACAAGTACATGAGTAAAGCACATTAACACACAAGTCTACAACCACTTAATAACTACCCTAACCCTTACATGCATTTTAAAAAATTAGAGAAGCTAGTGAGGATTTATCTTTTATTACAATGATGCACGTTAACAATAAGCAACATGAATTTAAACTCGAAATCAAGAAGACAATGACAATGAGTAGAGATGTGGTGAGAGCCTAGGACGAGGGTGAACAGATAAGGGCACAGCTCTCTGAAGAGTGAGACCATAAGCTTCATCCATGTTAAGTTTTTTTGGACTAAGCCCATTTTCCAACTCCCAATCAAATGCATGAGCTAGGGTGGCTGTGAGAAGCTGAACCACTCTCAAGCCTAAGCTCATGCCAGCACATATTCTACGTCCAGCACCGAAAGGTATAAGTTCAAAGTCATTACCTTTAACATCAACATCGGTCTTCTCACCACCAAGGAGGAATCTTTCGGGCTTAAACTCTAATGGGTTAGGCCATTCCTTTGAGTCACGTGCTATGGCCCAAACATTCACTAAGAGAGTTGCACCTTTGGGAATGTGATATCCAAAGATTTCACAACTCTCTGCTGCAACACGTGGGAGGGAAAGAGGGGTTGATGGGTGAAGACGAAACGTTTCCTTTATCACAGCCTCTAAATAAGGAAGGTTGGGTAAGTCTAATTCAGTCACTAGTCTTTCTTGACCCACAATAGTATCTAATTCTTGTTGGACTTGGCTCAAAATTTTTGGATTCTTAATTAGTTCAGCAATTGCCCACTCTGTTGTGCTCGCAGACGTGTCTGTTCCAGCAGCAAACATATTCTGTAAAAACATTTAATCCATCAAGGACTGATATTTAAATATAACATGAACATGGAGTAATATTAATACACTAAATGTTTTTATCACATTAAATAATTTCTTTAATACTAATTTAATTACTGTAACAAGCAAACATCAAAGGTTACAAAATTCAGTCATCTAATGCTCATGTGGTGGGGACTAAAGAAAAAAATTAATACCACATCTTGAATATACTTACCAAAAGTAATGCTTTGATCTCTATGTCGGTTAATTTTTCTCTATTTTCAGTAGTTTCTTTAAGTGACAACAATGTGCTCAACATGTCTTGATGTTTCTCGTTCTTAGAAATCTTGTGTTCCTCAACGATGTTAGTTAAAAATTCGTCAAACCTCTTGTGTAATTTCTTCATTTTGGCTTGCACTCCTTGAAGGTCTAACCACTCCAAGGCAGGAATGAAGTCACCAATGTTGAAAACACCGGCCAATGTCATAAGCTCCACCACCATAGACTTAAACTCATCAGCTCTAGGATCACAACCATCATTCCCATCATCGAACACTCGTCGCCCAATCATTACCCTTGCTAAGGCGTTTGTGGCGCATACATTTAGCAATTGTCCCAATTTAACCGCTTTTAAGCCTGAACTTGCTAAATTGCGTGTCAATCTTGCTACTTCTTCCTGCATACAAGTATGAAAATTAAACTTGTTAATTTTACTATGATTAAGATTGTTCAAGAAAATATATATAATGTATTTCTGAACTATTCTAACTATTTTAGAAGTGAATAAGTTTGATAAAAATAGTTCTACAGTTGCATTTAATCATAGATTAGAATTTATATAATTATAAATATTTTATTATTAAAATTAATAAATTTATTATATAATTATAAATATTTTATTATTAAAGTCAGCACACTTATATACATTATGGATTATGTAATTGATCGGCTATATAAAACATTTTATATTATTAAGAATTTTTTAAAAAAATAATTTAAATATTTTTATAATCATTTGTTTATTAATTGTTCTTTTATTATCTTAACTACTATTTGAAAAACAGTAATTAACATTGCTTTGAGTATATTAAAAATTGAACCAACTCTCACCAGCATATTAAATCACACAAATTGACTAGGTCATAACGAAATCCAACTTTTAAAAGATTACTGACCGGATTACTAATGATGGCTTAAGGTGGAGTGGAACATCAACCACCAAAAGAGTAATGTCTTTTTATAATGAAGTTTGACTTAAATTATTCTATTAAATATGAATGACAAAGGGTTCACTTAAAATAAATGAAAATTCATTTAGTTTTATTTAACAAAAACTAAACTTAAAATTTTATTAAGCACGTTGGCATTAATAATATTTTCATCTTGTTAATATTTTATTTTAATAAATACTATATTCATCTTGTTAATTATTAGAACCCACAATTTAATCGTTGACATGAAATATTAATTTTAACAACTAGTATATATGATTAAAGTTTATTTCGTTTACTCATATAAATTAGCCTTATCAATATATGCATTTGAGACACTATAGAAAGTATATAATACTAGAGATTGGGGAGTTAGGTATATTTTTCTTGGAGAAAAAAAGAGAAATTGCATAGAATTTTTTTACAAAGACGTGTTGATCTGATATAATATAGACAAAGAGGTCTATATATGATGAAGTAATATTAGTAAATTAAATAGAGCTCTTGCATCTGATAAATCTGTCTCAACGCACTTTGAAACAAAACTTCTCCCACAGAAAGCCTCACTGTGTTCATTTGAAAGTAAACTGCCGCACTTCTGATTGTAAGATATATGTTAATTAATGGTTGGTTGCGTAAGGTGGTGTCCTTTGGGAATGTCCAACCTTGCAGTTCATTAGAGTTGGATACAGGTATATATAACATCTTTAATTTTTTTATAATATTACTTTATTAAGCAACTCAAATATCTGTTTACTCCAACTCAACTACTTTGAAAGGTTTTATTAAATCAATGTCACTATCTAATTCCCAAATGCATCTTATATCATATTGAAGGACAAGCTAGTGGGACTCCATAAAAAAGAAGAGAAAATGTTTGCTTCATGAATTGCCCTTCCAACAATACGTGAATTGCTACATAAATAGCTAATAATGAAAGTGAAAGAGTAACTCACTTTCATAGGGTGTGCAATGAATGAATCACATACAGAGGGGTCCTCTGAGAGTTCGTCAACACTGCACACACCCATCATTAAAGGAAAAATGCACCAAGTAGGTTGGTTATAGAATTGCATGTTTGTACAAAACCGGACTAAGGTGAGATGCATTCATCCTTAGATATAATTTTTTTTGCCTTTTATTTTTCTTTGATACAATAGTTATAATAAATAATTTATTTATAATCCTTAGATTAAATAAAAATATAAAAAGGAAAATGAAGAATAATTATCTTAAGTTTAATCTTAAAGTATGTTGATATCTTAACAAATTTATTTTATTTATTCTCCTAAATACACATTTTTTAAGAGAATTATGTATTTTTCCTGGTATTTGAATTAGACTTGTTAAAATTTAAAAGTGATTAATTTGTTTAGTCTTATAATTTAGAAATAACTCACTTTTAATCTTATAGAAAAATTATAATAATATCAAATTTTGAATTAGAAGTAAACTACTTTAAGTTAACTGGAAGAATTACATTTAAATTTGAAATCCAAAACAAAATTTATTTAAATTTGAGATACTACGAAAATATTTAAGCTTTTTTAATATTATATCCTTTTTAGATACATTAATTTCTTCACTTCCAGACAATTCACACCTAATAGAAAAAAGTTTTCTTTCAACTATCTCATATTACTCTTATTTATCATCAAACATATATTTGATCAAGATTATAGTCTTTCAAACTTACTTTAAATTTTAATCATTAGTTAATATTTATTTAAAATTACAATTACATAATCATAGGAGAAAATTATTAAACTTTTTTATATAAATCTCTATCGATAATACGGAATGTATTGAAAAGAGTGTACGTATTAAAGTATATTATTAAGATATTTAATTCATTTTTTTCTTAATTTTGTCAATGTACTCTAATTGAATTCATTAAAAATTATTGATCGACTTTTATTACAGTTTTCATAAGCATATTTAGGATATTCTTTAGTTGATTAACGGTATAAAAATATTAATACTAAATATATATATATATATATATATATATATATATATATAAATTATCTCTTATAATAACACAAACTAATATATAAACTTTAGCTATTTAAAAATAATCTTGTATATAAAATATTTTTTTCCTTGGCAATGATGCTGGATAACTTTTAGTAGCAAGCTAGAAAAAATTCATGTAACAGACTCAGACAACAACTCCATTGTTAAAATATATTTTAGTTGACTAAAAGATGCGACAAATTAAAATCAAACAAATTGTTTTCTCACTTTTAGTGTACGGCCGAAACACACACACACAATATATATATATATATATATATATATATATATATATATATATATTTCAAATTTTCACATCTAATTCCACCTTAATGATTTAAGTTTATATCTTGATCGAAAAACTGTTCTATACCATAGGCAAAAAGACTTTCATTTACTCGCGAAGAGCTTAAGCAAGATAACGGTTTCTAACTGAAGAACATATAGGAGGAGGTTGTGGAAGAACACTTGATACAGAAGATTTATCATTTTTAGTTTGTCGATAAATTAGTAACATTTTTATGTCAACGCTAACTCAATTATTATGGTTGCGGACAGAAAATTAAATAAAAATATTTGTTAATATTTATTGTAAAAAGATTTACAATAATTAAAATTAGAATCCTAAAAATAGAGTGGCAAAAATTTAAATGACGCTAAAACTATTCAAAAAAATAGAGAACACCATTTGGACAAAAGATCAACTCGAATTATTATCATGCATGGTTGAAAGTTATTTTATGTATCGTTTTCATAATTTGTTTTTACATTGATATCACTAGTATAAACTAGTAGTTGATCAGTCTAATGAACAATTTCGTGAGAAAGCATGTGTCTAGTATGAATGGAAATGATGCTGACCTGTCGTAGGTGTCTAAACTCGTCCAAGGCTTTGCCGGAGAATAAGTGAACGGAGCTAATTTTCCGGAGCAACCGCCACCGTGGGCCATAGGGAGCAAAGACAAGGTCCTGGTAGTTATAGGCCATGTATTTGGCGCCGGAGTTTGGTGGCCTACTAGAGAAATTGGCGTCATGCACCTTCAAGAATTGTTCGGCCACGGAAGCAGAAGCCGCCACGACAACGTCAACAAAACCTAAGCGAAGGTGCATGAGAGGCCCATGAATACGAGCCAATGCTGCCAGGGCATGGTGTGGCACAGGGCCCATATGAGGTAAGTTTCCGACGATGGGCCATGGGCGAGGACCTGGCGGCAAAGGTAATGAAGACCCAGTTATGAGCTTCAAAAGCCTGTAAATGACAATAGCTACCATGGCTGTAACTACGCCAATAACTAAAGGAGACATTGATTTATGTGTTGTGTTTCAAACGAGGATAATTAGAAGCATGTATATAGGTCTTGCGTAGCAATTTTGGTTGCATAAGGCGGTGTCCTTTGGGAATATCCTACCTTGCAGTTCGATTGAGTTGGTAATTGGTGTGTGTATATAATATCTTAATTTTTTTTATAATATTACATTATTTTTATTACTTTAATTAAGCAACTCAAATATTTAATTTGTTTATTCCAACTCAACTACTTCGGAATCGTTTTTTAAATCATGCATCTTATATTAATGGACAAGCTAGTGGGACCCCATCAAAAATGAGAAGAGCATTGGAATTGGTTGCCTGGAATTGGGAAGAGTAACTCACTGTCACCGCCTTAATTAAAATTGAAAATTTAAGAATTCAATCCATATTTAATCAAATCCAATTAAATGGATTTAGATAGATCCATTATATATTAAAGAAATTAATTTAGAATCAATTTTAATATAGGTTTAGTTAAAATCAGTTTTAAATTAAAAAATATTTTTTTGTTCAAACAAATTTTAAAATTAATTTTTATTTTAAAAGTAATTTTATACATAAATTTAGTTTTTAAATTATTTTTAAATCAAAGGAATATTTATTTTAAAATTATTTTAAAATTAATTTTATAACTTCTTTCTTTCTAATTACAAAAAATTTTACTTAACAGGAAACTCATCTAATGTTTTGACCAAAAAATTTTGTTTACTTTGAATAACTTTCAGATTATATAATATTTTTATTTATGAATTTAGAAAATAAAAATATTATATTAATTAATAATATGATCTTTATTTTGTATTTAATTTAAAATAATTTCCTTAGTAATAAAATTTTTAATTTTGTCTTTTAATTTTAAAATTAAATCACAATTATTTTTATTAAGTAAAAATAATTATTAAAATAATTTTTATGCTATATTTAAGTTAAGATAAACTAGATTTTTTGTCGGAGAACATTGCTGGAATGGAAAGTACAAGATCAGTAACTGACTCTCACAGGGATTCACTAAATAATAATACTGGAGAAGAAAGGTGTGTAATAAATTAATCACATGTAAAGGGGTCCTCTGAGAAGGCAACAACACTTAACACACACCTCATTGAAGGAAAAATGCTCAAGCAGTAGGATATAGAACCGTGCGTGCATTTGTCCTTAGATATAATTTTTTTACCTTTTATTTTTCTTTGATATAATGGTTATAATAAATAATTTATTTATAATCCTTAGATTAAACAAAATATAAATAGGAAAATGAAGAATAATTATCTTAAATTTAGTTGATCTCTCCTCACTTTTATGTTATAAATTAGAATATTAAAGATTTTATTTTATTCATTTTCTTAAATACAAGTTTCGAAGAGAATTATTTATTTTTCCTGGTATTTGAATTAGACTTATTAAATTTAAAAGTGATTTATTTAATCTTATAATTTAGAAATAACTCACTTTTAATCTTATAGAAAAATTGTAATTCGATGAAAGGTAAACTATTTTTAAGTTAACTGAAAGAATTACTTTTAAATTTGATATCCAAAATGAACTTTATTTAGATTTGAGAAACTGCGAAAATATTTAAGCGTTTTTAATATTATATCCTTTTTAGATACATTTCTTCAATTCCAGACATTTCACAACCAATTAAAAAAGTTTTCTTTCAGCTATCTCATATTACTCTTGCTTATCATTAAACATATATTTGATCAAGATTATAGTCTTTCAAACTTACTTTTAATTTTAATCATTAGTTAATATTTATTTAAAATTACAAATTACAAAATCACAGGAGAAAATTATTAAACTTTTTTATATAAATTTCTATTGATTATACAGAATGTATTGAAAAGAATGAACGTATTAAAAGTGAGAATCTTAAAAAAAGAGTGACAAAAATTTAAATAATGCTAAAATTATTCATAAGAGAGAGAGAGAGAGAACGCGCCGTTTGAACAACATTTAACTTGAGTTGTTATCATGCATGGCTGAAAGTTATTTTATTGTATCGTTTTCTTAATTTGTTTTTCCATTGATATCGCTGATATAAACTAGTAGTTAAATAAGTCTACTGAAAAATATTGTCAGAAAGCATGTGTTTAATATTTTAACGATTTAAGATTCTGTATATTTTAATTAAAAATCATTCATATAAGATAAAATATGAATAAAAATGATGACATGTCGTAGGTATCATTTATAAATAAACGATGATTAGTATTTGTTTCGACTTTTTAGCTAAAAAGGACAGAATTTGGGGTTGTATTGTAAAGATAACTAACAATTTTCCCTATTGGATGAGGTTGGTGAACTTTGTGGTTACCATTTTAGCCGCGTCTACTTTCTGCATTTAGGGTATTTTTCTGGGTCTAGAGTGGAGAATATGGACATGGCAACCGCGTCTATTTTCTAATTATTATTCCATTTTTTGAATCGATCAAAGTTTATTTATCATTAATTTTAATAATTTATCATTTTAAATATGGAATTCACTCAGATTTAGAATTTTTAATATTGTTTAACCAATTAATGATCGAATATTAGTAAGAAAGTGTATGAAAAAATTGATGTTATTATTTTTCTTAAAGAATTTATGGTTTATCTTTTTATTTCTTGTAGTTTTTTTTTAGGTTTTATCTACCTTCTGTAAGTCCGATTTATTCCTGATTTAATGTGCTATATTATTTAAATTCTTATTTTATATCAAAGAGTTTACTTATCTCTAATTAGAATACTCAATTTATAAGCAAATGGGAAAAATTATGTAAAATAAAAGTAAAAACTTAAATCACTGCGACTCAATATATGAGACAGAAGTGAATAAATAAATAAATATATAATTTTAATATAACAACTTCGTGCTGGCCTATAATATAATTTTGTTTTAAAGAAAAAGCAAAGGTCAAATACTCTCAGGAGGATAAAAAGTCAATGTTAAATGTTACTTGTTGCAGAGTGAATGAGTTTTCTTAAAATGACTAATCTTAAATTTGTCACTTTCGACGTACGACTCCGCTGTTGTAGATTCAATCAGCAATTGCTTTGGATATCTACTACAATACTTCAACGGATACAAAAACTACATTTTCAAATCAATCCTGATTCTGCTTGTAAATTTTAATTAAATAATGTCTCGCGAAAACTAATAATTGAATCATGTAAGATTTCAATACGTAATTTCATCGACATATGGAAGATTTTTTTATTTAATTCTTACTGTTAATAAGAATTAATTTAGCTAATAAAATTATTTGATAAACATTTTTATTCTTTTTTAAAAATTCTTGAAACCAATTATCTCTCTTATCACTTAATTAATCAACGTGTTTTACACTGTTAGTCATATTACTCGATTTTTATATTAGAAAAAATATATTTATAGTAGAGTAATTAAAGATATTTTAATAAGAAATAATTAATACAAAATATTATTACAAGATAGTAAAAATTGTTAGAACGAAATTATTAGTTGTTTTCAACATCTTATCAATATTTGCTATTTAAAGATAATCTTGTATATAATTTTTTTTTACCTTGGCAATAATGGTGGATAACGTTTAATAGGAAGCTAGAAAAAATTCATGGAACAGACTCAGACAACAACTCCATTGTTGAAATGTATTTTAGTTTACTTAAAGTTGGGCAAATTAAAGTCAAATAAATTGTTTTTCTCCCTTAAGTGTCAAACAAAATATTTATATCAGTTTATACCATCTTAAATATTAATAAATATTAATAAATGGTTTATACTGATTTATATTATCTCAACAGGTTTTTTCATTTTTTTTTAATACATGTCTATTATTTATATATACACTACCGATTTATCTATATAATTCAAGAAAATTATTTACATAAAAATATAATAATTTTAAAAGATAATAATTCTAAAAAATAATAACTCAAATACTAATAATAATAAGATAGACAAAATATTTTCTTTACATCAGAGAGCATAAGAACGCACAGAATACTTCTATATGTACGTATATACGAAGAGATCGATTATGTCTATGTCATAACACAACAGCACAACCTCATTGTTTTATATAGTGCAAAGCTAAACCTGTTATGAGATTCCCTCCTACTACTGTCTCTTTTTACATTTTCTCTATGTGTCACTTTCGTTCTTTTTAGTTATGCCCAACTTGTATCTCAAATATTTAAGTAACTGTACTTGTTTACAGTGTTTTCTTAATGGTTCAAATAATCAATTAAAGCAAATTTCGTAGTTTTTCTTGCAATTAATTGACATGTAAATAGTTGACTTATTATATGTTTCTTGTTCAACCAGCTGTTCTAGAGATTATTTATATCCAAACACTCCGTCATCTAGCTACCTCTTTGAATCTTGCATGTATATTATTCAAACCAAGTTGCACCACACGACTTAAGAAGAATAGTTGACATATTTCATTTATAATTTTATATTAAAATACTGTGGTTTCGCTAAAAGTGTTATTTATCTATCTCGTTTATCATGTTACCATTTCATACATGATCCTCTCTTTCAAGAAAGGTATAATTACAATAATAATAATGTTTTCCCGTAAGTTAGAAACTAATCTCACGATACTATCACAATCACTCAATAAGTTTCCATATCGGTTTCAAACACGTGTTTTCCTAATAAATAGATATATTGTTTTCCCAATTTGTAAATACAAGGTGTCTAACCATAACCTTAGGTTAACAAAATAATTAGAGAAAATTTGTTTTCCCAATAATTAATTAGAGAAAACAATTTTTTAAAATAATTAATGTTTTCCCAATTTGTTTTCCCAGGAATTAATTAGAGAAAATAATTAATGTTTGTCTAACCATAACCTTTCCCAATTTGCTTTCCCAATACGAACCACCTTAGGTTAAGAAAATAATTAATGTTCTTTTAAACCAATAGGAAAATATAATAAATTTCAACAAAAAAAATAAAAAAAAATTATTTTAGTCCCAAATTTTTTAAAATATCATTTTAGTCCCATCTTTTAGAGAGATGAATGGAACAACTCTCTAATTTTCATATTTATCATTCAATTTAATTTTTGAAACGGTTTCGATAGAATTTTATAGCCACTAAGTATTATATAAATCACTTAGAGAATTAGATTTAACAATAAAATTAAAAATGAGAGACTAGTCATTAATTCCTAAATATCATGCACTGAAATTACCTCCAAAAATTATACATGAAAATTCAGTTAACAATATTTAAATTTGTCTAGTTGTATTAATAATAAATCTCAATAATTCAATACATCCGGAGGTTTTTAATGGTCATTCATATGACACGCATGAAATAATTTGAAAAAAAATAAAATAAATTAATAATTATCATTGTCATTTATATTCGTGGTATTCATCAACGGTCACTATGACAAGCATTATCGGAATCTTAAACGCATATAACATTGATATTTTTCTTCCCACACGATATAATCCATACTTATTCAATTTTTAAACCACTTAAGTAAGAAATATTTTGTCTAACTTTCTGTTTTGTATTTATAGTAATCATTTATTTATTTAAACAAATAGTTATTGGGTCTTGAAGCATACGTGTTGTGGACCTTTTAACTAAAAAGGACAGAACTGTATCCACCAACAATTTTCACTGTTGTATAAGTTTGGTGAAATTTGTGATCACCATTTTAGCCACGTTTACTGTCTAGAATAGACTGGGGCAACCGCGTCTACTTTCTAATTATTATTCCATTCTTTTCGAATGGATCAGAATTTATTTATCATAAATTTTAATAAGTTTTACCATTTTTTGATTTAAATATAGAATTTGTAATAAAAAAATATATAAAAAGGATGTTAAATTATATTAAAAATATATATTTTATATGTGTTTTTTTAATTGTCTAATAAGTTAAATAAAGTTTTTTAAAGATTATTTTTCTTTTTACAAAAGCAAGTTAATTAATTAAGACATTTTATTCGACAAATAATTGATAAATAATACAAGAGATTTTTATGTTAATTTATCTTATTGTAAATATTGTGTTTAGTTTCTTAATAACATTTAAAATATTATTATTTTTTAAGATATATAAATATTGTTTGATTCGGGTATGTATAACTAAATATTTTTTAACTTGTTAGTTCATGATGAATTTAAGGAAATAGCAGGTATGATTAAAAAATATATTTTTTTAATTTGCACATGATTATTGTGATTTCATTTCTAAGACTTAATTTTCTTTGTTAATGATAGATGCAATTAACAGCATACGAGAGAGTGTGAAATTTATTAATCAATCTAAGGCAAGATTGCGCATATTCTTTGAAATTGTTCAACAATTACAACTTCCTAAAAGGAAGTTAATTCTTGATTGTCCGACGGAACTCAACTTTTCAAATGTTGTCTACTGCATTGCAATTCAAAGAAGTTTTTCAAAGATTTGAAGATCGTGAGTCAAGTTATAAATATGTCCCAAGTGATGAAGAGTGGGAAAAGGTTACAGATAGCAGCTAAAGTCCTGGAAGTTATCAATTGTGCAATAGATATTGTATCTGAGAGTGAATATCTTATTGCGAATTTATACCTTATCGAGGTATTTCGTATTAAGCTACTTTTTGACCAAGTTGTGAATAGTGAACTTGATTTTGTTTCAAAAGTGGCTAAGAAAAGGAAACTGAAATTTGATAAATATTGGAGTGAATGTTATGTTATGGCTCTCGCTATTATTTTAGATCCAAGATGCAAGTTGACAACTTTTAGGATGTGCTTCCAACAACTACATGGACAAGAATATGTAAGAAACATAGTTGTGGTGCAACAAGTGTTGACAGACATGAAGAATGTGTTCCCTTGCACAATGAGCAAGGTGAAAATTCTTCAAATCAAGAGAGTGAAAGTGATGGTAACACAAGACAAAGTGTAAATTTTTCACAATTTGGGTGGTCTATGATAATGGATTTTGTAAGGCAAAGTTGTTCCTGCATTAAAATCACAGTTAGAGACTTATTTGGAATAACCAACGCATTTCCAAAAGAAAGAATGATTTAAATAACTTTAGTGCATTGGAGTGATAGAAGATGAATAGTGAAAAATATAAGGTATTATCTTAAATGACAGTTGACATTCTTATCATTCCTATATTAACTGTAGCTTCAGAGTCAACCTTTAGTGCAGGTGAGAGGGTGATTGATGCATATTGAGCCTCTTTGAAGCTTTGATTTATGGAGGAGATTGACTTAGAGTCATGTATGAAATAAGGAATAAATTCAAGGTAAATTATCATGATCATATAATATATTATGTCATTTTATGAGTTATCTAATTATTGATAAACATCATTTAACATTTTAAATCTTGATTCTTAAGTGGAGAAAAAATTTAAAGAGATCGCATTGCTTATTTGATGCAAAGAATTGAAAAAAAAAAAATAATTCACTAATGTAAATTGATGATTGAAAGTACCATTGACGAAGGGGCTGGAAAATCTTTAAAAAAGATTGAAGAATTTAGTAATATTAGAATGAGAGTTGTTTTGATCTTTAAATTTAAGACAATGTTAATTTGATTATTATTTATTTATGTTAATTTAGTTGGTTGTTGGATGAGGAAGAATTATATCTTGTAGCGTCATTTGAAAATAAAAATTTAATCAATACTATTGATATTTATTTTTTTCATTTTATTTGATAAAAAAGAATTTAAAATATACTTAACCGAGCTAGCAACAAACTTTAACAAATTTGAGCTGAAAGTCAGATTTAAACTATTTTTTAATGACTCAAGCTAGAAAAACTCATCACAAAGCCAGATCTGTCACATCTGCTCCTCCCTCTTCATTCTTAATTTTCATGGAACCACAATTAATTTTTTTTATGAAATCACAGTAGCGAGGGTGAAAAAAACACTTACAAACCTTTGAAATTAGTATAAAAACCTTTCCACTATCATCAACAATCATTAACTTTTTTGAAACTTCCCTGTACATTAGTAACGGATCTAAAAACATTATTGTAGAATAATTTTATTTTAGTATAAACTAGTAACTCCTCAAATTCATTAAATTTTATATACTATAATTTATGGGATAAGTTTAAACTACACGTGTATATTATATTAAAAATATTAAGTTACTGGGGCAACTACCCCAGTTTACATAATGATTATACGTAACACGACATAAATTTAAAGGTACTATAACAATCACTGGAAAGTGGAACAACATTAAAACAAATACATTTATAAGCATTTCCTGGGGTAGTTTATAATTTTCACCACAATTTCTAAAATAATTTCTAGAATAAAAAGAAAGGACAAAAAATATGGAGTTTTAACAAGTGACAGCTATTGTCTAGCATTTCCCACTTTCTATAATATTTATATCACTGTGAATCGTTGCTTGGCAAAGACATAGACATCTCCACGCAATTACAATATTTGAGTAACGATGCAAACGATTCAGTGAAATAAGAAAACTTAAATTAATAAGAAACAACGCAGGCCCAAACAAATTCTAAACCCAAATATTACATAACCCTGGGTGATGTTTGGTTTTGCTATGTATGCAATGTAAAATCAATAAGAAACTAGGCCCAAACAAATTTTAGACCCAAATATCACATAACCGGGTTATGTTTTGTTTTGTCATGTATATGCAAACTGATAAGCCTGGTGTGTACTTGCTGCCTAGGAAAAGTCCAAACAAATTGAAGCTTTATCAAAGCGACGAAATTCGCGTTATTTGTAAGAAGAAATCAACTATATCAATACCATAGATTCCATTTCCCGACTTCTCCCCGCAAACACGACGGGCAACTAAAATGAGCACACTAACATTATCAAGTGGCCCAACCCAATTGAAAAAAATATCAGAAAAATGCTATCCACCTAAACTTATAACATGTATTTATTTACACAAAATATCTTTTATTGATCAAAGAAAAACCAGGTGTTACAAGGGCTTGCATTCTTAACTCATCCACAAGACAAGAGGAAGTTTGAGAGAAACAAAAGTAACTACAGTTATAAAATTCACTCTTCCATTTCATCATCGTCAATTTCCTGAATCTTCATTTTCTTGACTGCTTGAGCTGCATCTGTTTTAGGTCCATTAGGAATATGAATCAAGATATCTGACTTCTGCCCGGTTGTAGCATTAACAATCCCTCCATTCTTTTCCACACGGTAGGTCAAGTCGCTCCCTTTAGGTTCTCCAGCATCTATGTAAACTGTTGAATTCTCATCAATCTCTTCCCTTATAAGCATTCTTGATAACTCTGTCACGACCTTCTTCTCAAGCCACCTCCTAATTGGTCTAGCACCATACACCTGCAAATAAAAAAGGAAAAAAGTATTTAGCACCACTATCTACATCTTTCGCTGCACCATATGTTAAGCAAATATGTCATAGTGAACCTACCGGATCATAGCTCTCGCCAAGTATATAGTCTAGTGCCGCATCAGTCACAGCCAAGGCAACTCCTCTCTCGGCAAGACGACCAGCAACATCTTTCATTTGTAGCCTTGCGACCTTCCTCAGTTGCTCGTGTGAAAGAGGGTCAAATACCACAACTTCGTCAAGTCGGTTCAGTAGTTCTGGCCTAAAATGCCTTCTCACCTGTTATAATACCAAAAAATATAGTTAGTACAAAGTATAAACAATGGCATTAAGTAGCACAAGCAACATTTGTATCAGTAAGTTAGATAAAGTCACAAAAAAACATACCTCCTGCATTACACGATCCCTAGCAACTTGCATGGAACATTTTCCTGAGAGTCCACTTAGGAGATGCTCAGCTCCAAGGTTCGAGGTCATGATAATAACAGTGTTTCTAAAGTCCACAGTACGGCCTTGTCCATCAGTTAACCTTCCATCATCCAAAACTTGAAGAAGGGTATTGAACACAGATGTATGTGCCTTTTCCACTTCATCAAAAAGCACCACACTGTAAGGTCTTCGCCTTACAGCTTCAGTTAGTTGACCACCTTCCTCATGTCCAACATACCTGGCAATCCAAGGTTAAGAATTTAGGTACCATTCTTGCACCTAAAATGAAATAGAATTGACACCCTTGTCTACTAGATTTTATAATCACAGAAAAACAAATGTAATGTAAAGATAATTTACCCTGGTGGTGCACCAATCAATCTTGAAACTGAGTGCTGCTCCATGTATTCAGACATATCAATTCTCACCAGCTGGTTTTCATCATCAAAGAGTTGTTCAGCAAGAGCCTTAGCAAGCTCAGTTTTACCAACCCCAGTTGGACCAAGGAACAGAAATGAACCAGTTGGTTGCTGAGGTCTCCCTAGTCCAGCTCTTGATCTCAACACAGCCTCAGCAACAGCATTAACAGCTTGGTCTTGTCCTACGACTCTTTTGTGCAATCTGTCACCTAGTCCAATTAACCTTGCTTTCTCATTTTGGCCAAGCCTAGTCACTGGTATACCAGTCCAGCGACTCACAACCTCTGCTATTTGCTCTGGCCCAACAGTTTCTGTTAACATCAGATTGTCGTCGGTGCTCCCTTCAAGCTGTTGAATTGCATTCTCCACCTCTTGAATCGCTCCATATCGCAGGTCTGCAACTCTAGCCAGATCATATCGTCTCTCAGCCTCTTGCAAAGCAAAGAGAAGCTCTTCACGTTTCTGCTTTAGCCTTCGAATCTCATCAATCCTCTCTTTCTCTTTTCGGTACTTCATCATCAAAGGCTGGAGCTTGTCTCTTAAATCATCAAGTTCTTTCCTCACCTAAACACAAACAAAAAAAATAATTAGAACCATCGAAACACAAACAAAAACATATAACAAAAAACCATCAACCAGAAACAGAAAAAAGTCGATAATGCAACCAAATCAATACATACTTCAACAAGACGAGCTTTACTAGCTTTATCCTTCTCTTTCTCCAGAGCATGAAGTTCCACTTCTAACTGCATTCTCTTCCTTTCAAGGTTATCAATTTCCTCAGGCTGACTATCAAGCTGAACCCTCACATTGGCACACGCCTCATCCACCAAATCAATAGCCTTATCAGGAAGATGACGCCCTGAACAACCATATACAATAAATTTAACAAAACCATAAAAAATTTCATGAAAAAAAATAAATTCAAAGTAAAAGAAACACAAACAAATAGTGCAGAATACATAACATACCAGTTATATACCGACTAGACAATTGAGCTGCCATAACCAAAGCACGGTCCTGAATCCTAACACCATGATGGCCTTCATATCTCTCCTTCAACCCACGAAGTATACTAATAGTATCAACCACACTAGGTTCCGCAACATAAACCTGTTGAAACCTTCTCTCAAAAGCCGCATCCTTTTCCACATACTTCCTATACTCCTCAAGTGTGGTTGCACCAATACACCTAAGCTGGCCACGAGCCAGCATAGGTTTAAACAAATTAGCAGCGTCCATTGACCCTTCAGTTCTACCAGCACCAAGCACCAAATGAATCTCATCAATGAAAAGTATCACCTTTCCCTGAGCATCTTCAACTTCCTTCAACACCGCCTTCAACCTCTCTTCAAATTCCCCTCTATACTTAGCACCCGCAACCAACGCCCCCATATCCAACGCAATAAGCCTAACCTCAGAAAGATTACTCGGCACATCTCCTCTTACTATTCTCTGCGCTAACCCTTCCACCACCGCGGTTTTCCCAACACCCGGTTCTCCGATTAGCACAGGGTTGTTCTTAGTCCTTCGCGATAAAATTCTCACAACCCTTCTTATCTCTTCATCACGACCAATAACAGGGTCAAGCTTCCCCGCTTGTTCAACCAAGTCACGACCATAAGTCTTCAACGCCTGAAAAGTAGTGTCACCAGAAGCACTCTCAACTTTCTTCCCTTCCTTCCCGCGAAGCTTCTCAACTTCTGCTTTAACCCTAGCAACGGCAACACCAGCTTCTTTCAACAATTCCGCAATCTGAGAGTCTTCGAGGATTCCGAGGATTAATTGATCAACGGCTAAGTGCGTGTCGCCGCGTGATTTTTGTGCGGCTTGTGCTCTTCTGATTGCTTTCACCAGCGTTGTGCTCGCCGGTATCTCGTCCGGTGGAGGGGATTGACAGGGGAGTTTCTTCAGAGCCTGGTTCAGCACGCGCTCCACGGCGCGTGCGGATTCCTCGCCGCCCGCGCTTGATATCGCTTGGAAGAAAATGCCGTTTGACTCGGAAATAAGCGCGTGTGCTAAGTGGAGCGGTGTGAATTGCGCGTGGCCGGAACTCATTGCGAGCTCGTGAGCTGCCGCAATAGCCGCATTGGTCTTGTGAGTAAACTTGTCCGGATTCATTTTAATCCTGCGAAAGAATAATAATTGAATAAGAATAGGAATAAGCAATTACCAAACACAGCTTTGTATTTGTGAATTGTGTGTGAATCTAATGAGTAGGAATAGAATGTGTGTTAATTAAAAATAGCTTGTATATGAATAGTCAACTTACCCAGAGATGTGAGGGATGAGAAATTTGGTTTGGGAGAAATTGAGAAAGAAGAAAGCCTCGAAAGCAAGTTAGTATGGGATGAAATAAACGTGATAAGAAAAAGAATATACAATTGAGTAGAGTTTGATTTGGCAGTGAAAACTGAGAATGAACGAGTAGTGTTGTGTTTGTGTTATGTGAAGCGATGGAGAAGAGAGAAAGACGTAGTATTTGATAGAGGAGAAGAAGCATCTGAACGTTTCTCGATGTTTCGCGGTTAGCGGTAACAGAAACAAGAAACTCCTAGTCTTCTCTGTTATTTTCTAGACTCTTCGCCTTCTATGTCTTTTCCAATTTGATTCTTTTCTATTTTTAAACTTTAACCATTTTATTCCAGAGTTAAATTTCCATCTAATTTTTCATGTTAATCAGAGGTGATCATATATGATAAAATGTTGTCAAAAAATTTACTACAAAATAATATTATTATTTTACATGTAAGACCTTTTTAAAAATCAATTTGTCTTTTTTTAAAACTTTTTCCTTATATTCTCTTAGTTACTTCTATTTATTATATAAAAGCTAAGCCAAGTTAAAACAGTAAATAATATAATTTCATGTCTTTTATATCTCATCAAACATTTTACTTAAATGTCATTATTCATGCTCTTTACCTATGATTTGAAATGCGCATTTCTCATCTATCTCATTTACTACTATTGTAATAGTGAAGTTTTTATGATTATAATTGATATTCGGTGGCTATATAATATATAAATATTTCATGTAAATAATAAATATAATCTTATTCTTGATATTTATAAAATTTTCTCATTTTTAATTTTCTAATATTATGAGAAGAAGAAAATGAAAAGTTATGAGTTTTCACCGCCTCTTCTCCTAATATTTTAATTTTAAGTTCAAAACAAGGAATAAGTAATTATTTTTTTAATATAATCGATCTTTCGAGATTTTAGTTATAATTTTAAATTAAATAATTAGGATATTATTGAGAAGAATATAGGATTATTTATTATAAATAATCATACATTTAATATAAAATATTTACCGACAGAGTAGATATTAACATATGTGACTGAAAAATAAATTAAATACGATTTAAAACTATGAGTTGGTGACTATAAATTAACAATATTACCACATTTTATTAAAATTAATTTATGAGATTAATGGACATTTAAATTTTAAAGGAGTGATTATAATTATATATCATTTTGGGTACTCTCGTAAACATTTTCGATCTTCTATGTAATTTTTTGTTATTCGTTTAGCTATCCTTTAAAAAAAAAACCTGCAAATTATATGAAGAGATTGGATATAATTCAAATCTCTTTAAAAAACTACTTATCTATATGTCCGAATATGAAGTAGAAAAAATATTACACATAACATTTATGAAAAAAAATATATTTATTTAAAATATGTATGTTTATAACTTATTATAAATAATTTTATGTTTTTAAAATACTTTCTGATTCTTTTATAACTTCGTGGATAAAATACGAAGATATATTTACACAATAAAACCGTTACTCGAAGAGTAATATATTTTCTAAAAAGATAAATCTCCTACAAATTAATTATATATTTTGTTCAATAATATTTTTTTATTAAAGCAATTTATATTCCTCTCTAAAATTAAAAATAATATGTATCATTTTTTTACTACTTATGTTAAGACAAAATTGTAAAGTCAATCTTATAATACGTAATCTTAGAATTTGACAACACGGTGAATCAGTATTCATTTTTCATAAAAAAAAGAAAAGGAAGAAAGATACTGACAATCATCTTCATAATAAATTCAGACATCAGTCAACTTCTAACATAATTAATAAATCTTTGGTAGAACATTATAGTAGAATTTGAAAAAATAAACAACATTTAAAAAGAAAAAAAAATATATGGGTAATCACTTTTATCATGATTAAGAAATTTAGACATTTAATTCTTCACTTATTTTATAACATGTTATCATTCTAATATATTATAATTATTGCCTTTGTATAATTTATTGTCATTTTATAAAATAGTAGAACTAAAAATGATAAATGTATTTATTATTTTTTTCAGAAATTAATATAATAATGCATTGTAAAATTATTGATAATTTAATTTCAAAACTATACTTTTTTTCGATTAAAAATGCATTGCAATCTATTCACACTTTTCTTCCATTCATAAAATTATTTTTAGGTCATTTAAAATAATTGTTTTTAGAAGAATAATTATTTTTCTCTAAATTTTATCCACTATAAAGAAGATTAGTTTAGATAGTAGAGTTAAATTTGTTAACCATTTTATAAAATTATTTTAAAATTTTTGGGACTAATTAATTATTTAATCTGCATCGGTCATATTATCCAACTATCATAAAGGAGATAACAATTTATCATAGAGTAAGTGAGGATAGTTTGATGAAAAAATAAAAGTAGTTAGAAAAAAACTTTTAAAATGGACAAAGTAAATTTTTATGTGTGTGTGAATAAGGACGGAGGTATTGAATAACAATTATTAAATAATTATACTTTTCTGTTATCCACACTTTATTGTTATTATTATTATTATTGCAAATCGCAGATTAAATGAACTTCTAAGTTATGAAGTGATTCATATTTTGGGCCATTTGCGTGATTGTAGGCTGTATCCCACATCTTCTAGGCATCAGAATACCCCTGTTGCTTTTACAACCCCTTTATTTAGTATGTACACCAACCTTCTACTATATTATTCAAAGTTACACGGAAACCCTGTTAGGTAGGGGTATATCGAATTAAGGGGTTAATTTACTTCCATGTAACTAGGGATAGTTTTGAGCAAGGAGAGATTTTAAAAGTTATATACACTACATAAAAGGAGGTATAATAACGATTAGATCTAAATAAAAGATGGAAATAAATCCATGTTAAGGATTGGGTCATTTTCAACAAGATACATGGGCTACATTCAAAAGTATTTCATAAATAAAATGAAGGCGATTCAAATAAGACTTTGACAATGTTTTGCGAAGAAAAATGATGTTCCCTTAATATACCCCCAGATAGATAAATGGTAAAGCTGTAAGTTTTTTTCATTTCCATAATGAGGTTTGAAATATGAAGTTGCAACACAAAGTATTGCGGACAATCACTGCTGTTTTGTGTGAACAATATGTCAACGATGATCGTTGCTATTTTTTATTTTAATTATTTTTTAATTAAATAAAACTTCACACCTATATTTGATAAGCTTATTTTTAACTTGGTTTGCTTGTCTGACACTCTGAAAATTCAGACTTTAAATCTTTTGTTATATGTTGGGATGTGTGCTTGTGTTAACGGATGTTTTAGTTTAAGTTTGAACATGTTTGAAACTCAATTAGAAGCTGATGGACGGAAATGGTTTCATGCGTGAAATTATTTTCCTGATTGAATCCGGTTAAAACATTTAAGGCACCAATATGGGTAGTGTATTCCATTATATTCTGTTGTCATGTGACAATCATTTGTTAAATGTGTAGATTTGATGACGTCTTTTACCAAGAATTGACACATGAGAATCATCTGTTAAAAGTGTAAATCTAATGACACATTTCACCAGGAGTTGATAATGGTTCTATAAGTTTTACACTTCTTGCACAAAAATGCTACATATAAAGTTCTGGGAGGAGACACCATCAGATTTGCATTTTTAACATATGATTGTCACGTGTCAGCTTCTGATGAGAGGTGTCACCAAATTTACACTTTCAATGAATGTTTGTCATGTGTCAACTCTTAGTGAGAAGCGTCACTAGATTTGTACTTTCAACAAATAGTTGTCACGTGACAGTAAAACGTGGTGGAAGGCGCCACCTATGCTGGCGCCTTCGACAAAAGTGACCCCGACTGTAATATGCTTTAAACCAGACCTAGTTAGAAAAATGGTTTCGCTAGAGAAACCATTTTTGTCGATCTGCCCGTACGTAATTTTATTTGTTTTATGATCCCATCCAAGTGAAAGATGTCTCACAAGAGAACCTTTCTTTGTTTAGAAATAACTAATACGAGAAAGACTCACCTAAACGAGACAAATTCTCTGTAAATAAGATTGTGCGAGCGTAGAGTTTGTATCTTCGAGTTCTTAACGAAGACCTATAATTTTTTCTCACTTAAATACACTTTTTTCACCTGTTTTTATCATAACCTAAGCTTGTATCACTAATTTAGTATTGTTTATATAAGTTTTGAATAATATTTTGAATTTCTACCATGTATTTCAGTGTTTTTTTTTATATATTAGACTAATTTTTTTTTTTCGTTTGATATATTTATAGTTGTTTAAGAAATAAAATACTATGTAATTTCTATTTTTAAAGAATATATCTATCTTATACTCATTTTAACTTTTGATTCATTGAAATGACGCAAGATATAATTTTAAAAATTCGAAGAAATTATCCTTTTATAAAATTAATTATTTTTTGTAATTTTAGATTTATCATCATTATAAATATGTAGTTAAATTGTGAACATAATAATTGATAGATTTTTATTCCTAAAATATAAACTTAACTAGTTGAACTTGAATTCATTTATTATACAAAATTGAAGTTTAAATTGATTAAATAAATCAATGTTTTTTCTTCTTTATCTTATAAATAATCATCCATTACTTTTTTTATACGTTCATTTTCTCGACAATAAAATCAATATCTAGTTTATAATAAAATTCTCTCATTGATTATAAATTTTAAATGATTAATACAAACTTATTTAATAATTTGATTATTTTGAAGAAAAAAACCAACATAATAATAAAAATATGATTAACATAAATTTTACACTATTGATTAATCGTAAATCTTAATTGATGGACGTCAAAATCTCTAAAGTTCATGCCAATATTAATTTACATCTGAGTGATAAAATTAAATAAAGATACATAAAATATTTTGTCTCCAAAACATTCCCATTCTTTTTAATGATTTTTTTTTTTGTATTTTTAAAACTTAAAACACCAAAATCTCCTTGCACAGTGAGACTTTAAAGAATTGGCCCGGCAAAAGTCATGTCTTAAGATTCTCTCAAAAGAAAAGGTTACTATACATGTTAAAAGTGTAAATATTTCATATATGGTTAATTAATTATAAAATGTTATATTTTTAAAGTTTGACCTTTATTTTAATTATATTAAAATCCACGTATATTATAAATTATGATTAATTAACTAGGTAAAATATGTTACACTAATAATAATTAAACTCTTTTAAAATTTAATTTATTTATTATTTAAATTTAATTATATTTTTAGTTCCTTAATAATTTTTAAATAAATTTAATATTTTAATCATTCAAATTTATAAAAGTACAATTCAGGTCATTTAAAATAATTTAAATTATACATGTAACAATGATTAAACAATGTTTGAAGAACTAAATTAAACTTTATTTTGATTTGAAATTTAAGAGACTTAAAAATATACTTCAACTTGTTATGTTTATCCATATGATTATAATCATGAGTTGCTAACATCTAGCACCAATTAAAAGACAAAATATCTTCATATCATGTAACTTGTGAATCTCCACATAAGGATGAGAGAAGGCTCGTGAAAAACCTTTATCACATGGCTTTTTGGCGATCCTTTTAATATAAATAAATGCTTCGATAACAAACAATCAATTTAAGAACCGTAACACATCCCACCTCATCAATTTGGATCTTCCTACTTTACAGTAAAATTCCATCACAATCTTAACCTTGACTCTTAAGTGGCCCACCACTTGAAATTATGTCACTTGTTTCTCTCGTTGATTGAAACATTTTCATTTTAATTCATGCTTTCACTATTTTATTTTATAATCAAGAAACCAATTAAAATATTGCAGAGAACATTTATTTAGGATATACTTTACATAATAAGAAATTTAAAGAAAACATGTACCAAAAGTGAGATTAAGTTGTAACAATACAAAGGGAAAGAGAAAAAAGATAACCGTTCTCCAAGTTTAGAAAAGTTGGCTTTAATTTACTTTGTAATAAAGGTTAGTTGTGCCGTCAACTTACACCTTAGCTTAAAAATAGGAGCATATTTCATATTTGTTTGTAATTCATTTTACAAGAATTCCTTTATTTTGTTTTATTTTATTTTTTTAAAGTTCCCCTTGTCTGAATTACTTGTCCCAAACGCTTCAAAACTATACTTAGATGAATGGTATTAAACGGAAGAAAATGAGATAAAATGTTTTATTATTTTAGGTTGTATAAGTGAGGATAGAAAGATACAAATAAAATATGTTTTATTCATACATTTTTTTAAAATTTTTATTTTCATTTTAGTTGGTGTGTATGTGATGGAATTAAATTTCTAATTTATTTAATTTTTTATAATTTGATTAAAATATTATTATTATCGATTTTATTTTCTTCTCGGTCTTCTTCCTCCTCGATGCTTTCTCAGTTTTCAAAATTTCCCTCATCTTTGTCTTTTCCTATGTTTTGTATTTTCTACAATTTTTTTCAATTATCTTTCATATATTTTATCTTTTTTTTTTTTTTATAAAATCTTCTTTTATCTTTATTTTTTCTTTTTTATACTTTTCTTTTAAGATTTATTTTATTATCTTATTTCTCCACCTTTTATCTTCCAGGAATTTTTTTCTTCCTTTTCCACCTTCAATTTTTTTTTTTATATATTTTTCTTTTATCTGCTTCTATTTTCTATAAAAAAATTTTTATAATTTTTTTTCCTCCACACCTTTGTTTTTCACGAGTTGGTTTTTCAATTGAAAGTCCACGTATTTTTTTCTTACTTTTTAGTTCCTTTTATGTGTCTTCTTAATTAGTAGGTAATTTAAATTTTTTAATCTTTTTAAACTTTTTAAGTAAACTAAATTGAATATATTTTTATTATAATGAAATTTTTTGTGTCAGATATTATTTATTATGCAGGTATTAGTTTTGGTATATCTTTTATTGGTGACTATTATTTTGATTTTCTTTATTATATTTAAAATGTTGGACTATGAGTATCATTTGTAATTATTGATTGTAGCGTATTCTTTGTGCTAGATAGTAATCAGTGGCTCAAAATGATAAGACTTTTGTTTATTTATATGATAAAGAAATAAAATAAATTAAACAAAACAATAAGAGACAGGAGAATTAAAGAATTATAACTTATTTAACTGTCATTTTCAATAAAATATTTATTTTATTCTATTATAAATTATACAAACAAAAAAATATATTTTAAATCTATTTTATTTTATACCATCTCATTCCATTATACTTGATCCTATTCAATTTCATTCTCATCCATCCAAAAAATCTTAAAATACACTTCTTTAAACACTATTTCAATTTCAGCTATTAAATTTCTTTAAATCAACATGATCAAATTTAAAAAATTACGAGTTCATGTTAATGACTGTTTAAAGATAGTTATTTTATAATTCCCCACTCTCAAGGAAAAATTAGTTAAATATCAAACAATAATAAACTTTCCATAAATTAACAGATCAAATTTTAAAAAGATTTCCTTAATAATGTGCAGGATCAATTTTTCAAGAAGTTTCACAAATTAAAAGGAAAATCTACAAGAATTCATTATTTTTTATATGTTCCTTTATTTTTCAATTACTCTGGGAAGGAATTTCCATAAATTAGCAAGATTAATTTTTTTTTAAAAAAAACGAGTTTTAAGTTAGTGTATTTTAAAAATATTATTATATACATAATATATTTTCAAAGAAGCAATTATTGTTTTTAAAAAAGTCATTGGGCTTTTCCGCCCAGAAGTTTATTATTCCCTCAAAAAAATAAATTGATTGTGGCGTCACTTTGACACGTGTCGAAAATCAATTGGGATGGGCATTGACCCTCAACAACTCTTCACATGCTATCTTCCCCCTCTTGGGCTCACTGAAGCTAACACAGCCTATTTCCTAAAAAAAGTTTGAAGGGGCCCAGGTTCGGATACGAAGCAAGTAGGTTCGGACCACCGAAGCTTCCCTCGGGGCCGAGCCTGAGTATTGTGCCTGTGTTCGTTGAAAATTTCGCACTATTTCGATCACTTTATCTGTGTGAGCTGAGAGAGTCCTATTTTCTTCTGCTTCTTCCTTCACCGCTTCAAACCCTAACTCTTGCTTCTTCAACACTCTCGCGGGATCAATTTTGAGCTTCAATGGAGCCTTCTCAATGTCACTGTGAGTTCACGCGCTTTCTCTCTATCTCTCAAAACCCTAGCCTTCTCTCTCTACCAACCCTTTCTTTTTAAGAAAAAAATTATAAAAAAAATTAAAAAGTAAATCTATGCTCGCGTCTTTGGCGTTTCGCGTTGGGCGCGATTTCGCGAGTTCGTGCACTCGTTTTGTGTCGTTTCGTCAATTTGAATGCCGTTTGTGAGCTCGAATTGTGCCGCGTTTCCGATCCTCTGCGTTTCGGTCGTAATTTTGAGATTTTCGAGTGATTGTTGGGTTCGAGATGAGCTCAGCCGAGGGGAGATTAGGGGTAGCCGAATAGGAATTGAGTGTTGTGTGTTTAGCTCGCTCTCATTTGTTTAAGAAGGGAATATGTTTCAGCTTAGGTATATTGTGCGAGTTTGATTTTGGATTTTGGCTATTGGTTGCTTCAATTAGCT
Source organism: Hylodesmum podocarpum (assembly GCA_026586105.1). Lineage (NCBI taxonomy): Eukaryota > Viridiplantae > Streptophyta > Magnoliopsida > Fabales > Fabaceae > Hylodesmum > Hylodesmum podocarpum. The sequence goes on along the minus strand of JALJEV010001432.1, from coordinate 7,107,028 downwards.
TCTTTATAGCTTTAGGTTTGTGCCCTATTGGAATAGGGAGTGTGAATTCTTGGCATAGTGTTATAACCTTAGTTTTGGTGTAGGTCTATCTTCCCTTCTTAGTGAATGGTAAACGAAGGGGAAAGGTTTCTTCTTCTGACAATTCGAGTCGCCTAAGTGGTTTATGCAGGTATATTAGACTTGGTTAATTTTAGGATAAGTATTAAAAATTTGTTGCTTCAAATTGTATCCCTTTGGATGCAATATTAGTCTGGAACTGGCGGGTATGATCAGAGAAGATGGAATTTTTGGGGTGAACCTCTTTTTTATAGTAGTAATTGAAGTGTATGTGCACTTGCAGAACTAAACGGGGATATTTTTGAGACTGTGGATGCTCTGAAGTTTTTGGATAAGTTTATTCTTTGGGATGATTACTGGTTGTTATTCTGCAATTAAATGGAGTTTACTTCTTAATTTTGAGAAATAACTGCTTGTTAAATGTGATGCATTTCTCAGATTTCTTGAAGATGATGAGTTATAGGATTAGCTGAAAACTGAGGGGTGTGAGTATGTGAAAACGCAGATTGTAATATTGAATGCCATTACTAGAACCACATACATTTGTAAATAGAGTAGATGAAGCTGTATATAGGGAATGTGCAGCTTTGCAGTGTGATCTTATTCCCATTTCTGCATGCCTCTGGTTCTGCCAACACATAAATCTGCTGGAAGTATGTTTTAGGTTATGCAATTTTTTTTGTAAGTGTTTTTTCCCCCTAAGATTCATCACCGGTTGATTTGGAAGTTGCTGCAGCCTGTTTAAATATTCTCCATTTTGATTTCTTGTGTGCATCAATTCTTCAATAGGCACAAAACGTTGGAAGGCAAGGCTAAGCATATTTCATATATTTATATTTATTTATTTGTGAGTGGTGGTGACACTTTGTGACTTTCCGAGAAGGATCATTTCTGCATAATATAAATAGATACTAAGCTAATACAATAGTACTCGTGGAGGTAAGTAAGAAAATCCTGTAATATTAAAAATGTTTGGAAAAAAACTATGGCCAGGCCTTTAGATCATGTAACATGATAAATGATTCAACCTTGTGACACTGGAGATGCTTCCAAGTATTATAACTTGCATCATGTAAAATGTATTGTTTTTGTGCATGTGAATCGTTTCCATTTCACTACTGTGCACTAATTCTCAGTATTCTGTGTTATGCTTGGCACATTTGATTAATACTGATGAAGTATGGCATCTTGCATGTGATGTAAATCTTTTGTTCCACAATAGTCTTATAAGTAAATAACTAAAATATACACCAAAGTTTTTGCTTGCAGTTTAATTATTATTATTTTATAATTATTTCCAGGATTAAATGATAGTGGCTCAGAGATGTGTTCTTGGACAGCATAATATTTGGAGAAACTTTTTCTTGATTTTCCTTGATTTACTAGGCTTTCTTATAAATAGTTATCTGCTGAAAAATTGTGGGCTGGGTTATCTATGCCTGGAAACGAAGTGGGAGATAGGGTCCATAATTTTTTTGGTCAAGAGAACTTGTCCCAGGGCCAGTATCATTCACAGGCAGTTGACGGGAACTGGCCAGGGCTTAGCAATAATTTGTGGGCTGGTAGCCAGAGACCAACTGGTGCGCCTTTCATTTCCAATTTGAAGAATTTTAATCTACAGCAATCAGGTAGAGCTAGACCTTATACAGTTTTAATTAATTTATTTATTTTTAATAGCTTCTTACTTATTTATCAATGGTAATATATTCACTTGAATTACACCTTTTTTCTATAAATCTCTATTGGTCTAAGATAACTTATGATTTTGATTTTGAAGTTTATTCACCCCTCTACCCATTTCTAACTGTATTTGCTTTTACTTGTGCTAAGATTTTGAGCAGGGACACACAGGCACTCAACATTTGCGACATGGTTTGAACCTTGCACAATCAAATTTGAGGCCTGACTCTGGTAGAAATCAACTCCCAAACCAACAGACAGCTGTAAATGGCTACATGCAGGGACATCAGATTTTTCAGTCTAGGCAAAATGAAGCCAACATTTTGGGAATGGATACAGAAACTGATTTACACGGCATATCAAATCTTTCAAGAGGAATACTAGAGTCACAACAAGGGGCTGGTATTGAACATTATAGGAAAAACTTTACTAGGACTGATGCATCCGAGTCTCCCGTCAATTATGATTTTTTTGGAAGTCAGCAACAAATGAGTGGTCGGCCTTCAGGCATGCTTCAGTCTTTTTCTAGGCAGCAGCCAGGGATGAATGACATGCAACTTTTACAACAGCAAGCAATGCTCAACCAAATGCAAGAACTTCAGAGGCAGCAACAATTTCATCAACTAGAAGCTAGGCAACAGAGTTCTATGAATCCAGCTTCCTCCGTTTCAAAACAGACAGTTGCAAGCCATTCTGCATCTCTTATTAATGGCATTCCCATCAATGAGCCATCTAACCTTACGTGGCAGCAGCCTGAAGTTGTGGCAACTAATGCAAATTGGCTCCAACATGGTGCATCTCCAGTTATGCAAGGGTCTTCTAATGGACTGGTGTTATCTCCTGAACAACTGCGTCTGATGGGTTTTGTTCCTAATCAGGGAGACCAGTCTCTGTATGGGCTTCCAATTTCTGGATCAAGAGGTACACCAAACCTGTATTCTCACATTCAAGTGGATAAGCCTGCGGTGTCTCAGGTTTCTATCCAACATCAACATCAGTATTCTCGCATTCAAGGTGACAAGCCGACATTGTCACACACATCAGCTAGTGGCCATTCATTTCACCAGTATGGTTCAATTTCTGATCAAACAAACACAAATGATGGAACATCCTTTTCAAGACAGGATATTCATGGAAAAAGTATGTTTGGTTCACTTGCTCAAGGTATCAACAATGGACTAAATATGGAGAACATGCAACAAGTGAATTCTGAGCAAAGAGATGTACCAATTGAAGATTTTAATGAGAGGCAAGAACTTGCTGGATCTTCTGACACTTCACAGGACAAGGTGATAGGGCAGGTTCCTCCTTCACAGAATGTGGCTACCCTAGATCCAACAGAAGAGAAGATTTTATTTGGTTCGGATGACAGCCTTTGGGATGGATTTGGTTGGAATTCTGGTTTCAATATGCTGGATGGTACCGATAGTTTTGGTGGAGTTCCATCAGTTCAGAGTGGGAGTTGGAGTGCACTTATGCAGTCTGCTGTAGCAGAAACTTCTAGTAGTGAAATGGGTATACAAGAAGAATGGAGTGGTCTAAAACGTTCATCTGGAAGTGAGCGGCCTTCAGCCATTGAAAGCAACAAACAGCAGTCAGTTTTAGTTGACAATAACTTGCAGTCAGCACCCAATATAAATTCAAGGCCTTTTCTTCGGCCAGATGACCTCAGCAGGCCTGGTAGTACTGTAAACTATTCTGGTCTTCCTGGATTTCATCAATCAGGTGCTGATACTGCACAGGAACAGCAAGACAGGTTACAGATTGATTCTTCTCAAAGATCAATTCCACAGTTTTTAGAAAGAGGCAAATGGTTAGATTGCAGTCCTCAGCAAAAACCAATTGCAGAAGGGAGCCATGTTTATGGCAATGCTGTTAATACCCCTGGTTTGGAAGTAAATGAGAAGGCTATTTCAGGTTCTTGGAGTCATCAACAGACGCTATCATCCCCAAATAGCAGGGGCGAGCCATTCAATAGATCTAATGGATGGAATGCTATCAAATCACCCACACCCAACAACAATTCTAATATGAAATTCCGTGAAAATGATAATGTGTTGCAGCCGCGTACTGATAAAGCAATGCAAGAAGATATGGGCCAGGTTCCTGCAATGTGGGAACCTGATTCTGATACTAATTCATCTGTTGGGTTGGAACATGCAAAGTCTCCAGGTAATATGCAGGTTTGTGGGGAGGATTCTGGTATGAATGGTATTGCTGCCATACCAAATTCAGGTGCTACATGGGTCAACAGGCAAAGCAATCAGCAGCTCCCTAATGTTGATGTGTGGAGACATACAGATTCTGTGGGGAGCTATAGAAGAAATGAAGGTGCAGGTAAATATATGCATCATATGGAGAAGAATCCTTTAATTTTGGAATCATTGAAGAATGAAAGGTCAGAAAGAGAGGCACATGATATGGAAAACTCTAACAAAAAGGATAAATCAGCAGATGGTCATGCCTCTAATTCTTCTCACCATAGAACTGGCGGTTTGAGAGAAAATCCCAGTTTTGAAGGTGATTTGCATAGTCCAAAGTTATCTGGGCAAGGAAATCGAAGGCCTCCTGTAACTCGTAAATTTCAGTATCACCCAATGGGAGATGTTGGTGTTGACATAGAACCTTATGGAAACAAACATGTCATAAATTCACAGCCTATGCCTCATCAACCCATTGGAGAGCATAAAGTTCAGGACCAAAGCTATCCTGGGCATTCAAAATACAGTCATTCTGATGTGAATTATAATGAAACGGAGAAGGTAAAATTTCACCCTTATTATGCATGTGCGACTATATTGATTTCACAGAGTTTCCTCTATTTGATTGAGTCAAAAGTGGTTAAATCCTTTGAAATTTGACATGGGAATGCATCCACTTTTCAGGTTGACTCTAAGACCATAGATGATAATGCATCAAAAAGCATGATGCCTGGTCATATACCCAAAGCATTGACTCCATTTGATAGAAGTGTTGGTAATTATGCCTTGAACAAGACTGCATCACCCAGGTAGCTGAGTATTGAAAATTTTATTTTTGCTTTTGTTTTGAGCTTACTAATCTAGTGTCATCAAGTGTTAGTTGCTTCTACTTTATTGTTCGGTGTTTTCTTATGGAAAAGTAGCCATGACTTGTGTTTGTTTTACTTCTTCATTTGCATACTTCTGGTCTAATTAGCATTGAAACCTGGTTTACTTATTTCTCTTTTGTTTTCCCATGACTCTACTCTTCCATGATGTACATGGTAACCGTAGCTCAATTGTTTGCTTTGATTTGTTAAATTGTTGTAGTCAAAATATTCTTGAGCTTCTTCATAAAGTGGATCAGTCAAGGGAGCATGACATTGCAACAAACACAAGCACTTCTAACTGCCCTTTATCTTCCAGGGTGATGGATTCTGAATCTTCTGATGGGTCTGTTGGACATCCTCAACGAAATCAAAGTTCTTTGTCTAAGGGCTTTGGTTTACAATTGGCTCCTCCTACTCAAAGGTTTCCCATGGCATCTTCTCATGCTACACCTCATGTTGCATCTGAGACAGGAGATAAGGGTCATACTTGGTTGGCTGCTACTCAGACTTTTCCTTCTCGAGAGTCATCTCATGAGCTTAGGAATAACATTTCTGGTTCCTCGGGTCAAATTTTTGACAAAGCCTCACAGTATGGTGCACTGGGAAATATTACACAGGCTTTCACTCCAGGCTTTCCCTTTTCAAGGATCCATACTCAAAATCAGAATGTGGCTAATCTTGGACAAGTAGCAAATACCCAATGTGACAATGCAACTTTTGTTGATCAGACAATTTCCACTAATCCGGTAGATGAATATTGTGAAAGGGCTCAAACTAGTCAATCTGAATTGCAATCTGCCCAGGACATGTCTCATATGGATGGTGTGAATCAAAACCGCGTGGGAGATCCTACCATGAAAGGTTCAGCATTGGAGGCTGGTACAACTCCTCATCCTTCTGTTACACCTCTACAGGGCACCCCTTCGAAAGTTCTACACAATGTATGGACAAGTGTTTCTAGCAAGCAACATCCTAATGCTTTGAAGATTCCATCCCATCCCCAACCAATTAATATTTCTGAAACTAAAACAGGACCACAAAAGCCAGGTATTGAAGATTCAGAGAAAGATGGTAATCTTTCTGGGCAGCGGGTGTTGTCTGAGAGTGTTGATGCTGTTGAAGAGACTGCTAGTGCTTCCCATGTGAAATCTGCACCTGATACATCTCAATCAAGCCCTGCGGCTACCTCTAAAGATATTGAAGATTTTGGCCGGTCTTTAAGGCCAAACAATTTCTTGCATCAGAATTTCTCTATGCTAAATCAAGTTCAGTCCATGAAAATTATGGAGATTGATCCTAGTAATCGAGATGTCAAGAGATTCAAGGTTTCAGATAATGTGATGGACAAACAACAGGTAGATTCAAACCATGGACAACAGTCATATGGATACAGTAACATGGTCAAAGATGTGTTGGGTAATAGTTCTTCAGGGCCACCATCAGATCCAAACTTACTAAGCTTTTCAACAAAGCCAGGTGATGCACGAGACCCTAATGCATCTTCTCAGGAGGTGGTTGGATATGGTCAGAGAAATGCTCTTAATAACAAAGTAACTTCTGCTAGAAGTGAGCAGTCTGTGATAAATCCTCAGATGGCTCCATCATGGTTTGAGCAGTATGGAACTTTTAAAAATGGTAAGATGTTGCAAATGTATGATACACGAACATTGACTCAAAAAGTTATGGAGCAGCCTTTAATAAGGAATCAATCTGGTAGTTTGCATCTTGGTAATTCAATGGAGCAAGTTAATAGTCTCAATGATGCTGGTCAGCTTGGTAATGCTGGGCAAATTTCAATGCTTACATCAGCTGCAAGTGAACATCTGCCTTCTCAGTTATTGCTTCCTCCTGCAGTTGAACCTGATCTGTCTAGTATGCGACTGAAGAAGCGTAAAAGTTCCACATCTGAACTTATACCATGGCATAAAGAGCTGAGTCAGGGTTCTGAAAGGCTTCAAGATATCAGGTACTTGACTAAAATTATGTGAATTTATAAAATGTACTTTTTAGATTAATTTATAAAAAAACAGCTGGTCCCAAGTTCTCTGATGATTTTCATTATAGGTTCTTAACACAAAGTAAGCTAATCTGGACATGCATTTAACAGTATTTTATGCATTGTGTTTTTTCTATATAAAGATATTTTAATATTGTTTGTTTTATTTTTATGGCAGTGCGGCAGAGTTAGACTGGGCTCAAGCTGCAAATAGATTGATTGAGAAGGTTTGTTCATAATTAATTCAGTCTAAATCAGCTTTTATTTCATTTGCTAGTAGGATTCATATTGCTCCATGTGACTTTAGGTTGAGGATGATGCTGAGCTAGTTGAAGATTTGCCAACAATGAAGTCAAAAAGAAGACTTGTGTTAACAACACAGCTTATGCAGCAACTACTTAACCCTCCTCCAGCTGCAGTTCTCTCTGCAGATGTCAAGTTGGATCATCAGAGTGTGGTCTACTCTGTTGCTAGATTAGTTTTGGGAGATGCATGCAGTTCCATCTCTTGGTCTGGAAATGACACACTCATGTCCCCTGGCAGCAAAAACCTGTAAGATTATTTTTTCCTTTTGGAATGACCACATGATGGTTTTGAATGTATGGCAAAGGTCATATCAAGTTAACATTATCTTATAGTGAGATGTAAGAAGCTGAAAAGCTAATTTTGATCATTCAATTTTACTAGGATGACCATTGTTAAAAGTTTTTAAGAAGTTACACAACCAGTTGAAATATTGCATGACTTAATGTTTCTGAATGCATTCGGAAAGCTTATTTCTATAAGCTTCACTATGAATTATATTAAAATAAGCTGAAAAGAGCTTATAGAAAGTCATAACTACATCATCATAAGTACTTTCATAAGCTTAACTGAACACATGCATGATTCTCTGGTTTGAATTTGTTTATATCTCACTCATAATAATTAATTTATTTGTTGACATATTCTGTAGCCTGCCTGATAAGCTCAAAGCGTCTGAGAGAATTGATCAGTACATTTTGAAAGTGGAAAACTTTGTTGGTAGAGCCAGGAATGTGGAAAGTGATATATTGAGGTACTATCACAATGTTTATTTTCTCATGCCCTTGGCAAATACTATGGTTGGTCTGTAAGAATAACAAATTTTATACTTGGCAAAGATATGTTGCCTTTTCCTGTTCTTCTGTGGTATTAAAATCTCTTTAAACAATTGATTTGAAAAGTTGAAATATTGAATATTTTCTGACCATTTTACTTTATTTTTGCTCCAAAGAATGGGTTCAATTGCTTGTAAAATAATGATACAGACTTTGCAGACACAAGCGATTTTTCTGGAAAATTTTGGTTGGATAATCCTACTGCTTTGTCTTTTGGTTTAAGATATTCTTTTTTTCCTGTCTGTTGCTCTTGTTTATCTTTACATGACAGCTGCAATCTTGTTCTTTCCTTTTACTTTTTTTTTAACCATTTTTCGTCTTCATTACGCAGATTGGATAGCAGAGCCTCAATTTTAGACTTAAGAGTGGAATGCCAGGATTTGGAAAGATTTTCAGTCATCAATCGATTTGCCAAGTTCCATGGTCGAGGGCAAAATGAAGGGGCAGAAACCTCGTCTTCTGATGCAACTGCAAATGCTCAGAAACCAGGCCCCCAGAAATATGTTTCTGCAGTTCCAATGCCTAGAAATCTCCCAGACAGGGTACAATGTCTTTCACTTTGACAATTAATTAATTCATTTTTCCATCTTTCTTGGTCAGTTGTCTCCACCACCTCCTGTTTCTGGTCCTTTTCTTTCAACTTATATTATTGCACTTCAAAGCCATAGAAACATACAACTGGCAATGTAGGAGAAGAATGGTTACTAGATTGTCTCCTCAACCAATGGAGGCTGTTAGATCTTTTCAATCTCTCTCTCAATATATATATGTATGTATGTATGTCTAGATCTTTGCAATTTAGTTATCTTTTACTTTTTGTTTAAAGGTTCCAAGCCTTTTTTGTATATATTAAGATAAGATATGCAGTTTACTTAGTTTTAACCATACCATTTGGCTCGGTTTTAGCTGATTAAAGCATAAGCTGTTCAATGATTTTTTCTTTCTTTTTTTTTAATTGATAGAGCATAAGATGTTTACTGCTTATATAATCATATCCATTTTTTTATTTCTAAAAATCACTTTCATGTATTTGTATGTGCTAAGATATTATGTGCAAATGCAATCTACCTAGTTTAAACCACATACCATGCAATTTGGCCCGCCCACTTGTCTGATTAATTAGCATAATCTGTTTATTGGCATAGTATTTTCTATATAATTTCTGCTTTCAACTTTTTCAAAGCATTTATTGCATGTGGTTGAATTCTCAGCATTAGTTCACTCGATGATTTATATGTAGTGCTTTCTATTCTAAGTCCTCAGCTCATGCATATCCAGCACTCTGACAAGAATGTTAAGGAACCACCATCAACGTGTGTAGGGTCTCTAGGGAACATGTTTGGTTTGCTTTGGCCATTGAAACTGTTGAATGACTAAGTACCATTCTTCGTGTAGTAAAAAAGTATACCACATCAACTTTGGCGCATGTTCTTAGTGTTGATTGCACGTCCTTGTGTCTTAATGCTTGAATATGGCTCGTAAAGCAATCATGACAACATACATGACTTAAAGGAATATTCCACTCTTGCCGATTTTTTCCATTTCGTTCGTTGGGAAATAAAAATATTTAACAAAATAAAAATCGTCGACGTTTTCGGATATACAAGACAGCATTATATTCTCGCCAATACAACTGGTCCCATTCGTTATTAAAGATTGTTGGCAGAAATCGTAATTAAACTCATCCTTTCGACAGCTGCCAAAAATAAGTAATAAGTCTGACAATGAAAAGATTCGTCCTTTACCACGGAAATAAAATTGCAGCATGTTTTTAACTTATTGTACTTTGCGCGTACCCAAAAGATTCCAAAATAGAAAGCCGGAATGGAAACACCAACCATGACATGATAGTCAAAGGCATTGAAAAAGAAATTTAATATCCAACCTATTATGTAATGTGACAACATATTCATAACCCTTTTTGTACGAAACATTCCATGACAAGTACCCATCAAATAGTACTCTGTATAGGTAGAGTCTCCAGAAACAACCGCCATAAGATCTGGCTGCTAGTCATCATTATACAACTGTAATGCAATAAACAAATAGTAAACATCTAAAAGATTTTTTTTTTAAAGTAAATAACTAAATTAGCTATAGCTGTTCAAGTTACTGGCCACATAAGTAAGAATTCTGATTCTTCTAAAAAAAATGTATAAAACTTTCCTAAAGGTTAAAAAACGGGTAAAAATTCGTCATAAAAAATAGTTTAGTACCTCCCACATTTTTGCAATATTTTGAGAATAATATGTATCCACGTAGACACCTATTTTGCTAAGTTTGCCTTTGAACAAATTTCATCCGCATACGAAGATCCTGGCTGTCCGCCGTGATCTGTCCACAATTTGGTATCGCTGTGAGACTAAAACCCACTCATCTACATGACATAGTTACCACTTTTAACTACAAGAAGCCATGAATGTCTCTTACCACACTTTTTTCGTATGGACAAGCATGCCAATGTCCACAAAGAGCGTCTGAAGGTCTATTTATTCATTTTGACATATGCTACAACACAATGTCATTAAGTACTGAAGACTTTACTCCTGATGACAGCAGTTTTAACATATGTTAACATGCATTTCCTCCCCAACAACTGCAAATATCTCATTCACTCTGATTAAAGAGAGAAGGAAAGAGTGAGGGAGATTAGATGCATTTAAGACACGGATTTACATTCATATAAATTTGAAGCATGAATTTATTGCAATCTTACTTGAGAGTGTCTATGTTTGCCTCTGCAAGCCATGTTGTTAGATAAACCTGTTACATTCAGATAATATCATTCTGAAAAGGAAACTATATATTAAACATATACAAAAAAAAAAAAAAAACTAGTATTGTTCCAACTGGCACAAGCATTATGTTCAAAGGCTCATAGACAAAATAAGAATTCCCACACCATTCCTACGTGTCTTGCTTTCCAAAATTAGAGTTGTTTCTAAAATATCTGCAATTTGATTTTCCCTTCTTTTATACTAAAATGTAGTCACTGTCCTTACATTAATTCTTTAATCAGAAAGAGTGGGGAACTCCAGTATAAGAAACAAACTGTGAATGAACCCATGTACAGACAGTATTGGAAGTTTACGAAATGACACCAGACTCTTGTCATGTTATTTTACCCAAAAAAAGTTCAGTCCGTGCAATTTGCAGACTCTGGCAATATGTGGTAATGTAGTTTATATTTCCACATCTAGAGCATTTTCTAAGTGTCAAATTGATAACAAATATATCAATTTTATATTTTTAAACCTTTACTGTGGACAAGTTTGGTAAACTTCTCTAGAACGATTTCTAGGAAAACAAAATAAGAAAAAAAAATTAAATAAACTTCTCCAAGAATTAAAATTAGTATCTACATTTGTTAATGTGCAAGAGCTCTCCTATTTAACTTTCTAAAAGATGTGAGACTTTCTAAAATTAGCTAATGCATATATTAATTTAAACTTTTGGAGATTTACATGTCATTTTTTCTTCTCCTAAAAGTCCTTCTGAAGAAATTTACTCAAACAAGCTCATAAACATTTCACAATGAAGTCAAGAACAAATGTGGTAAAGGTATTAAATAAAAAACCTGTAAAACCTCAGGACTGGGTTGGTTGTCAAATCTTAAAGCACCAATGTCAGATTTCCCGTCCCTCAACTTTGGTGGAATTGGTCCACTAGTAACCTCACAGTACAGATTGCAGTCTCTCAAATCTTTGAATTCATCATCATAAAGCTGAGTTGACCAATGCAACTGTTTTACTTCTGAAGTGTCATAACCAATGGACATAAATTCAAGAACAAGTAATCGCTGCCCATTTGAAACAAGTACCTCTGTAAGACAAAACTTAGGAATCGAATATAAAACATAAAAATAAACATTTTCAGAAATTGAAATTCACCTTCAAACATAGTTCCAAGCAAAACATCTGAACCAGTTCTTCAGCGAATTTCTCTGCGACATCAAAATGTTATTTTGGCATAATTTGCATGAATAATGTCAGGTAATGTAAAACATTGTTGTTTCCCCCCATGTTTTACTTATGTGTAACAGAGAGAAAGTTAAAGATAGGTAATTATTTCCACGTGGAAGAAACATTGCTATCATTGAATATTATTTTCTCAGATTTAGCATAACTAATGCGGAACTTTTCACGTTTTCAAGTATACTCTGGCATTCAGTGATACTTCTCTTGAAACAATTCTAAAAATTCTATAATATTTGGGCTAACCAAAACTTAAACCCTCAATGATTGTTTACCTATCCAGAGTACATTTAAGACCTGGCAACTCTATCAGAAAGATACGGGTATGTATTCTGTAAATTTCTATTTCTCTTAATGGGATTATATTACAATCTGTATTCAACTTGAAGGCAAAATTTGTAAAATACAGTCTCACGGTTGAAACTTTTCATCAAACTCAATCTGCGGTAAGCACTAAATAATATTGAAAGAAAACAATAGTACCTCCTAAGGGTTAAAAGTTTCTATATGCATACCTATCCCAAGCTAGATCTTAAGTTTTAATTCATTAAGATAAAACATGTGCATAAAAAACTGGAGGAAATGGGGGAAAACAACTAGCTAATCATCTGAAAAACAGGGTAACTTATAATTGATCAAAGCTTAGTTGGTTAATGTTGTCATACCATGTGAAGTGATTGAATAAAATGTAAACACTGGAAGCCCACCACCATCTCCATCATCTCCAAAATCACTCTGCTCTGCAGAGTTATGAGAAAATTGTAACAGTGGGCTATTTATTGATCCTTTGCAAAAACACTTCATTGATCTGCTAACATTGATCATGTCACTTACAATGCCCACCTGAAGTTGCATAAAAATCAAGTACATAAATACACTCAGCATCATTAAGTAAACAATTCTCCCCATTAACTGAGTATATGGAAGCTATATTTTCCAGCAATTTTTCTTTTTAGATTGTCAATTTCTATCTTCCGTTAAATAGAAGTTAAAAAAGCACAGGAACTTTATGTCATTGGAAGTCATTAATTATAATATTATATGGCATCGAAAACGAATTTGCAGATGAACAAGCAGCTTACGCACTTAAATACATGCCATAATGTACACTCATTACATTTCTTTTCCAGTACAAATATATCAATGGTTCAAGTTTGAAATACAAAAGCCTTGGATATGACATACCATTTCCTTATAAGACAGCAATAATTTGCTCCTTTGCAGTTCCTGAAACAAGTATAATGCCATAGCAATAGATATTAAAATGATACCATATACTTTAAGGTCTACGAGAGGAGAACAATAAGACTAACAACAGAATAATGTATCCATCCACCTGAACTGAGAATAGAGAATAACTTCAATTTTTTATTCTTGCTATGTATTTTCTGCAAGAGCAGAAAGGATTCAAAGTCATCACTCTTTTTTGCCAGTTTGAGAAAAATTAAACCCCTCTTTGATAGAAAATCATTTTTTAGAACTAGGTAAGCTTACAAGAGAGCAATTTTTCCCACTCAAATATCCTCGAAAACCTACTACAAGAACTTTCACCTATACTTGAATAAACTGGTGTATAAAAGGACTGTATACCTAAGAAATAAATTTTCAGGGATTTGCATTGCAGGAGTAGTAATAATCACCAGGTTAACAAACATCCCACCCATTTTTGTCAAAGCCTTACTCTGAATATTATTTCCAAAAGCTAGGTATGCTGGATATCACTTGATGACATAAAACTGCATTTCATAATTCACTATATCAGGCAAAACAAAGCACTGCATGCCCTTGGGTTCAGCTGGAGGTGTCGTAGGTTTAATTCCTGACAATTAAGCACATCATCCAAGGCAATGATTTTGGACACCGAAATTCCAAGACCCCAATTTCCTCCATCTTGGACCCATAGCAAATCTCACTACTACCAAGATGGTCTCCCCTTCCACACCAGACTACAAACAATTTCCTTAGAAATTAGAATATTAATCATCTTAAACCACCTCAACCCTAACTGGGATCAGGGAAAAAAACACACTCTATAAGAAACAGTCCAACTCACTAATCATATGCTTTCTCAAAATATAACTATACAATGAAAAACTTATAGTAGTATATTTTAATCTAGAATTGTAGATATATATTACTTCCGTTGATAAATTTGCCAAAAAAAAAAAGGGAATTATTTCTTATAAAACATGGATAAATAATTACTAAATCAAGAGCATTTATTTTGAAGTGTTAATCCACTACCAGCAATAATCCATCAAGCCTACACTTGCCAGCTTCATCAGATGTAACAAACAGTATACAACAATTTGCCGGTATGCATTATTGTACAGTTTATCCAAGTCAGCTGCAGAAACACAAGCATGACAAGGCGGCAGAGAAATATCAAAGTATATCTAGCCCACACAAATTCAGCTTGCTTCGAATTCTGATTAAAAATGATTATTATATCTTTTAGTAATTAACCCAATTCCCTCCCTAGCCGAACCAAAGGGCGTATAATAAGATACTTTTTCCCCACTGATAAAGTGAATTATGAAATGCAATCAGATGTCCAAAGTGATATCCACAATAATAGCTAGCTTAAAAGCTAACTCCATACAATGCAAGAATTCAATAAACCAATCCTGAATTCAAATAATAGTGTTGATCAACAGTACCTGGCGCTTAAATAGTTTCAAACAAGCTGTTTTTCTTATATCAGGCATATCGCTCAGAACACCTAATTTCATACTAGGCATGTACCTACACCAATTACGAAACAACAACAGCATAACCACAAGCACGTTACACGCCAAACACAATAAAAACAACTGAACAATTTTTTTAAAACACAATAACACGCTGGAGTATAAATTCGTGAACAGATACAAACACGAGATATATTCCATCGCATAATACATCGAAATTCAGCGCGATAAGATTCACTCAGTTCCAATGCATTTGTTTCTGAACGCGAAACCGGAAATAGAAAAAACAATAACGGCACTTAGTGGATTAATTAACATACCTTAGGGAGAGATGAGAATTGACGAGAGAAGTAGCGTGAGATCTTGCGGCGGAAGAAGCAGAGGACCATCGATTCTTGCACGACGCCAATTGCGACCACTGGTTCCTGAGATTCCGTTGGGCGTGTGTCTTCCATAGTCTTAGCACTGATGGCGGCAATGGAGAAGAGATTTTAGGGTTAGAATCGAAGGTTCTAGAAGGAGTTGATTGTGGTGAGTCTAGGGTTTCCATTGTTGAGTTCTGAATAGCTCGAAGTTGTTGTTATCATGTATGAGTGCATGCACAGAGCAGTACTTTTATAGTTGTTCAAGGAATGACAACTAGGGATAGGCTAAAAGCGTATTTTTATTAAAAACAAAAAAAATACTTTATGAAACGATGTCATTTTATATTTTATCAAGTTAACAGTTTCTCCCACCGACTTACGAAATCCAAAATCTTCATCTCTTGCTCCACTTTCGTTGTTCTTCTGCATCATCTTGCGAATCCACCCAACGAAAACCCATTTTTTACCTTTTGAAAAGGAAATCCACAACCCCTTCTTCTTCCTCTATCTGACGGAGCAAAAAGTTGAACACCCAAGGATGAAACTTACAAAGACTATCATTTTTGTTTACCGTGAAACATCCATAAGCAAGGAAAACGATCTTCACATGCAACAATCATCTTCAACGAAAATCTCAAAAACCATTCACATAGTAAGTTTCTTTTTTGTACCCATAACTTTTTTTTTTTTTTTTTTTTTTGCAATAAACAGTGTTATTGTGAAGGTTGAGTTTTGGGGCTTTGTTGTGAAGCATGTGTGATTAAATGAGGTATGAGAAAATGCTTTATGAAAAAGGGAGTTTGTTTAGGCGGTTTGTTGTTTTATTATTTTCTTTGCATGTTGGTTGATTTGGACATATGTATGCGATTATTGCAGAGTTTCTGTAGAGGAATTACTTCTGATCCTGCTTATATTTTTGATGGACATGTAGTGTACTTTTATAAGGAATGTTGTATACTTGTCAATGACATGTTGTGTTCTTGTCAATGACATGTTGTGTACTTTATAATGTTATGTATATTTATTGGAAACATGTTGTAAACTTTTATGATGAAGTTTAAATTTAGTTATATTGTTTGTAGATGAAAAATGATATAGTGTGCAGTTCAAGTAATAATGTTAATGATGCAAGTGATTCAACTATTAAAGTTGATGAGACTCCAACCGTAGGAATGACTTTTGATAGTTTGGAACAAGTCAAAGTTTTCTATATTACGTATGCAAAGCGTGTTGGCTTTACATACAAGATAAGAACATCGAAGAAGAACAACGATGGAGAAATATGGTATCAGATTCTTTCATGTACTCGTGAAGGAGAACATGTGTCAAACCTTGAACCATCAAAAAAGACGAACCCATCCCACAAAGTAAAATGTCAAGCAAAACTGACATTAGTAAGAGAAGCAAGTTGACTCTGGTGTATAAGAACAGTATTGAATGAATATTCTCATGACATATCTCCAAGCAAAGGCAGATTGCTAAAGAAAAATAGATCCTTGAGCTTACATGCTAAGAGGATTATTGAAAGAAATGATGAAGCTGGGGTGAGAATTAATAAGACGATTTGAGCTCTTGCAGTTGAAGGTGATTGATATGAAAACCTACAATTCAATGAAAAAGATGTCAGAGTGAACAAAGAATTGCGGGTGGTTGGTGAGGATGGTGATGCTAAAGCTTTAATCCAGTACTTTCTTAGAATGAAGGATCAAAACGTAATTTTTTTTATGAAATTGATGTGGATGAACATCAAAGAATAAAAAATGTTTTCTGGTGTGATGCTAGAAGTAGAGCTGCGGCTGAGTACTTTGGGGATGTGATTTCATTTGACAGTACATATAAAACAAATAAGTATGAGATGCCATTTGCTGCATTTGTTGGGATTAATCACCACGGACATTCTATTTTGCTTAGTTATGGTTTATTGTCAAGTGAAGATAGTTGCACATTTGAATGGTTATTTAATAGCTGGGTGAAATACATGGGTGGCAAGGCACCCAAAGGAATTATAACTGATCAATGTGGAACAATGAAAAAGGCAATTTCAAATAGTCTTCCCATAACCAAGCATAGGTGGTGTCTATGGCACATAATGAATAAGATACCAACCAAACTAAATGGTTATTCTGCCGCAACATCAATCAAAGATACAATGAAGAAGGTTGTATATAATTCTCTGTCAATTGAAGAGTTTGAGGAGAAATGAATGTGTTTTATAGAAAAATTTGAATTGGAGGATAAGGAATGATTGAAAGCACTTTATGAAGAAAGACAAAGGTAGGTACAATTGTTGAATAACTTTTTCAAACTATTTTTCAGTCAAGTATTTGTTCATTAAAAATGTCGATGTAATTTTCTTTTTCAATTTATGACATAGGTGGGTAACAATTTACAGCAAGGACAATTTTTGGGCAGGCATGTCCAGCACACAGAGGAGTGAAAACATTCATGCGTTTTTTGATGGATATTTGTCTTCGAAGACGAACCTGTTACAATTTGTAACACAATATGACAATGCTCTTCGGAACAAAGTCCAAAAGGAAATAGAGGCCGATTGTCATTCGTTTAATACTAAAATTCCTCTTGCTTCCCCCTCACCTTTGGAAAAGGTTTTTCAAAGTGAGTACACACATGCTAAGTATGCCGAAATCCAGAGTGAGTTCAGAGGGCGCATGAATTGCTGCGTAACAATTTCTTTTGTTGATGATTCTGCTTGTACATATTCTGTTGTTGAGGAAGCAGAGTTATTTGGCAAGGAAATAGAGTTGACGTATAAAGTGGTTTTTGATAGAGCCAATGAGGATGTCACTTGTCAATGCCACTTATTTGAATTTAAAGGAATTATTTGTCGACATTCGCTAGCTGTGTTGGGAACAGAGAAAGTGAAAAAAGTACCTGCCAAATACATCTTTAGTCGGTGGAGTAAAAATGTCAAGCGCAGGTATACACTGATCAAGAGCAACCATGATAATGGGTGTGGGAAGGAAACCAGTGATCAGTATGATGGTTTATGCCAACATTTTTATGATGTTGTTGAACGTGCAGTGGTGTCTGAAGTACATACTTCCAAGCTTCATGATGCACTCAATGCTTTTGAGAGTAATTGTCTTCCAGTTTTAGAGGGTGGGATGGACAAAGAAAATGCCATTAATAATGAAAATTTGACATCAATTGATTATAGTAATAATGAAGTTATTATCCGAAATCCTATCCATAAAACAATGAAGGGTCGTCCATCACTTAAGAGAAAAGTTTCTACAGCAGAGTGAATGATTAAAAAATGTAAGAGGAAAAAATCTAATACGGCTACAAGCAATGTAAGTTTAAAGTGTGGTTCATGTCTTACATTAACATCGCATTTTATAGATTAAGTGTCATAGTTAGTTACATGCTAATTATTTGTGCCATTATGCAGGCGGATAGTGTTGGTGATCTGCAGATTTCTGTAAGTACAGAGACTCCTTTAATGATTGAATTCATGGAGGTTACTAGTAGTTATGATAGTTGTTAATAATCTTCATTTGTAATGACATTGCATTGTTTTTAAATTGGTTATTGTTACATGTTATTTTATTAATTGTTAGCTTAATCATGCTTTTATTATACGTATAAGCGTGATTTGTATGTGCAAGGTCAATTGTTTGGAATTTGGGTTGATGTGAGTTTAATTAAACATAAAGAATTACTTTTTTAACTTTGCTGACAATAGTGTTAATATCATTATTAACTACTGCTGTTGAATGCATGGCTGGGTTAATTGTTTCCACAACAGTCAATGGAAGTCTGCATCGACAATAAACTTGCAGCTCCCATGGACACACAACAGGCAGTATATCAACATGAAGGGTCAAGTGGTTTTATAAGTTTATTGCTGCAGACAATGGAACACCAAGGTGTTTCAAGTTTGCATGGAAGTTCTGGTGACATATCATGTAGAGACATCTTGAAGTAGTTCACAAGATCCTGCATGAATGAATACATAGCTTGTTAACTGAGATTTAGTTAACTATACTAAATTAACATATTGAATGATAAGGATGATTTGTGAATGTATAGTACGAACTATTTAACCATTGAGAGGTGGTTATTTGCTTTGCTAACCTTACAAAAAAGTGATGGAGCCGTATTCCCATTGACATGATGTTAAGGGTTCAATATATTAGGTATGGAGTGCGCACACAATGCACAAATTCTTTAAAAATTAAACATTTCATACTTACATTTATTTTCTTAACTTATAATTTTGTGTTATTTTTTTCAGTCATCTATTCGCACATTACAAGTCTTTTTGAAGCAGACCTTGTGGTGGACAATTACTCTATTTTTGATGTTCAACTAATGATGTTCGAAGGGTGTCAATGTAACTAATTAATACTTCTATGTATGGTGGTTTTGTGTACAGAAATCAATGTTGAAGTGTATCTAGTTCTGATTTTGGACAAGAATCAATTATAAATTGTATATAAGAATGCAATACATGTACAACTGTAACTAATTAATACTTCTATGTATGGTGGTTTTGTAAAGAAATCAATGTTGAAGTGTATCTAGTTCTGATTTTGGACAGGAATCAATTATAAATTGTATATAAGAATGCAATACATGTACAACTGTAACTAATTAATACTTCTATGTATGGTGGTTTTGTAAAGAAATCAATATTGAAGTGTATTTAGTTCTGATTTTGGACAGGAATCAATTGTAAATTGTATATAAGACTGCAATATATGTACAACATTCATAAGGATTTAATAATAAGTTTACCATTTTGTACATTTGTAAATCATGTTGTGTACTTTTATGTTGAATGTTATGTATATTAAATTAATATTTTTTCTAATCTTAATATCCTCTAATCTGAATCCCTATAAAAATTATCAAGAATGATGAATATAAAATACTTGTATTTTAAGTCTTTGTTGAACTTAAATATAACGTTTGATGTTGTGAATTTTAAAACAAACGATCTGTGTACATTTTTAAGAGGTGTTGTGTACTTTTGTTATAGGTGTTGTGTATTTTTTATGCGTATGTAATTTAGTTGTAATTTACTATTTTAATGTAGTGACGTTTTTAACTATAAATAAAGAAATAAGTTGTAATGTTTGTATTATTCATGTGGTTAGTTATACGTTAATTAAAAATGTATGGTTAGGTACATGATTCTTAATAGACTTGGTTACAATTGTGTTATATAGTCAATAATCTTTTGTTAATACTTTTTGATATGTAGTTAACTACAATGAAGAATCTTATGTTAGTTACTGATAAATTAATATTAAACTACTAACAAATATATACTTGACTAATAAATAAAATAAATAAAAATTTATTTAGAATAAACTTAATGTGATTTACTTAATCACTATTATCAAGAATTATTGATCTTGTGTATATTATAACTTCATGATGTGCGCGTAAATTTTCACATTTCTAAAAAGTACTTTATGAAAATATTTACATATTTGCATAAAAAAATTGATCAAAATTTTGAAAATAAATGTTTGCATAAAAAAATTGGTGAAATTTTTGAAAATAAATATTTGTGTCAATGCTTACAACCAATGCAGTGTATCAGTTTTGGAAACATATAAATTGACATTGAATCCCAAAATCTGATTTCAATACACATGTACTGAACAATATTTACAATGTCAAATAAGACAATAACAATTACATCCAATTCAGTGTATCAGTTTTAGAAACATATAAATTGACATTGAATCCCAAAATCTGCATGTTTCATCCAACAATCTTCGTTCATCATTTCCTGTAAAATGTACATCAAGTTATAAGCATTACAGCTAAACCAAAACCGAGTCAAAATATCAATTGTGAAATTTGTAATTAAAAATATCACTAATAACATGCAAGATAAATATACACACCTCTTCGGTTTCCTTCTCTTAGGTGCAGTATATGTGGATTTTAGCTGAGATCCTTTTCTCTTTTTTCTCCCATATTGCATGAGACAGGTCCCCACATTTGACTGTTGCATTAGTTCTGCTGCAACCATTTCTGTAAAAGTTAGAACACAAGAAGGGGGGTTGAATTGTATTATAAATAAAAAATTTTCCCTTTCGTTGGGTTTCAAATGTGTTCAGACGAAATAATTCTTAGTCTTCAAGGATTGTTTTTAAGTAAGAAACGTTATAGCTTGATTATCCCCGTTAGTTAAACAAATAAGAAGATAAGAACACAACTATTTTTATACTGGTTCGTCTATACAAGACTACGTCCAGTTACCCTGCAACCACTGAGTTTTCACTACCAACCGTGAAATGGTTTACAAGTATTATTTGCACCCAGCCACTTCTAGCTATTACAAGATATTCTTTGATCACAGCCTTCGCAGGCTAAACAACAGAGGTATTCTTTGAACAACCAGTCTCCTCAGGCTAAATTACCACACAAGTGGATTTTAAAAAGATGTTGTAAAACAAAGAGTTTCCTCTACGTAGAGAGGGTTTTTACAATGAAGAATATTTAGAAGACTTGGGCGAAATCTCAGAAGATAGAATAAGAGAAGCGTTTTTGCCAACTGAAATCTGATGAAGTGAAGTCTTTAAATAGGCATCCTCTTCAAATGACCGTTAGACTCATATGAATACCGTTGAATAGTTTCTTGAGAGCTTTCCAAAAGTTGTCAGATTGTACTTGATTGATTGATGGAGTGTGCAGCGGATGCAGCGAATTTAGATTGCATACGCAATACTTTTTCTGACTTGTACAAAGACTTTGACAAAAAGGTGAAGACCTTTTTGAGTTGCATGTGTAAGCACAAATCCCTATACTGATTTTGATGCTTCTAATGAGTACTTCCTTAGATTTGAAATCATGGCGCGAGTGACTCAAACTTTGCTTCACTTTTTGGACAGACGATATATGTCTTCAGTTTTTAAGATGTTTCGTCTTATCCTATCGTCTGATGACTTCAACTTGAGACAGACGAATGACTTCCGTCTGAGGAGGCATCTTTCGTCTGTGCCTGTTCCGTCTGACTTGCTTGCTGATCTTCCGTCTGAGAAAGTTTCGTCTGTCTTGTAAAAATCAAAACCTTTGATGAGTGAATCATCTTGATCTAACAATCTCCCCCTTTTTGATGATTACAGACCATACTGATAACTTTTCTCAAGAAGATATCTGCATAAGACAATGTTAGTGATCATAGATAAAATGCAAGTCAGATTTACATCAAGACGATGTTTTCTGAAAAATACCTCTTTGTAAAAAGAATTGTTACATCAATGCGATGTAAACCTTATACAATGTTACAAAGGTATACAAAAAACCAATCATAAAAAAAGACATGTATGTTCTTTACAAAAAAAAATCAATACAATAAAATACAAAAAAAATTGCTTGCTCCCCCTCAGACGATTGCTCCCCCTCAGACGATGCATATCCCCTTTTTCCTTTCTTCCTTTCTAAGGTATTCTTCTCTCCCCTTGAACTGAGAATCATCAAAAAAACACGATCAAGAAGAAGGTTTGGGCTTCTTTTGAAGAAGGCTCATCACAATGTCCTTCAGTTGCTGCACTTCAGATGAGAGAGAGGCTTGATTGTCCTCAAGCTCTTTATTTTTTAGCTTCAGATGCTCGCAATCCTCTTCTAAGGCATCATATTTACGCTTTAGAGTATTATACTCTTCAGCGTCTTTAGCGTCAGCCTCAGTAACCTCCACTTTATCATTAACCTCCACCGTATCATCAATCTGCACTAGCGGTGTTTGAGACTCTTCCACTATAGGTGTAGTGTCATCTATGATGAACACTGTTAGTCTCCTCTTCAGACGCAGAGTGAAGAGTGGAAGTGTGAGGTATGCCGTGAAGTCTTTTTCCCAATGCCAAGAGTACAATTTTGAGGGAATAGAGAGCTCAAGATCTGGATGCTCCTGAGATGGATGCGTGTAAGCAAAGGCTTCACCAGGAAACACCCTGCCACAGATTGTAGAATCCTCATCAAATGAGTTTCCAGAACAGAATGCAGATGTGGGTTCATGATCTTCTATCATCCTTTGAATCTTCGGATTGATAGGTCTTGAGGCATGAGTTTGAAGAGTCTTTAGATGCGAGTATGCAGCAGACGGAAGATGTCGGGGAATGTGCCTTGAAAACTTGAAGGATCTGGAGACAGACAGAGTTTTCTTCTCTTTTCCTTTAGCCAAAAACTTGACCAAGTAAAGTCGTTTTCGGTCTAAGACGATAGAGAACTTTGTTTCGTCTGAAACCAGAGAGGAGAATTGTGATCCTACAAGGAACAAAGAGTCTCTTTTCTCCTTCTTTGCTCTTCTTTCAATGTGATAGAAGGAAGTTGATCTAGCTTTTGCTTCCCTTCTATCGGCACTGGCCATCAATTTGAAAGACAAATTGTAGTCTTCAGGAAGAGCATGAGCAAACTCTTCGGGGTCTTCAAATTCGTCGAGGAGGATGGAGTAGCGAGGGCAGATCCCTGAATAGTGAGGCCTTGTTCAAGGAAGTACAATTCCTAGAGTATGTCCTAGACCTACATACTCAGTTTGATTCATGAGAATTGTGAATGGTACAGGATCATGGTGATCAATGGCGTCGAGATGCCAATGTGAGCAATCCTTTGGCTCATAGATGGTGGAGCCAGAATCTCCATATCTGCAGTGGTGAAAAGCAGGTGCGTTAATTTCATGTTGAACCTTCCACTTGATGTTTTCTCTGAAAGGGATGTGGGGTTCATAGCCAAGAGCTGATCCTTCAATCATCGACTCAGCAAGATGATCCTTGTACCTCTTTATATCTTCTAAACCCTTGATGTCTAAGGTGGCCAGTATGTCCCAGGGCAGACGCTTCAGCCATTCGCGTTGCTCTTCGGGAGTGTAGATGAAATCTTCTTTGAAATCCACTGGCTTCAGGGGTTTATGGTAGATGATGGGATTGACAAATCTCCCCAGTTGAAAACCCTTTTTGCCTCTATACCGATAGGGGTTTCTCAACTCAATGTAGGGAGTGTCTTTTATAAAGCAGTCTTCATCGTCTGCCAGGTGACCATCTTTATCAGACTCAGACGGTTCGCCATCGTTGGAGATATCTTCATTCTTCTCTCCAAGAATCCAGTCAGGCTTGACTGGTCTTTCAGCACAAGAGCTTTCAGCAAAGCGTCTCATGACTAATTCGTTGAGAAACGAATAGTCTGTCTTGTGCTTGGGTGGTAGATCTTCAAGATTGATAACTTCGGCGTGGGATCTCACCCATGATGCATCCACCTTTATTACTTCCATATGTTCTTCATCAGACGAAGAACTTATGTCTTCAACAATTATTTCTTCAGACGGAATCTCCATCGTCTGTTGGTGGGATGCTTCTTCAGAAGCAGCAGATATCGTCTGTTCAAAGGCAGCGTTGAGAGGAGACACAACAATAGGATCAGATACACTTGTCCTATGTTCGTCTTGGAGTGTTGATGGAGAAACCTCCATAGTAGAGACTTCATCATTGAGCATAGTCTCCAACTCCTCTGCTAACTGGGCATTATCCTTCGGATCCGGCGGTTTCTTCATTGTTCATGCCCTCCAAGTTCTTTGGAACGGAGCGACGCACCTTCAGACGATCCAATGCCCCTAACGCTTTCGAGAAAGATTCTTTCTCGTTCAGCATGAAGCAACATAGAGACCCTCTTAACCTCTTTCAATTGTTTTTCTTCGTCTGTTTCACCAACAACTACAGACGCAAGCTTCTGCTTCATCTTTTCTTTGCCTTTGGCAGCCTTTTGAAGAGCAATTTTTCTGGCTCTTGCTTTTTCTTCGGCTGCTTTCCTCTGCTTCTATTCGTCTGAGAGTATCTTAACAGACGAAGCTTCTTTAGACGATAGCTTAGCCCCTTCATCTTCACTTGGGGATATCGTCTTCCCTTGTGTCTTAGCTGCAACGTGCTTAATTCTGATAGTTCTTTTCTTTTTCTTAAGAGGTTCTTCTTGAACATCTTCGAATGGAACTTCAGAAATAACCACGGGTGGAAGAGGTAAGGGTGTTTGGGTTTGTGTTTGGTCTAGTGTTTGAGTTTGTGTTTCGGCTTGTGTTTGGGTTTATTTTTGGGTTTTGGCGCGTTTGATGCGAGCTCTGTGTGGGGGGTCTTTGGTGATTGGTGAAAGAGGAATTTGTTCTTCTCTTGGGGTATGTAGAAGGAAGCCAGGATTTAGGTGCATCTTGGCAAAGGTGCTTCCTTTGACTTCCTTGCCTTCTTTGTGCCACACAACGCCAGTGACATCAAAGCCTTGGTTGATGATGATTTTGGTGAAGAAGGTGGCATAGGGAATGCTGCTCTTCCTACGTATGTTTCTATTCTTTAATGGACTTACCTAGTGGTCAAGAATGATGTGAGGGAGACATCCTCGCTTTCCTCAGACAGTAGAAAATGCAGAATCTGTCTCGAGTACCTACGTTGTCTCGTGACCCGGTTCTTGGAGTAAAGATGTTGTAGAGAAGGTTGTGGATGATTCTTGTAGTGGGACAAAGATTTCCTGATCTAAAGAACTTAGGATCTTCAGAGTCGCGGTTCTTCCCGTAGATAATCTTATCCACGTGTTCTTCAGACTCAATCCTCATCCAGTCAGGGCTGTAAAAGTGCCCTTCTGCCTTGCAGTTACCGACTTCAGCAATGGAGTCTATTGTGATAATATACTCCTTGTTGTCGATGCTACCAATAATACCATCTTCAAGCTCCCTTGCGTCACTCCAGAACTCAGCATAGGCCTCCATCAGCCATGACCCTCTCATCTTTGCGAACCCCATCAATCCGTTATGTGCCAGTATCTTTGCTACTCTATCAGAGATGCTCTCGACAGTCTCTCTTGATATCCACTTGCTAGGAAAGAAGAGATCTTGAGCGAAGAAGGTTGCTTCGGTTACTTTGGTATTCTTGGTGGCCATTGTTAGGTTTGAAAAAGAGAGAGTTAAGTTTTGTGAGTAAAGTATTCAGAGAAAGTGTGAATGCAGTAAAGAGTAAAAATGTGAACTTTAAGAGTATTTATAGACAAAACTAAAACGATTGTGATTCATCAGACGAAAGAGTTTTTAAAACCGTCCCTGATTTGACGTGTTCCCATCATTGCCTTTTTAATGATTGATTTGACTTCTATAGTTCACATCGCGTGCTTCTCAAAGTCCTAAAATAGTGCAATAAATGACAGACACATTTATTGCTACCTTTAATTTGTCCCTGCACACTTAACTTTAAAATATTTAAATAATATCCTTGCGTCTGTTGAATTTCCTCAGACTGATTCAACTTGATCAAACGCAAAGTGTCGTCTTAACACGAAAATATATATAAAGGTACAGACGAAATGAAATGCTCAGACGAAAGATAAAACTTAATCAATTAAAGAAATAATTCCTAAGTTTTCTTTAATGAAATTAAAGCGAGTTTCGTCTAATGCTTTTGTAAAGATATCTGCCCATTGAAAATCAGTTTGAACAAACTGTACATCGAAAATACCTTTTTGAACATAATCTCTTATGAGATGAAATTTGATTTCAATATGCTTGGCTTTTGAATGTTGAATAGGGTTTTTGCTGAGATTTATTGCACTTGTGTTATCACAAAATACTGGTATTTGAGTTTCAAACCTGAAGTAATTCTCAAGTTGATGTTTTATCCAAAGTAGTTGTGAGCAACACCCTGCCGCAACAATATATTCTGCTTCAGTGGTTGAGAGTGCAATGGAGTTTTGCTTCTTGCTTGACCAAGAGATTAGTGATGAACCAAGAAACTGGCATCCACCACTTTTGCTTTTTCTCTCCACTTTATCTCCAGCATAATCAGCATCACAATAGCCACTTAAATTGAAATCACTATTTTTCTTATAAAAGAGAGAGAGATTAGTGGTTCCAATAAGATATCTTAAAATGCGTTTAACAGCTTGTAAATGTGATTCTCTAGGATTAGATTGAAAGCGTGCACATAGACAAACACTAAACATAATGTCAGGTCTACTAGCAGTGAGATAGAGAAGAGATCCAATCATACCTCTGTATACTGTCTGATCAACGGTCTTACCTGATTCGTCTTTGTTGAGACTGGCTCCAGACGAATGCATGACAGTTTTCATTGGTTTGGCATTTTCCATTTTGAATTTCTTTAGAAGTTCCTTTGTATACTTCTGTTGATGAATATATATGCCTTGTTTAGTCTGTTTGATTTGAAGTCCTAAGAAAAACTTCAATTCTCCCATCATGCTCATCTCGAATTCTTCCTGCATTAACTTAGAGAAATCCTTGCACAAGGATTCGTTAGTTGCTCCAAAGACTATATCATCTACATATATTTGAACAATAATAAAGTCCTTTGAAACGCTTTTCTTGAAGAGTATAGTATCAACCTTTCCTCTTGAAAAACCATTTTGAAGAAGAAAAGAACTTAGTCTTTCGTACCAAGCTCGAGGAGCCTGTTTAAGACCATATAATGCATTTTTTAGTTTGAAAACATGATCTGGTTGAGATGAACTCTCAGATCCAGGAGGTTGTCTTACATATACTTCCTCTTCAATAAAACTGTTTAGAAAATCACTTTTTACGTTCATTTGATACAGGATGATATTCTTATGAGTAGCAAAGGCAAGTAAAATTCTAATAGCTTCCAATCTAGTTACAGGAGCAAAAGTTTCAGTGAAATCTATACCTTCTTGTTGATTATAGCCTTGAGCTATTAATCTTGCTTTGTTTCTTACCACTTTTCCATCTTCATCAAGTTTATTTCTGAATACCCATTTAGTTCCAATAATACTTTTGCTTCTTGTTTTCTCTACCAAGGTCCAAACATCATTTCTGGTAAATTGGTTTAGCTCTTCTTCCATAGCTAAAATTCAGTCGTTATCTTGTAGAGCTTCCTCAATATTCTTCGGCTCTATATTTGACACGAGAGCATATCCAGACTATTCCTTTAGCTTGGATCTAGTTTGAACACCTTGATGTCTATCTCCAATGATAAGATCTTCTGTGTGGTTTGATGCAAACTTCCATGTTTTCACAGGGGCTTGATCTTCATGTTGATGAGTATCAGACGAAGAGGGTTCGTCTGTGCTTCTATCGTCTGCTCTTGTGTCTGTTCTTTCGTCTGACTCTGGTTTATCATTTTGACTTGAACTTTGACTAGAAGGGTTAATCTGTAAATTATCAAATAAATTTTCTAGGTCTGATATTTCCTTATCAGCCTTTGAGTTATCTTGGAATTTTACATGAATTGATTCCTCTACAACTTGCGTCTTAGAGTTAAATACTCTATAGGCCTTAGACGTATTGGAATATCCAAGTAAGAATCCCTTCACCACCTTTGAATCAAATTTACCAAGTTGATCTTTGGTGTTTAAGATGAAACATTCGCATCCAAAAGGATGGAAGTAAGAAATGTTGGGTCTTCTTCCTTTCCATAGTTCATATGGAGTCTTATTCAATATTGGTCTTATCAATATTCTGTTTTGAATATAACAGGAAGTATTAATTGCTTCTGCCTAGTAATATTTAGGGAGAGAGCTTTCATGCAACAAAGTTCTAGCCATTTCTTGTAAAGTACGATTTTTCCTTTCCACAACTTCATTTTGCTGGGGAGTTCTTGGAGACAAAAAATTGTGAAAGATACCATTTTCAAAACAAAAGGCTTTGAACTCAGAATTTTCAAATTCTGTTCCATGATCGCTTCTTACAAACGCAATACATATTCCTTTTTCTTTTTGAACACATTTGCAGAATATTTCAAAAACACTGAATGACTCATGTTTATGTGCTAGGAAGTATACCCATGTGAATCTAGTATAATCATCTACAATTATAAATCCATATCTCTTTCCTCCAAGACTTCCGGTCTGAGTAGGTCCAAAGAGATCAATATGTAACAGTTCTAGCGGTCTTGTCGTGGAAACAACATTTTTTGATTTAAAAGAAGCTTTGAGTTGTTTCCTATGCTGACAAGATTCACACAGACGATTGGATTTTCAAGATATTTTCGGCAAATCTTTTACAAGATCCCTTTTAGAAATTTTTGAAATATACTTGAAACTTAAATGTCCAAGCTTTTTGTGCTAAATATCTCGTTCATCGTCTGCTAAAATCAAACATGTCACATTCTGATCACTAAGGTCAGAAAGACAAACCTCATAAAGGTTATTCCTTCTTTTCCCAATAAAAAGAATGGATTTGTCTTTGTTTCTGACTATACATTCATCTGAGTTAAAAGCTACTTCATATCCACTGTCACAAAATTGACTTATGCTAAGTAGATTGAAGTTAAGACCTTTAACATAAGACACATTATGGATAAGAGGATTGGGTGTCTTACCAACAGTCCCAATGTCTAAGATTTTACCTTTCCCAGAACCATATGATACAGACCCTTTACTTGGTCTGAGATCTTGGAACATAGACAGGTCTCCCGTCATGTGTCGTGAGCACCCACTGTCCAGGTACCAGCTTGAAGTCCTCTCTTTTCCTATTAAGGATATCTGCAACAGGAATAATGAGTGACTTTGGTACCCAAATCTTTTTGGGTCATTCTTTGTTAGTGAAAGAAGATTTCTTCTTGTTTAAGGTTCTTTTATTTTTTTCTATACTTATTTGGAACCTTATTATAATCTTTGATCTTCTTTTTGTGAACAGACGGAACAAAATTGTTTTTCACTTTGTCTGACTCTTCAACATAACCAAGTCCACTTTTGTCAGACGGAGATCTCCCATATTTTAAAATATTTTCTAGCATGGAGGATCCCTT
Organism: Hylodesmum podocarpum; assembly: GCA_026586105.1. NCBI lineage: Eukaryota > Viridiplantae > Streptophyta > Magnoliopsida > Fabales > Fabaceae > Hylodesmum > Hylodesmum podocarpum. The sequence goes on along the minus strand of JALJEV010001432.1, from coordinate 7,077,331 downwards.
AGTGAACTTTGTTAAGTCTTTGAGTAAGGATTCATTTTCTTTCTTCAATCTTTCAATCTCAGAAATGAAATTATCCTTTTCAGACTCAGATGATTTTTCATCTGTTACCTCTTTTTGCAGCAACTCATTTTCAGCTTTCAAAGTAGCATTTTCTTCCAAAGTTAGTTTTAACTTGGCTTTGCATACTTTGTATTGCTTAGCAATAAAATGTGAGTTGGCCAGAAGTGTATCATATGAAATTTCTTCTGATTCTGACTCAGACTCAGATGAGGAGGATGAAGAAGTTTCAGATTCAGTTACATCTGATGAGACAGTGTCTCTAGCCATGAGGCAGATATTCGAAGTTTCTTCTTCTTCGGTGGATTTCTCTGAGCTTTCACTATCGAGGTCTTCCCAAGTCACTAGACTTTTCTTACCCTTGTCTTTTCGAGGATTCCATCTTTTCTTTAGTCTTGGACACTCTGATCTCATGTGTCCAGGTTTTCTGCATTCATAGCAGATAACTTCTGAGCTCTCCTCCTTGCTTGATGATTTATCAGGGAGCTTTCTCTCCTTCTTTCTGAAGAAGCGTTGACCTCTCCCCTTTCTCATCATCATCTTCTTAAAGCGACTGGCCATGAGCGAAATCTCATCGTCAGACGATTCTTCAGACGAATCAGATTCAGTGGTGTCGGCTTTCAACTCTTTGTGCTTCTTCTTTCCTTCTTTCTTAGGAGTTTCCTCCTTTGTTGTGTTATTGACAGACAGAAGAGCTATTGATTCTTGAACCTTGATCTTGTCTCTTTTGCACAAGAGTACCTCATATACTCTCAAAGCTCCTATTAACTCGTTAAGAGTTAACGTCTTCATATCACGCCCAACTGAGATGGCAGTGGACATAGCTTCCCATGGAGGAGGAAAACTATCCAATATCTTCATGTTGTTTTGAGCTTTGGTGAAGGTAATATCCAGTACAGTGAGTCCATTCAATATTGTTTGGAATCTTCCAAACATCATATCGATAGATTCTCCTTTCTTCATAGAGAACATCTCATATTCTCTTTGAAGTGTAGCAGCTTTCCTCATGCGCACATCCTCTGTTCCTTCATAGGAAATTTTGAGGGCATCCCAGAGTTCTTTAGCTGTTTTATATGCACAAAATTTGTTATATTCTGTTCTAGATAATGCACACATGATGGCATATCTAGCTTTATTGTTAAGTTCCATAACAGAGAATTCTTCATTTCCCCATTCAACCTCAAGTTTGACAATAGGGATGTTTCCTTGGGTTATGATGTTCCACATCCTGTACTGTGTGGATTTGATGTACATCTCCATACGATCTGCCCAGTAAGGGTAGTCATCACCAGAGAACGCCGGTGGCTTGTTCATGGATGATCCTCCAGATAAGAACGAAGGTCCTTGAGACTCCATCTAGGATCTTTTCCTCTAGTAGCTGTTAAGCACTCAACCCTTAAAGACTGAGCTCAGATACCAAACTGTAAAAGATAGAACACAAGAAGGGGGGTTGAATTGTGTTATAAATAAAAAAATTTCCCTTCGTTTGTGGGTTTCAAATGTGTTCAGACGAAATAATTCTTAGTCTTCAAGGATTGTTTTTAAGTAAGAAACGTTATAGCTTGATTATCCCCGTTAGTTAAACAAATAAGAAGATAAGAACACAACTATTTTTATACTGGTTCGTCTATACAAGACTACGTCCAGTTGCCCAGCAACCATTGAGTTTTCACTATCAACCGTGAAATGGTTTACAAGTATTATTTGCACCCAGCCACTTCTGGCTATTACAAGATATTCTTTGATCACAGCCTTCGCAGACTAAACAACAGAGGTATTCTTTGAACAACCAGCCTCCTCAGGCTAAATTACCACACAAGTGGATTTTAAAAAGATGTTGTAAAACAAAGAGTTTCCTCTACGCAGAAAGGGTTTTTACAATGAAGAATATTTAGAAGACTTGGGCGAAATCTCAAAAGATAGAATAAGAGAAGCGTTTTCGCCAACTGAAATCTGATGAAGTGAAGTCTTTAAATAGGCATCCTCTTCAAATGACCGTTAGACTCATATGAATGCCGTTGAATAGTTTCTTGAGAGCTTTCCAAAAGTTGTCAGATTGTACTTGATTGATTGATGGAGTGTGCAGCGGATGCAGCGGATTTAGATTGCGTGCGTAATACTTTTTCTTACTTGTACAGAGACTTTGACAAAAAGGTGAAAACCTTTTTGAGTTGCATGTGTAAGCACGAATCCCTATACTGATCTTGGATGCTTCTAATGAGTACTTCCTTAGATTTGAAATCTTAGCGCGAGTGACTCAAACTTTGCTTCACTTTTTGGACAGACGATATATGTCTTCAGTTTTTAAGATGTTTCGTTTTATCTTATCGTCTGATGACTTCAACTTGAGACAGACGAATGACTTCCGTCTGAGGAGTCATCTTTCGTCTGTGCCTGTTCCGTCTGACTTGCTTGCTGATCTTCCATCTGAGAAAGTTTCGTCTGTCTTGTAAAAATCAAAACCTTTGATGAGTTAATCATCTTGATCTAACAGTTTCTGAATTTGCTAATTTTTTTATGGTATCGCGGAGTTCATTCGTATTATGTAGTAAACAACCAATAACAATTTCTTGACGCATTCTAGCAAGTGTATCCTAGCCAATATTAAATTAATTGCCACAAATCGGGGGCGAATTCTGGACTTCGTCATCTTCAAGAAATGGAGAATGGTGTTCTTTTGGGATGGCTTCATGTGAGGAACCAACTGGTGTAGAGGGAGACAGTTTAGGGGAAGTTGATTGTTCAAATAGAGGTGTTGGAACTAGCAATATTTGAAGACCCATCTCTCTTTCTTCTTCAGGTGCTTGTTCGTCTTCAGTTTCATGTTCCTCTGGTGCATGTTCATCTTCCTCTTCAGGTGCTTGTTCGTCTTCAGTTTCATGTTCTTCTTCAGGTGCATGTTCCTCTTCCTCTTCAGGTGCATGTTCCGCTTCAGATCCATGTTCTTGTGTACTTTTGTTATCAACTTTAGCAAACCCCTTTACTGTCCTTGACCTTGTTGCAGAAGGCCGCTGAAAAGAAAACCAACATTTTAAAACAAATTATACTTATACTGTGAATCTCTCTGAATATACAAATATAGATTAAGTGAAACAAAAAATAACACACTGTTCCAAATTTCGACTCTTTATGAAGATATGCCATAATTTTCTCTTTACACCAATATATTAACAATGGTTGTTGGACACGATCATCCAATGTCGGTCCAAAAACTTTGAAGTTAAAATATAAAATTTGCATAAGAATGATTCATGTATTGGTTAAATGCCTATAATTAGTAATTGAATTGAATAATAAAAACAATGTACCAAAAAAAAATGAAAGAAGAATTACCATTAACGCAAATGTACATCCACCAATACAATCAGAAGAATTCCTCTTGTACGATTTTATCTCACTTACCAATGTCTGGTGTATTAGGTCACACCAATTATATCTTGTCGGGTTCAGAACATCGATAGCAGCTCCGAAATATTTACAGCTAATGTAGGAGCTGAATGTTGGGCACAAAAAACTGTAAACTATATACAATAGAAAGGCTCATCGAAAGTCCTCATCGACTACACCATTTTTTACCTTTGACTCAATGAATGTATGCATCCAACCAAAAGATTTTCTTGCAAACTTCTCAAATCTAGGGTCCTTTTCAGCTACAGTAGGAAATTCCCCACCTATTCATACAGAATTATCAATTTCTTATTAGAATTCAAGTAAAGTAAATCACCAAATATAGTCATAATGTAAAGAACAAAACACAGTACTGTAGTCCGGGAACCCAAACAAGGCAGCAAAGTGGCTTGTTCTTACTTTAATCATTGCATAAGGAGTATTTAAGCAATGATTTTCCACATCATAGGCCAAGACCAATGACTGAATAAACTTTCTTGGAAGTTGTTGAACTTGGATATGGAAAAAGGCACCAAACCCCATTGCCAAAAGTGCTTCTTTGTGTTTATTGCTATTTTCAATAATCATGCAGATTTTTGCTATTCGTGCTGGCGAACAACAAGATACAAATGCTATCTGCATTGAAAAAAATGACCACACATTAATTGTTGCAGAAAAACACAAAATTAAATAATTGGGTTCAAAATACACTTACCTCTCTTCATGGTGGCTTGATTTTATTTGACTTTCTCTTTTGGTCTGTCCGCTTCGGTGCCATTTCTACATGATTGACAATATTAACAACATCACTCTCAAAAATTGATACAAAACAAATATAAAACATGGTCAATAGAACTATACAGTCAATAGAACTATATACCCACAAATATAAAGCACAGTCAATAGAACTATATAGTCACGTTAAAAGTTCCCAACCTTCAATCTAAAAGTACACAACATGCCCAGTAAATGGACCCAAAATTTATTTCAAATGTACATAACACCCACACTAAAATTACACAACAGTAGACATTTACATGCAACAAACTACAGTCATTGACAATATTCACAATATGACTTTCATAACTTGAAACAAAGAATTATACAACAAACACAAGCAAAACTATACAATACTAAATGAACACAATATTCAGGTAAAAGTACACAACATTTAACATTTATGAGTTATTTCTACAGTGATCCAACATTTTAAGCAAACAGTATGCTAATTAAAAAATCCAATCACAGAAGTATACAACATGAACTACATAAGTATACTAGCTCTTTGTAGCCTCAACATTTCGAAGGAGAAAATTTGATTTTAGTGGTATCACATCGGAACCAAACATGAGTTACACCAACATTTTGAAATGCACTAGCCAAAGGTTAATATGCAGGAATATACTTCACTTCAAAACAATAGTAGAGGACAAATAATTGACCAAAGTGATGTGTCCTTTGTTCAGCTTTTTGCATCATTGTTAAATTTGAAACTAACCCGGCACCCAAAAGACTGAATGATGTTATGAAACTATGAATTATATCACCAAATTCATTAAATCTGAAAATGGGATTACTTAGAAGGTAGATACAATAGGATAAGAAAGAAGCCTTGTTCTTGAGAGAGAAAACACTAACTCAAGTTGTCATAAATCATAATGCTGAAAAGGAAAAAATAAAAAATAAAAAATATTTGAATGGCTTTCTGAGGTTCGAGAAGGTCATATTTGTAAACTAATGCTAATAAGTAGTAAGTCATATTTTTTTCCAAAGAGTGTTTCTAACTAATTATATGTTAGCTACAACAGATTTGTCAAAAAAGTGCTTTGTTGCAATAATTTAAGGTCAGTAAAGAAATCACCAAAGTTTAACCAAGTTATCAGATACTTCTTACAGCCCTGAAAGAAAAACCGAGTTAGACACTGGATAATCTTCTAGTGAGGCTTATAATCATACATTTAAAACTACTTTAATCCATAAATCATATGTTGAATTAACATTATTTGTTTGCAACTAAAATCAAGTACGGGAAAATAGAAAAGGATGAAACTTTGAAGCATTGACATCTGAGATGTATAATTAAACTGAAGCCTATTCATAGAATATTATGATTATAAGTTGCAATGATTTCAACTTTTAACCCTTTGTATCATCAATAGTAGCATTCTTAAAACATATCCACAACCAATAAGCAACTTACGCTAGACACAAAACAAAACAGTTTTGGAAACAATATCATGTGATGCGAAAAACAATGGTGCCAACGAAAACATATCATATTGAGCACAAAAGAGGTAAGAACAATAACAGAACATTTAAAGGGAAAAAAAAAACCTAAAACCATGATTTTGAATATGAACGGGTCAGAAAAAGTGGGCACTAGGTTTCATTCTTCAACAAAAAAAAAATCTCATCAAAAAGCGAACCAAATAAAATCCAGATTATGCCCTCAAACAGACCATGATAATAGAAACTGTGAAGAAATTCCAAAGCAGAGCATCGAGTAAAAAAAGCAAAGGTTTCCCTAAAAATTTCTAATACCCAGATGAAGCCAATATCTTAATCCAACATAAAAATAAGAACAGAACCGAATTGCAAGCAAAGACAGAGATAAAGAAAGAGAGAAAAAAAGAAGAAAGGTATATGAATACTTACAGATAAAAAAATTGAGAACGAGAAGAACTGTTTGGAAACGTAGCGGAACTGTTTCTAATTTTGGGTTGGAGAATGAGGGTTTAGGTTTCTGATTTTGGGTTGGAGAAGAAAGGAGGCTTAGTTTTCTGATTTTGGGTTGGAGAAAAGGTTTGGGTTTCTATTTCACTTTCGCGGGAATGAAAATTTTCAGGAGAATGACAAATGGTTTCCTTTTTAGATTTCCAATTTTTAAAAATTTCTATGCATATCACAACAACGCTGTTTTGTTTTTATTTTTTTTTTAAATAAAAACGATGTCATTTTATAAATATATTTATATTTTTTTAATAAAAATACGATTTGAGGATACAGAGGCCAGTTGACCCCGTATCCTAGTTGGTAGGATAGCAATTTTTGACTATTGAAAAATAAAAAAGAGATTGAGAAAACAAAAATAATAAATCTTGATGAAGTGATAATATATAAAAGTGTTGAGTAAATTTATTTTAAGAGTGTTTATAAATTATTATTTTTACAAGTATAAGAAAAAAAGTCTTATACTCTTTTAAAGTTTTCAAACTATTTCTTCGGCCTTAGAAAATCTAGTCATAGATAGGGTAGGTCTATTTTGTTAGACATTTTTAAAAAATATAATTTTTGAAAAAATTTGATGCATAACATCACTATCGCTTGTAATTTGTGTTTTTTCTTTAATTTTAATTTATTTTCTTAATATATTCCTTTATCTTCGTAGGTAATAAGTGATTAAAAGAAAATGTCATAAAAAAGTCAACTTTTATAGAAACATTTTTTAGGGGGAGAAATTATAGAATATAATAGTAAATATAGATGATTGTATGTAATTACAGCATACCAAAATTGATGAATTAAGTGCTAATATGAATAGACATTAACGCTAAGCGAGTAATGTTTTTTTTTTTTTTAAAGAAAAATTGGTTTCACTTAACAACTTTCTTATTACGTGTAAAACAATAAAATTTTCATGTTTGAATTATTAATGGGATAGTAATTTTAGGGAAGTGTATTATATTAGAATATATTTAAAAAAATATAAAAATTTGTATGATATTAATTATTTTTAAAAATTTATTAAAGTATAATATTTAATTAAAACTTTTACTCCTTAAAAAAGTCTCATAATATTTTAATGAATTATTTGATATAATATATTTTATCAAATTAATTTTTTTTTCAAATACTCTACTAATTTAATAATTTCTCAAAAATTTTATATTTTATATAGTTTTTTATTCATTATATATAAAATATTTAATATGATTACTTGTATTACTCACATAACAATTTTGTTGTCATACCCTCGTCATCGTCATATTTATCATTATAAAATTATAATAATAACAACACTTAAAATAATAATAATCATAATCATAATAATAATAATAAACATTTTAATTATAGCAAGAAAGTAATTTAATTTAATTTTTTTATTATAATTTAATAATTATTATTAAATGTTTCTCCCAAATCTACATAAATTCATAATATTTTTAATTATTTGTTGAATATTTTTATAAAAAAATCATATAAATATTTATTTACATAAAATGCATTAAAATTCTCCATATTTTAATCATTAAAATAATCTTAAAATATCTCAATGAAACACAAACTTTTCAGATACTTTATTTAAGTACATAAGCTAAATGTCACTAAACTAAATTTTAGTATAATCTCATTTATTTTTCTATAATCAAAATTAATATCCTTATTTATTAATAATATAAAATAATACTAACATCATTGATTTTTATGGTATCCAACGAGATTCCAACTTCCAACAGCCAAAGATGACCTTTTGCTAAATCAAATGCTCAACACATCAGACAAATAGGTAACGTGGCAACGAGACACCCTGCCACATGCCTCTACAAGTGTATATATCCCATTTAAAATAAGATTTGATAAATCACTTAATAATTAGTAGAATGGGTCCAATGATTCTAACTTCTCTTCTAGTATTGTACAAGAGTTAAAAGATTACAATAACAAAAATCAGATTAATGTATAATTTATTTTCTTTAAATAAAATATCTATCTATTTGATAGTGTGCTTTCTTTAAATCCAACTTTCACCTTAAGTTTTATAAAGATCTCAACCACAACCAAATTATTCAAAGTATAATGGTTAAGATTTCACGTATTGTTTTTTACTTTTGTGATAGTATTAGTTAGAGTATTTTCAGTTGAGTTTTTTTTAAAATTATATTTAAGTGAATTTTACTGGATTCTAAAGAATCAAATTTTTATTATTATTTTATTTTAATCATTCACAGTGCCGAATTCTTATTATTTTATAATAATATTTTTAATTACTAAAAATTTCCAATCAAAATTTCTTAACTAATGCTCAAATAATAAAAATGATCCAATATGTTTCAACTATAAATAATTTTTTTAATTTCTTGTTAAAGTGTATATTTTTGAATGTATAGAGCATAGACTAAAGATATACGTTGGAACAAGAGAGGTTCAGTCAACAGTGATGGAAGAAGACATTCTTCGACATATTTCTAGCGTAGTAGAAAGTTGGGCGACGTGTTGAATGCGTATCTCACGCCATTGCCGACGCATAACATTGCCGACGCAAACACATAAATTGATCCGTTACATCTATTACACGTGGCTCTCAACCCCATACCGGCTCTTGAATTCAAATATTTTTAAGAAAAAATATTAAAATATTCGTGTTTTAAATTTTAAACTGTTATTTTTCTGTACAGTAATATGAAATTAAACTGTTACTTTGGATGACAATATTTAATAGTTTTTTAGATGATTTAAACTGTCATATGATGAGATAATTCTGTTTGATTTTCTTTAAATTGGAATTTTAGTAATTTGTAGGAGTACTTTGATCAATTAAAATTATAAATTTTTATTTTTTTAAAAAAATAAGATTTTAAAAATATTTATTCCTATATTTTCTCTCCTTTATGTTTTCTTTATTTTCTCTAGTAACTATATTTCATATTTCTTATATTCCTTACTATCTCTCTTTCTGTTAGTTTTTGTCTCACTTGTCTTCTAGATTTTTGTTGCTAATATCTGTATTTTGAACGACTAAATATTTAAAAATCAATTAATATTTATTTAATAAAACTTAACATTTAAATTATATTATATTATATATTTAAAGAACAAAATTTTGTAGAAGGTGACAATTGATAATATATAGAAATGAAATTATATTTTAGAGTAAATATTTTTAAGATAAACTAATATTTGAATTTGATTTAAATTATGTGAACAATTATCATAAATTAAATTTTATAAAATTATTAAAAACTTTATTATAAGGTCAACTAAAATATTTATATTTATAATACACAATTGTTTCTCTAAAGATAAATACACCATCTGTTATAAGTTGATATACTTTAAATCAATTACAAAATACTATAATTTTAAAAAATATCAAATCTTATCTTAACTATTTAAAATCAATATAATATATTAAAATACAATCAATTTAAAATATAAAAAATTTTACGCCGAATATATTAAATGAATAAACTATTTAATTGATATATGTATTGATAATATAAAATTTTATAATACCAATCAATTATCAAATCTTTAAATTAAAAAAAAATATTTTAACTATCAGAAAAGTATAGCTGCTATAACTGATTAAAAATATGAATAAAAGATTTTATACCTATCATACACAAGAATAAAACTTTGCATTAAAAGCAAACCAAACCCTTTCTGTTTTATTTATTTTTTCTCCTTTTCTCGATAACCAATAACGAAACAGGGTAGGAATCCAATTCGTGTGGAGATTCTTTGAGCAAGGTCACATTATATATATACATTCTACAGTACAGAATCTTCTCCCACGAAAAAGTTACAAAATAATTAAAAAATTCTATTAATTAATTTCACTCTCATAACCGAGAGAACCCGAAAAGCAAAAGAGGGAACAAGATTTAACTCTGTTTCAGTTTTTTCTTTTATTATTTTCTTTTCTTCCCTATTAAGAAAAAAAATAAAAAAAAAACGACGCTCTGTTTCAGAAGTTGCTTCCATAGATTGTATCTTTCTCCAAATTTCCTTTTCATCTCTGACTATAACTTTCTCTCTCGATCAACTAGGGTTTGATCTAACCTATTAGGTTCATCTCGATCTCCCTGGCGCAACCGCAACTGTAAGCTACTTTCGTTCGTGTTGTTATAATGAGTGATCAATTCTTAATTATTGATTTTTAAAAAAAAAATATTTTAATTGATGCTATGGCTAATTGGGAATGAGTTTGGTTGGTTTCTGAGATATTGATTATTGAGGTTGACGCTTTTGCTGCTCTTTAAAGTGTGGTTTGGTTTTCAGAATGTAGCATTTCAGTTTTGAATATTTTTTTATGCAGTTATACTTAATTTGATTTTATTTTGTATTGTATGAATATAGTATATGATGAATGAAGATCAACAAAATGCAGAGTTGCTACAATATGGTGTGGAGTTTTTTTTTTTCTCTCCCTCGTTTTTCAATTTTCAAGGTTTTTTTGGATGTAGGTATGTTGTATGGTTGTTGTTCATACCCTTGCTGGGGCTTGTAAGGTTGAAGTTAACAGAAAGAGTTTAACAGAAGATGCTTTTGAGATAAAATAGGGATGAGTTCTTGTTCATTATGCTTTTTGAAATAAGGAGGATGAGTCGTGAATGTTATGTATTGCACAGGGTGGAATTGCCTATATGAGTTCTGTTTGAAGAATAAGGCATATGGGGTGTGATTTCTTTATGCTGTTTATGCAGGCTGAGGTTTATGATCTTAGTTAGGAGTTTATTGAAGTTAATTTGGATTGTCACAACCAAGCAAGTTATACTACTAATACAGCTGTATTTGCATCTTCTAGAATTATATAGTTGAGGAATGGATGATGACAGAGATTTTGAGTTGTTATTTTACAGTTGGAATACCAAGAATCCAACTGATCGGCTTTTCATTTTATCTTGTTTCGTTGCTGCTCTTGTTGGGATTTTGACCATAGCTTACACAGCCTTTCAATGGAGGAGAAACATCAATCTAAGTTGGATGAAAGCCATAGCTAGATCTAAGAAAAACCCAAAGGCAAGGCACAAAATTCCTGTGGCACCTCATACGTGGGCTCTGGAATCTGTATCTCGTGCAAAGAATTTAAACTGCTGTGTGTGCTTTAAGTCCATGTCACCCTCTCAAAGTCTAGGGCCTATAGTAGCTTCTGAAGGTTTCATCCACCGTTGCTGTATTTGTGGTGCAGTAGCTCATCTAAGCTGTTCCTCTAGTGCCCACAAGGACTGCAAGTGTGTTTCTATGATTGGATATGAGGATGTCATGCATCAATGGGCTGTTCGCTGGACAGATGTAGCTGACCAACCTGATGAAATTGCATTCTGTAGTTACTGTGAAGAGCCATGTGGTGGGACATTCCTCAGTGGTTCCCCTATATGGTCTTGCTTGTGGTGCCAACGTTTAGTACATGTTGATTGTCATAGTACAATGTCTAATGAAACTGGTGATATTTGCGATCTGGGCCAGTTTAAAAGATTGATACTATCACCGTTGTATGTGAAGGAATTGAACTGGAACATGCCAGGTGGATTTTTGAGCTCAATTACTCATGGCGCAAATGAGATAGCATCTTCAGTTCGAGCAAGCATTAGGAGCCAGAGCAAAAAGTACAAGCATGGGAATGAACCATCTACTGAATCTGGGAATAGTGAGAGCATTGGTGAATTGTCCACAGAAAGCACCGGTAATTCTCATCAAGTAGAGAATGGTCATCATGAAGTGGATGGAAAAAATAGCTTGAATAAGGAGGTTCGACATCAAGAAAGTGCAGTAGATAAAACGATGGATAGAAAACCCAGTCTTAAACTAAATTCATCATCAATCAATCAGAAGGATGAGTCCCACACATTAGGAGTGAAACAGAAATATGATTTGATTGATTTGCCTCCAGATGCAAGACCGTTGTTAGTTTTTATAAACAAGAAGAGTGGCGCTCAACGTGGAGACTCACTTAGAATGCGTCTGAATATCCTTTTAAATCCTGTTCAGGTTTGTTACTATGCTGTATTTTACAGTATCTGGTTATCATTTGAGTATTATGTTCGCGGCATTGTTTGCATTTTTTTTAATTGTTTTTTCTTTGGGGATGACTTAACCAAGATGCTATTATTTATCTAGCACTCATCACTTTAGAAATAATTACCTTAACACTACAAGAGTGCAGAATGGTTACTATCTTCTACTGGTATACATGAAAGACTTCTAAAAATAGCTAAAATAGTCCTCTTGTTGGATATACTCTTTGACAACATGATTACCAAACTTGTGTGGTTTGTTTAGGTGGTTGAATTGAGCTCAACACAGGGGCCAGAGATGGGACTTTATTTGTTTAGAAAGGTGCCTCACTTCAGAGTTCTTGTATGCGGAGGAGATGGTACTGTTGGTTGGGTTCTGGATGCAATAGACAAGCAAAATTTTGTTTCCCCTCCCCCAGTTGCTATTCTTCCCGCTGGTACAGGAAATGATCTTGCTAGAGTTCTCTCCTGGGGAGGTGGCTTGGGTCCAGTGGAGAGACAAGGGGGTCTTAGTACATTTTTGCATCATATAGATCATGCTGCTGTTACTGTTCTGGACCGGTGGAAGGTAACTATCAGTGATCCACAAGGAAAGCAACAGTTGCAACCAACGAAGTTTATGAACAATTATCTTGGTACGTACGTGAGCATGCATTTCTCATGTTAACTGTTAGCTACATTGAAGTTTGTAGGTTTATGTTGAGAATCAAAATAAATATTAGCATTTATTATTAGAGAAAGATTAGGGATCCTGCCATTTTTGTTTTGATCATGTGTAACCATATGGATCCTCTTTACCATCATAAATAAAGAGAAAGTGTGGTCATCCTTGACACACAATTCTATTAAACACTTTTACAGTTTAAAGCATCTGTCATCTTGGTAAACTTTGATAGGGAGCTAGTTTCCTTGTGAGGGGGATTGGGGGTTAGTGGGTTATTGATGAAGAGAAGGACGCCGTTATGAGTCTGGAGCTTGATGTCATGGTCCAGTACTCTGGTTTGACTGTGAATGTGGTTGAAGCAAACTGAAAGATTGATTTGGTTGTATTCATTTGGTTCTGTCTAGTCTGATTGTACTCGCACTGTGTTGGATAGTTGAAGGCGAGGTTGAACATATATGAATTTGGTCTGGGTGCAAATTTATTTGCACTCTCATGGATTTACGTGAATTATAATAAACCGGCATTCGTTATAGGCCTGTTATTGTAAACATTATCAAGCTAGATTACATCATTCGCTAGTTGTCAAGCAAGCAACGATTATGTGTCTGGATTAGCTTGTTTCAGGAAAAATAATCTTTGTTTTTTTGTTTTTTATGCAATTTCTTGAGGGAGCTTTTGAAAACTAAAATAAAATTTCTCTTGATTTATGCCTCTCCAAACACACATCCCTTGCATCATTTTTACTACTTCTGAATCTAACAAATATTTTATTTTAGGAATTGGTTGTGATGCAAAGGTTGCCTTGGACATTCATAACCTGCGTGAAGAGAATCCAGATAAGTTTTATAACCAGGTATTTGGTGTCTAATTGGAACTGAATTTTGAATTGATTGGGTAGTTGTGTATTAACAGGAGGCTAGTTTTGGTTAATGATAATTATTATTATTATTGTTTTTGTTGAATGGTTGTGCCCTATAAGACTGCTTTCTCTTTTAGTAAATGTAAATTTAATTACATTAGATTAGTTTTGGCATGATTTTAAATTGAAACTTGGATTAAAATGTTCTGTTCTGTGATGCTGCTTCTGGTGAAATCGAGAAACCTAGAAAGATATATGTTTGTTACATATAGAAAAGGCAACATATATTGATGATATTGTTTTTGAGTTTTTATATCTCATATTAGCATTAGTATTTTAGCTTATCTATCACATATGATAAATGTTTATTTCTATATAATAATTAAAATCTATAACTATTTTTTAATATATAAATTATAGGTTTAAATATGTTTTTAGTCCCTATAAGTTTTTATTTATTTTTTCATTTTTATCCATGCAATTTAGCCTTTTTATTTTTTATTTTTAGACCTTGTAAATTTTTATTTCATTTTCCGTTCCTCTGTAACTTATTTATTTTTCTTTTTTAGTCCTTTTAAATATTCATTTCAATTTTAGTCTTGTAAAAAATAATTTACAAGGACTAAAATGAAACAAATAATATTAGAAGGGCTAAAAATGAAATACAAATTTTACAATGACTAAAATTGGAAAAAAACTTACAAGGACTAAAAATAAAAAGGTGCTAAATCACAGGGACTAAAAGCATATTTAAACCGAAATTATATTATAACATAATTAAAGTTTATAATAAATAATATCTTTAAACATACAAATTTTATTTTATATTTCCAATAAATAATTTAAATTGTGATATAAGGTTATTTTTAACTATTATTGAAATTCAATTTTGATGTAGATGTAAAAAATTAAATTGAAAGAGATAAACGGTTAAGAAGATAGAGTATAGTGATAAAAATAAAGGAAACACTTAGATGGGATTGGTGTTGTTTGTGTTGCTCTCTGATTAGAATTGGAATTTCACCTTTTTAATTTGCATAATAAAGGATTTCATTAAATGACAATGCAAATTAAATTTTGATTAGAGAATAATATCAACAATACCTATGGAACTGCATCCAAGTTTTGCCCAAAAATTAAAGGTGGGGGGTTGAGATTGTTGAGAGAGAATGTTTTTGGCCAGTTGCGGGTGTAGTGTGTGAAATTCACATTCAAAAGAGAAAAGAGTGAATGTTTAGATTGTCAATTGAGAGATTGGGATAGTGTGTGTCTCATTCTCAAAGTTGTATATTCTAATTTATGAAGGGGAGGTTATTCCGTCTAATAAATTTGAAGGGGAATTGATCAACACATTCATTTTTCTGGTACTGCTTAAAATCAGCCAAATTATTTTGATAGTATGACGTGACAGTAAATTATTACTTGGTGAACTATTTTGTGAATTAATGCCAATGAAACTGTAACATTATTCATTGTTATACGAGGATCCTGGACTACTCTTCGGTAACTAATAAACAGGCGAGATTATGTTGTTGCTGTACTTGGTTGAATCAAATGACATTTTGTTGAGCTTTTCAAGTATTAATCTTGATCTGTTTGAAATCCTTCTATGTGATGAATGGCTGTTCCTTTCAAGTTTGTTGTATTTACACTTAGTATAATATCTGACAGATTTACATGAACTGGTGATCGCTTGACCTTTATCATTTAGAGGCTTGTACTAGAGGTTTCAATATCACACTTAATATTGTCCGCTGCGTTATTTCACAGTTATGCTTACAATGATCTGATGTAGTGGAACTTCTAGCTCAAATGCTGAAATTACTCTAACATGTGCAGTTTATGAATAAAGTTCTATATGCAAGAGAAGGTGCTAAAAGTATTATGGACAGGACATTTGTGGATTTACCTTGGCAGATTCGAGTTGAGGTGGATGGAGTTGAAATTGAGGTCCCTGAGGTGAATCTCTTAAGTGTAAATAGCCTTTGTTTTGGTTCACATTACTCTTTCTGGTATAAATGTTTATATTATAAATTAGCCTTACATATGGTTTTGTTCCCACAAATTTAAAATTGATCTTTTTAGTTCTTGTAATTTGATTGATAAGGCCCGTGACAGCAAAGGAGGCCCAAGCAAGTGGATAGTGTATGAGTGCAGGAAGAAAAAGAATGGCATGAGGGGATTTTGGGTTGTTAGAGGTGACAGAAAGAATATTTTCGGGGGGGGGGGTATGGGGATATTCTGTTGTTGCTTGTTGTTGACTCTTGGCAGGAAGGGTCTTCCCTTTTTCTGAGTTTCCTTACTGTTTCCCTTGTGTTTTTAATACAGATTTCCCTCACATTTTTCTCATTTCTTTTGTGATTATGTATCTATTTTCTGTTTGGAACCTATTACGGGAAGGGCTGACATATGTTTTTGGTTCCACAAATTTAAAATTGATCTTTTAGTTCTTGTAATTTGATCAAGTCTGTTTTTAGTTCAGTTCTTATAAATTCCTGAATAACTATAGTTAACCTGTCGTACAAAAGTCACCTACTGGTGAATTTGACTCAAAAAACCCACCTATTAGTGTCTCTGTCCGAAAAACTCACTCTGTACCCAGCTGATGCTGCAATGTTTCTCAATTTGCTATTGTCAGTGATGTTCCAGATAGTAATGAAGGACTAAACTAGGCCGCCTTTTTCAAATTACAGGGAATAAATTTGGGGAACCAAAAATAATTATCCCTAATTTGACGGTCTAAAAACATATTTAAGCCTATAAATTATTACTATTTTTTTCATTTGAGTGACTAACTCTAAATATATATTGTAATGTTAAGCTGTAATTTTTTAGAGTAAATTACGTACACTTTTACCTCTATTTCTAGCATGTGTTAGTAACCACAGTTGTAATTTTGACATTATGTTTCTAATATGTTTTTCTGTGTCAGCACGGTTAAATCTTTTGAGGAGTAATAAGTGGAGGGGACAGTTTGTCATTGGAAAATTCAAATTTGGGCGTGTATTTATAGGTTTTGAACGGAGTGACATTTTAAGTTTGGGCAATGGGAGCTATTAGTAATTTACTCAATTTTTTTTATCAGAACTTCCTTTTCAAGTTTCTTTTACCCCACAACCTACGGACACCAAAAATATGAGCAATGACCCTTTGCTGAACTATTCATTTTGGGTTTCATTAATTCAGGATGCAGAAGGTGTGCTTGTTGCAAATATTGGAAGCTACATGGGTGGTGTAGATTTGTGGCAAAATGAGGATGATAATTATGATAATTTTGATCAACAATCCATGCATGATAAGCTACTTGAAGTTGTGAGCATATCTGGAACATGGCACCTCGGGAAGCTTCAGGTAAAATGAATCCTGGATTCCCATACTAGTGATACCATACTTTAGTATTACACCATTCTATAGCTAAAGGGTCTACTACTTGACATTGGACATTGATTCAAAGAATATGCTGCAACTTTTTTTCCTCTTAAATTAAATTAGAAAAAAGTGGAACTAAGAACTAAAGCAAGAATATACTTTTTTTTATGGTTTTGTTTTAAATCATGTTCTGCATGGAAGTGGAACAGCATCTCAGTTGTATTTAGTCTGTGGATTCTGTTACCTTTTGCTTTATTTGAGTATCCTATTCTATTTAAGCTCTCTTTGATTTTTAAAAGTAGATATTTTATTTGAACTAGGATTAAGACTTGATTTATTTGTTTAGATTAAGCTATATGGAGTGTGTGTGTGTTTTTCTTCTTTTTTTTTTTTAACAACAAGCTCTAGGGAGTTATTTGAACTATGAAATCATGGAAGCTCAAATCCTCTCTCTAACAATGGGTTTGTTGAAACAGGTTGGGCTTTCTCGAGCTCGAAGACTTGCACAAGGACAGTCAATTAAGATACAATTGTTTGCCATGTTTCCTGTTCAAATTGATGGAGAACCTTGGTTTCAGCAACCCTGCACAATTTCCATAACCCATCATGGCCAGGTTATCATTCTAAAACTCGTCCACTGTGCATTACTGGCCGCATCAGCCCCTTTTTTAACTATCACTTTCTTTGAAAAAGGACCTCTGTCACTAAATTCACAATTTTTCTTTATCTTGGGAAATGATCAATGCTGCTAAGAAAACAGCTAATATGATAAATCATTTTAATTAGATGTTTCTGATTTTTTTATACTCTTACATTATTGATTTCTAACACATTCGGCCAATAAAATGTATTAACGTATGTTGGCTTATTCTCCTTTATTGTGCTTCTTCAGGCTTTCATGTTGAAAAGGGTGTCTGAGGAACCTCTCGGTCCTGCATCTGCAATAATCACCGAAGTGCTTGAGAATGCTGAAACAAATAATGTAATTAATGCTTCCCAAAAGCGAGCTCTTCTTCATGAAATGGCACTGAGGCTGTCCTAGAAATACTCTTCTTTTCCACCCTGTGAATGCAGTTACAAATTTATATTTCTTCACGAAATGGCACCGAGGCTGCTTCTGAATCAGGCTTGTATATTATGAATCTTTACATAAAAAAAATGAATGAAAATCAGATAGCTTGCCCGTTGATTTCACCTATTTCCATTGCTGTTTTTTTTTTTTTCCTTGCAACAAGTATCTGCTGGTCCAGTAAATCAGAAATTAATACGTTGGTGTTTGAACTCATACAACAATATGCAATTATATATGTAACAAATACCATGCCTCATACAGCAGCTGGCTTAAGTTTGGCATTTCCATTATTTTATGGACTATATACATTGTGAGGAGAGGATGATTATTTTTCGGATCCTAAGAAATATTAAAAGCTGTCATAGATTTTATTGAACAATATAGTAAAAGGTAGCACTTTCTTTTAATTGTTCTTCAGACACTGAACCGAAAACTCTATTGACCTGAGTTTTCATCACTGCTTTGCATGATCATAATGAGTTGACTCTTGGCTCTACAGGAGTCTCTCAAAATGCCTTGGAGGGTTGATTTCTCCCCTCTTCACTTTCATTCTTCTTCCTTAGTAAACCTTTAACCTTCAACCACAGATGAGATACCAAACCTCTTTCTCTTGTTCCTCCGGTTCCTTTTATGAACACCCGTTTGTCTGGTATTTGTGGACTGGAAATTTTTCTTGGTGTCTTTGTGCTTTCTCTGTAGAGACGCTTCAGGTAACGTTGATAAAAGGGGGAGTTTAGGTGGAAGACTAGTGATGGGGATGAACCATTAGAGCCCTGAATGGCTTTGTTAAGCTTGTTCCTCTGCATCATCTCTTGGTAAGTTGGTGAAGATGTTTTTGATGTTTGAATGGCCTTGTGGAGTTGTAATGTCATTTGTTTGAACTCAAACGAGTCGTATAAGTCACTGCCATTGTACTCGAATTTGAATCCTCTTGTATGAGTCACTGCTTCCTCTTTCTCTAGATTTTCCATGAAAGTGGGAAAATGAGATAATTAACTAAATTTACACGACCACCAACCCCTTCCAAAACATTTACACCAAACTACCCTTTCATTACTGTACTTTATTTTTATTAAGAATTCAGCATATGCACTGTTCAAGAGAGGTCGAAGTTAGTTTGCCTTGCCTTGAAAGTATCGTAGTTTAGATTATTGGGAAGGTGACTGCATTGCTTTCTACGTCTTTCTCATGCCCTTGATTTATATCGAAGCATCTAGGTTTATGAAAGTTCAGTGACTTCTCATAAGCAACAAGAATTCATAAGCTCGGAGACATTACAAGCATTTTTCGTGAGGCATGTATATTCTTAAAAGGTATTGAAGAGATTCTGTTGGGTTAATGTCTCTTATTCAAAAAAAAAAAAAAAAAAAAAAAAAAAAAATAGAGAGAGAGAGGACACGATTATAGATTATAGGTACATATAATTTTATTTTTATCTGTGTCGTTAAATTGCTGGAGAAATGACAATGCATGAATGAAAACCTACGTGAGTTCAAGCAGGTTATAGGTTTTGAGTTTTTAAATTTTAAAAATTATAACGAATTTTTATGGTATGTTTGGAATAGTTTTATTTTTTGTTTATGAAAACTGTTTCTAAATATAGTTTTAAATTATATATTTTTAAGAATATGTTGTGTCGCGATTCAGTTTGGCCTTGACGATAAACATGGACGATTTTACAATAAAACGATAAAATCATTTATTTATAAGTATCTCACCGATTTTTTCAAAATTTTTAGAAACAAAAACAGTTTAAAACTATTTCTTATTTTCTTCACTATATAATCAATTTTTTTAAAAAAAATTTTTAGAAACAGTGTAACTAAAAATAGGAACCAAACATGTTTTATGGTTTTTTATTTTTATTTTAGAAACCAAAAACTATTTTTAAAAATAGGAACCAAACTAGTACTTAGTTTATAGTTTTAGTTCTTTTTTATTTAGTTTTAAAAATTTGACGTCAATTTTATATTTGTTTCTTTAAAAATTCACCAAATAATGTGAAGTTTTACACGAGACTGTTACAGGATTTAGAATAAAAAGCATAACATAATAGAAAACAAAAGATTTGAAGGTTTTACATGCTTTTGCAAATTAAGTCCAGATGGATTAATGATCGGATCTAACTAAAAATGCTCAAAATGTGTGATATTTAAAGTTCAAGTTCTACATTTTATCCTGCAGATTTAAGTCATGTTGGTACATGATTGATGTAAGAAAAACCTAAATTCACTTCATGTTAATAAAAGAAGCCTTAAACTTAAATTTGGTGAAAACTTTATTTCTATTCTCTTCGTAGGCTAATCCCAGATCTAAGAAATCTCAAATACAATTCATGTTCAAAATTTAAGTTTAAGTCTAACATTTCATCAAATGAGCTTAGGTTAAGTTGGTTCCGAGATCAGAAAGTCTAAATTCAATTTAAGCGTCTAAAATCAGGTTTAACTACAACTCATAACTTTATGTGGTCTTTTTGCATGCTTATGATATTAAGCAATGTTAGATTCAGTTTTACTATGACAAAATTATTCCCAACTTAAAGTATCTTTTAAAGGTAGAAATCCCTTAAATCTAAATTTCAATCATATCGGAAAAAAACCATAACCTTACACTTGTTTAAGAAATGTCTTATCATCCCACCTCTTACATATAATATTATATAATATTGTTGTCAAATGTGGGAATCTAAACTTATTCTCATGATCTCAATACAATTAATACCATATGTTAAACCACTTAGTCGAGACTACAGTGAAGAAATTGAATTCATCTCATTCCCCAAATGTTAAGCCTAACCCCATCATGACCCCTTTTATTGGTATTATGATTGGCTTGCAAAGGCACTGATAAGGATGACTATTTATAAATATTAAATGAATTTTTACACAAATAATATAAAATACGAGAAATTAAAACATTATAATTTTATATTTATTTGTAATTTTATCTCAAAATTATATATCTTTATTGAGAAAATAGTTTAATTATAATATATATAATTAACTAATTAAATAACATCTTAAATATATTTTGTATAATATGGTATTATAAAATCAACTATTTATAATGATATAATAATAATATAACATTAATTATATAAGTTCAGTAAAAAAATGATATAAGATTATTTAACAGAATGAAAAGATTATACTATAAATGTATTTCAATTAAACTGTACTGGTTACCTTTTTTTTTTTTCAATCTATAAACTATTCTTGGTCAAATTTGAGCCCCTTTATTTGGTTTTACCGTATTTATTTTATCTCATCATCATCCAGCTAAAGTGCTGAAGTGTAAGCTTTCAAGCACCACTGGTGTCATCAAATTCCATGTACCTCTTAACTATTGGAATTTGGAATTGTTGCAATAAACAAACCAATTTGGTTTTGATCTCTTGATTTTTCCAACCTTATCTCCTCGTACTCTGTCCAACTATTATTGTTATTTTTTTTTTTTTATACTTTGGACTTTTCAATTATTTGATTTACTTTGCTTGTCTATGCATATTTTTTCATTTGATATCAATTTAATTACAAAAGTGTAAAAAGAAAATGATGTGCTCTTCTTTCTAAGGTGCAGACCTTTAAATTTGTCCTAAAATCTTATATCATTTCTGTCTTTTATAGCATTTAAGTAATAGGATCCATCTTTAATCGGTGAGTTGATATCAAGCTGAAACATATAAGAGTTTAATGGTTATATATTATTTTTATAAAATTATTTTATACTATTAATTAATTATAAACATAATAAATATAATTTTGAAAATAACTTATAAAATTTAATCAACAATAGAAACACATGGTACGTATTACTACAAGGTTGCACTATTCTTTTCCAAAGTTGAAATATAAAGATATGTTTTAAGATAAGTGCTAATAATATACTCTTTTATATATGCTTTTTAAGTTTAAGATAGGATTTAAAATCATGTATAGTAATTAAATTCATTCATTTAATGGTATATAAATTTCACTAAATAGAAAATGAACTTGGTTAACTTAACAAAATTTAAATGACATTTTTTTAACTTATGAGAATCAAACATGAATATTAAAGATTTACAATAATTAATTTCAATATCCTATTCAACTGCTTGAAAAAAATAGCATTGTGCATTGAAAATATTGAATGGTTTAAAACATATGACTAACGAGACAATAAGACGGAAATAGTTAAAAAAGGAGGAAAATTATCAAAGAACTCCTGATAAAATTATTAACAATTAAATTTTATTTTATTAAAAAGATTTTTTTTATTTTTCAATAATATTAAAAAGTATGGATTTAATTAGCAACATGTGATTTTAATAGTGATAAGTAATTTAGGAATGGTAGATAATAGATTGCATCACTTGCATAAATAATAATGATTCAAAAGCAAAAGTTGAAACAGAAGTCAAGTTCGATAGTCTTTCCCAAACCATGTTATTTACTTAAGTATTTTGTTTTTATGCGTATTTCTTGCTGCTTTACCTGCTTTACCTGAATTCCATTCACATGTAACAGCATTTACATATTAGAATCCTCATCTTTTCATTTATAAGCTAACCCCACTTAGTTTCATGCATCCTTTTTTCTTGAAGCTTGAACGTTGAACACAAAGATATTTGTCAATAAATATAATATCAGGTACTTATAATTTCTTAATTTCAAATTCTTAGCTCTTATGACTGCCTTGTCTATCGATAAGATATCTGTAATTTTGTCTATGTCTATGATCAATATTTCCTATGCTATTCTTTTTTTTTTTTTTGTCTAGGAAAATGAAAACAAAAGGATATTTTAAATTATTGTCCTGGTTCGTTTTGTGAGTAATCTTAAATTTATTGTCTGAAACTTGTCTGATTCAAATTTATTGTAACCCAACTTGTAAATGAGATAAGGAGGCTTACTTACTGAACTGAACTGAACTGGCTCAACTCATCTCTATGTTCATCAAATGGGTGTTTTTTTGGCAATTGAGAGAGGGAAAATACTTGTTAGTGTTTTTTCTGATATTGACAACGAAGTTTGAACCTACTTAGTGCAGGTTTGAACCCTTAATGCTGTAAGCGAATCCAAATCTAATGGATGAAAGTAAAATGAACATAAAAAGTTAGGGTTTTTTGTCCGTTGACAAAATTACCTTTGTCTCAAATATAATTTTGCAAGGGAAATCCAAATATAGCATTAAACTCTGGCCATTAGGCTGACCTATTAGTGTCTTGATGCATGCAAAATCTTCTTTTAGCTCAAATGGCATTACATGCTACACAGGTTGTAATATTTTGCAAGCAAAGAAAATGGTGAAGATCTGTGGCATTGGAGCAGGGTACGTAGGGGGGCCAACAATGGCAGTGATTGCCCTCAAATGTCCATCAATTGAAGTGTCTGTGGTTGACATCTCTCACTCTCGCATATCAGCTTGGAATAGCAACAAACTTCCCATCTATGAGCCTGGCTTAGAAGAAGTGGTAAACCAGTGTAGAGGAAAGAACCTTCTATTCAGCACTGATGTGGAAAAACATGTGTATGAAGCAGACATAATTTTTGTTTCAGTGAACACCCCAACAAAAATCAGAGGACTTGGAGCTGGTAAGGCTGCAGACTTGACTTACTGGGAAAGTGCAGCTAGGATGATAGCTGATGTTTCAAAGTCCAACAAAATTGTTGTTGAGAAGTCCACTGTCCCAGTTAGAACAGCTGAGGCAATTGAGAAAATTTTAAGCCACAATAGTAAGGGAATTAAGTACCAAATTCTCTCAAATCCTGAGTTTCTCTCTGAGGGAACAGCCATTCAGGATCTTCTAAACCCGGACCGGGTTCTAATTGGAGGGGACCAAGGTCATGAAGGTCTGGAAGCAATTCAAAAATTGAAGGATATTTATGCTCATTGGGTGCCTGAAGAGAGAATCATAACAACAAATTTGTGGTCAGCAGAATTGTCCAAGTTGGCTGACAATGCCTTTTTGGCACAAAGGATTTCATCTATTAATGCTATGTCAGCTCTATGTGAGGCCACTGGGGCAGAAGTCTCACAGATTTCTAATGCTCTAAGCAAAAACACCAAAATTGGGCCTAAATTTCTCAATGCTAGTGTTGGTTTTGGTGGCTCATGTTTTCAAAAGGACATACTCAACTTGGTGTACATATGCGAGAGTAATGGCCTCATTGAAGTGGCTAATTACTGGAAACAAGTCATCAATGTGAATGACTACCAAAAGAGTAGGTTTGTGAACAGGGTTGTGACATCCATGTTCAACACGGTTTCAGGTAAGAAGATTGCAATTCTGGGATTTGCCTTCAAGAAGGACACTAGTGACACTAGGAAAACTCCTGCTATTGATGTTTGTAAAGGTCTTTTGGGAGATAATGCTTGTTTGAGCATTTATGATCCAAGAGTTACTGAGGAACAAATTCAAAAGGATTTGTCAATGGATGGTGTTGCATGGGACCATCCAATCCACTTGCAACCAATGAGTTCAACTATTGTGAAACAAGTTAGTGTTGTTGAGAATCCTTATGAGGCAGCCAAAGATGCTCATGGAATTTGCATTCTTACAGAGTGGGAAGAGTTCAAGAAAATTGATTATCAAAGAGTGTATGACAACATGCAGAAACCAGCATTTGTTTTTGATGGTAGAAACATATTGAATGTTGAGAAGCTGAGGGAGATTGGATTCATTGTGTACTCAATTGGGAGGCCACTAGATCAATGGCTTAGGAACATGCCCCACCAAGGTTGATATGATTTATTTTCTTCAGAGACCAAATGCTGAAGATTATGAATTGAGCAGGACAATGTTATCCATTGTGACATGTCATCATCACTTGCTATTTTTCATATGATTTCTATGATACAAGCTGATATGGAATATGCTTTCTTCAGTGTTGCAAAATAATTCAGGTGAGCACAATCACATAGGACTTTAGTTGTTACTTCTTGTTGTTGCTGGCTCATATTAACTATTCAAATAAAAATGTCACTGCTTTGTGGCTGTAGTATTGGAGATGATTAAAATAATATTTTATTCACTATAGTTTTTTTTTGGTATTTAAAATTTTTTTCCTGTTTGTATCTTTATTATTCTCTTACCGATTAGAAAAGAAATTTAATATTGCCTAAATAATAAGAACAAAATGAAAAATTTCAAGAAAAAACTATATCCAAATTTTACAATTTAATTAAAAATAAAATAATGAAATGAGTGAATTGGATATTAAATCAGTGATTGAAAATAATAATAATTATAATAATAATATGAATAACTTAAACACACAGACAAAAAATTGAAGACCAAAATGAAGAAGTGATTAATTTTTAGAGCTTCTGGAATTGGAAAGTTCATATCTTTAAAGTTACCGGAATTTGTGTTCTGGACCTAGGTCCAGTTCTAAAACAGCCCATTAAACTGGCCCAATAAATCTCTGCTTGTTAACCTAGTTAGCCCCAACACAATAATCACGTGTCACAACTCACAAATCTCAACAATAGCTAACCATTTGGATTTGACAACTGAGAAAGAATATAACAGCATTTATTTATACAAATGATAAGGTTGGTGATATATAGATACTTGGGATCAAAGTACACATTTGTCTCAACTCTCATTTTTTTATTTATTTATTTATTTTTTTTACTTTGATCTTTCTTAGTTTTAACTTAAGAGATAATGTACTCTCGTCTATGTCGAAAATAAAAGACCAATATTAGAGGACCAACAAAATTACTGTAATTATTTAGCTGTAGTTTAGGTGAAAACTGAAAAGTTCTTTGGTGTAAATAATTGAGTTAACCTTCCAAATACATGCTTACCCAATTTGCCACTGGACCCTTTAATTTTAATTTTTTTTTTCACTTCACGAATAAATTTTAAGACAGTGTGTGGATTTTTTTTAACCTTTTCTCCTTGTTTAACCACTTTTCTTTTTTTTTTTTTTTTGGTTTTGTTTTACGGGGTAAGTTCATTTACCTTCTATTTTTGTGGAAACAAGGCAATTGAGTGTTTGTATTTTCTTCTGGTTTTTTTTTTGTCTGGCATTCAATGAATTCTGCTTGTATCTCTCTTTTGGTTTGGCTTGATGGGTCAGTTTATTTAATCAAGCCTTTCAGATAATCACCAGATTATGATCAAAATTAATGCTGCTACTTCTGGATTATGACCTAAACTTAACCTTATCTTCTCACACTCTTCTAGTACTGACAAAAACAGAAAGCATGCTTTAAAACTCAGTAACTTGATGACAACTTTTCTGGAGAATTAACAATATTGCATGTGATGTAACGTGTTTTTCAGTCAATGAATTATCGGACTAGCTACTTTTTATGACTATTGGTAATTTATTTGCAAAATGTTTGAAATATATGTCGATCATGTTCGTGAGTAGTGTAGTGACTTATATATGAGTTATATATATCTCACTGTCCAAAAATATCGACTAAAGAAAATTAACCAATTAACTAGACTCCCTTAACATATTATGCTTTTATATGATCAAGAGTTGTATGACTTTTTTCTATAATGTTCGTTTATGTTTAATTGTTTGATTTTATGTCCATGGTATTGACGATATATAGATGAAAAGAATGGATGAAAACATATAAAATCATTATAATTATAAAAATTAAACGTCACATGTATTAGTATGCTACCAAATAATAAATAAGAGTAATTACTAAAAAAGAGTAATGTAAACTGTCAATTAGAAGTGTTTAATGAGTGTTAATATGACAAAGGAGTTGAATGTATAGAATAATTTGAAAGAAATATTTTTGGTAGTGATGTAATTAAGATGTGTTTAGTGTTTAATTATAGAATAGTTAAAAGTGTTCAATAAAGGAGAAGAGTAATACCTAAGATATGTTTCGTTTGAGGAAAAAAGTGAAAGAAAAGAAAGCAAGGGGAAAAAATTAGGAGTATAAAGAGTGATGGTTTTGTAGGTTAATTAATATTAATAATAAAGAAAGTTAAATATGTATGTAAAATGACATAATAAAAAATAAAGTATGTGTAAAGATAAGAGTAATTTCGACATTTAGTTATTAGAGTTGATTTTACTGCCAATTTGGAGGAATTGAAAATACGAATGAGTCTCACAATTTTGTTTTTCCTTTCTCCTCTTTTTAACTTATACCAAAATATGAAAAGAATGAAAGTTTAGTTGTTTTTCTTCTCTCCATTACCATTTCTGTACCTTCTAAACATACTAAGCTTCTGATGGTGATAAATGTTTGATGAAACGAAAAAACATTGATAAATATATGTTGATTAAAGAAATAGGTGAAGTCGTGTAGAGAAATTAAACTGATTTAATTATCGATGAAGAAAGGAAGATTAAGAGGGAAAAATATGTTTGTAGTTGTATTGGTAACTTAATTGCAAGAGGCTACTAAGGAGTGTTTTATGAAAGAAATTTCATAATAATTAAATGGTGTGTAGTCACGTGAATAAGTTGAGAAAAAAGGAAGTGAAGGATGAAATTATATGGCAAATTGATAACGTGGTAAAGAGTTGAGTTATTAAATAATTAAGATACAACCATTATACCACATGGACATTTCAACTTTGAAAGCCATAAATCTTCTAAGAGGAGATGAAGTAAATGAAATGTGAGGAATTTAGGCTTGTAGCATAGTGTGGAAACAAAGCCACAAGCTTCACTAATTTTTTTCTAAGTAGAATTTTATACTTCCACATGCACTGATTTGAGGACAAGGATTCCTAGCTAGTGGAACATTTAGCCCCTAATAGGATAACATATTTTTATTCTAATGTGTAAACAATTTTGATTAGGCAGAAATTAACTTGGTGCAGGACATTTTGCTCTGTTACAACTTAGTGGTTAAACCAATTGCACCAAAATCCAAAGGTAGAAATGCCATAATGGTGGTTTTCTACACCAAACCTCACTTTTCATACAAAGGACAGGTATATACTGGTCCCACATTATCACAAAACTTATTTTATTTCTCAGACAAAACTCCCTTTTCTTACATGAAAATTTATTAATTCTTTTTGAGTATCCCCAAAGCATTTCTGGTGACAACTTCCTCCCTAACACATGCACCATTATTGCTTGTATGAAGCAACACATGCACCTTTCAGCTACAAGTTCTATATATTGTCTAGGAAAAGGGGAAAAAAACAATAAAAAGATAAATGAAAGCTCATACAACTACAAGTCTATTCATCTTCCATTATCTATTTCATTCTTTTTTAAATCATTGTGAGGTTAATTACTCATTTTTTTAACTGAACTTTTCTGAAAGGAAGTTGAGCTATAAGGCTCCAACTACCAGAAAAACACTAGCTTGTCACTTGAATAAAGCCTATCCTGCTTATAACAAATTAGTATCTGCTACCATCTAATCACCCACCAAAGGAAAAGAAAGTTATACTTTCTAATCATTTTATAACATCAATCACACTAATGTTTCAGCCACATCTAAACTGACCAATAGAAAATTGAAACCTTAACAAAGTGGCTAAGATATCTATTACATCTTCAACTAACTCTTGTCTAATTTTTTACACTTTCCCCTTATGATAATTACATGAAGAGGGTGTCTGCAAAAAGCAGCTAAAAACCATAGTAAACTTAATAATGGGAAAAAAAATTAATGGTAAAGAAACCTTAGAGATCAAGTGCTTGATAGCAATTATTTGCATTGAATTCACCTATGTATGTAGGCCATTGAGAATCATTTGAGCTATTATTTTGTACATTATCAAAACTTCGTCAATAGCAGTATGCAACATGAATGAAGGTAATTTCTCCAAAAGCAACTTTAAGGTGGTTAGGAATTAAGAATATGTACAGCAGTAATACTAGATCTATATATAATTTGACTTACATAGTCTAACATAATTGATAAATAATTTTGTCCCTTAAATATGTAATTAAATATTTAATGTCAAATAGATTTCAGTATTTTAAAGGGTTAATTTGTAGTTATAGTCTAAAAATACCCTGAATTGACCTAAAAAAATCTATAATTATAAAAAGTAGAGTTTGTGGAAGAGCTAAGAAAAATGAAGGTGTCTAAACACTAAGCACGTGTATACCTTAATCATCAGCCACCGACAGTGTGTTTAGGTCTTGATCACGGATAGCTAGCATTTCAAATGGTCAAATTATTAACTAAGCTCAAACCTTAAGTAAGGCATCTTACACTACATATGCTACATTCTATAGAGTGGAATACAAGTAGTGACTAGTGAGTGGTGTCATTTTTTTGCCCTTGCAATTTTATATTAGTTAATTATGTAACAACTTTTTCATAGGCAAAAAATCTTCCCCCACAAGTGAAGTTTCATGGCATTGAGAGAGTGACAGATCCCAGATGCTTTAACGCGGGCCAAAAGAGACAAGTCTGCTCTGTGAATTCTCTGCGTTGTACTCTATTATACCACTTAGTACAGAGAAGTTCAACCACTTTTAAGCAAACTATATGCTCAGCTGTATTCTGTTTAAATATTAATTTACACCCATCTATTTTTTCTCCCGTGGACCCTATTTTTTCCATTTGCATCGTGAGTTTGTTAGATTTTGTTATTTTGATTCTTAGAAATTGCATCTAGTACACCAGCTCATGGTACCACAATTTTAGTACCATTTAATGCAGCGTTACTTTTAGCGACTTGTGCTATCCAAATTTAAGTTTTCACGTGCGTTACCATCATTATGTAAATTCATATACTTTCGAATTTCCGGGTATTTCCTCAAATTACACAATTTTCTCCACAATCTACAAGATAATCGAAGAAATAATACATACAAAAAAATCATAACATTAACATGAAAAATACTTGGTAGCCAACTTCAATACACAGATAATCAGACATTTAGTTATAAAATGTGAAGAAAGAGAAATATATATATATATATATAATGTGAGTGAATTAACTAGTTGACTGTGTATTGCAGTTGATATCCAACAAATAAAACCCTGTTAGCATATGACATATAAACTAAAAAAATATGGGGAGTGTGAATGGATCGTGAAGGTGTGGTAGATGCTAGGCACACCGCATACATTATGTGCATGCACATGTTACCTAAATAGAAAACTAATAAGGTTGGATGAAAAAGTCCAATGATATAATATTTATATGATATGAAAGATGATATTCTAAGACTTAGCATCTCTAATCCTTTTGCATATGAAGCTTCTGTGAAGTGATAAATAATATGGACAAATACAGTTAACGAGTGTACTAAGTTGCCGGCAAAAAGAGGCACAAATGAAGTGAAGTAATTAGAGTGAGGTTGTTTGGGTGATATGTGACCCGTGGGTGCCAATAAGACATTCATGTTATGTTACTGGAATGAACGTGGCCGGCTTTGTAAACGAAAAAAATGCCGGCACTTAGTAAGGTCTTGGCCCCTTTAAAGTTAGCCATGTTGGCGAATGTGTGAGGGATATTATAGTAGGAATTGAGCACGAACTAAGATCCAATGCACCCTTTGTCTTAAAATAACTAGGCCCTCACAAGTCACGATGCTAGACAGCTTGTACTACTTGTTTATTCATCCTGTTTCCATCAATTAACTATGCACACTTTGATACGCTGATTAACTTACTTCTGAACTTTAAATACACATGATAATAATTATAATAATAATATTGGTGTCTTTTCTTTAATATAATTTATTTCACGTTTAATCTGGTCAGGACAATTTTAATGAGATATCTTAAAGTAATTAAACTCACGATTAAAAAAAATAGTGATACATTATCGGTATTCAACATATAATATATTGTTTTAAGATAAATTTATTAATTTTAATGATAATTTTTTTTAAAAGTATTTTAACATAATTGATATTGTCTTTTTTTTTCTTTATTAAACGAACCACATATCAAATTCACTATTTAATTTTTGTTAAAGAAAATGTAATGGACTGAATTTAATTTATTAAATATGTAGATAGTTTATACACAAATTAAAAATGCATTAATAATTAGCGGTTATGGACAAAATCGTTGAACATTTTTTTCTTTTCTCTTTAACTGTATAACAAAATAACTTATCTTAATTGATAAAATAAAATATTTCCTTTTGATAAATGATGAAATAAACAACGGGTTGAATGATTTATTTATAAAAAAAACTATGTGATAATGTGAGGTTATAGATAATTATGTTTTAGCCGTTATAAAACTAATTAACATGATTTAAGTTTTTTTAGCCACTGTGAAACCAATTCATCTAAGTTAATGACCTTTCAACACCATTCATATTTACAACAATTTTACTTTTTATGATCATATTTAATTGCATTAGCCAAAGGTTCTAGAAAGCTACCTTTGAATTTTAAGTTCATGGATAATAGTATAGAAATTTTGAATTTTGAATTCAACTAATCATGTATTTTTCGTCTGTTCTAGAAAACTTCAGTGTTAACTCTAATTTCAAGAGTCTAGCATTGAAATTCAAAAATTTATGCCATTTTTTAATGGCAGTGAATATATTTGACCTTGCTTTCACAAATTTCACCTGCATTATGGGTGCTCTGTTCTACTGTGACGTGTATTAATATAAGCTTCTAAATTAACAGAAGGAAAAACTCGATATTGCATTTGATAAATTAAATTCCATCGGTAGCTGCAATTTATTACAGTTGGTGTGACTCTTACTTGCGACATAATAGAAAACCACGCATCACTTTTTTTTAAGGAAGGTGAGGGTGGGGGCATATCACAAATTTCATGTATTGAAGATATTTCAAATGATAACGACCCAAAATTTTAAGACTTTAATCATTTATGTGTAATGTCAATATTAGAGATTGATCCTCTACCAAATTATCTTTTGCCATACTTTATTTAAGAGTTCGTACTGTAATATAATAAAAAACATGGAAGCAGCCAGACCCAACATGTTTGTACTCAATTTTCTAGGCCAAATAATTAGAATTCTTAACCAAAAGAAATAGTTGATTTACAATTTTTATCTGTATTGAACGAATACCCTTTACAACGTATAGGAAGACAAGTGTATCACAACCTTGTTTCCAAGAAGTAAAAAAAAAAAAAAAAGTGAAAATTTAGAATTTCTTGAATTATTTGTATGATGATATCATCCTATTTTTGCAATAAGCAAAAAATAAAATAAAATGTCCAAGTGGCACACTGAGAAAGCATAGTGGATGGCCAACACTCCTGTAATGGATAAAGCCTAGAACTTGCAAGTTCTTATTCTTCATCCAATGTGCATTTTTAGAGTCCACCTAACCAATTTAAACAATTCCTATCATGCCAAGAGAATTTAGCTGTATACTCCATATCATCGAGGATTCCAAAAGGATATTAAAATAAGAGAGATAAAGAAGCAAATAACTGTGGTAACTCAAACTCACTCTTGGACGCACATTAATGTACCAATTTTTGGTTGCATTATTACTACTAATCCCAATTCCCATATATGCTCAACTAGTAGTACCCTTGTTACACGATTTGTTGGCATCATCACATAGTTCTTCAATTAAACTATGTATGCAACAAAAAAAACTAAATTAAAAAGAAGTTTATATTGAAGACAAGAGCAAGCAAACCGACTAAGGAGAATAACAAGTTGAAAATAAAACAAGCTAACATAAGCAAACCCCACTTGATAATGACCCACCCAATGTTTGGGGACATTTTTGATGACGAAATTACCCTCAAAACGTGCCCCCTCAATCACCGAAGGAGAATCAAGAAACAGTGGGCATAGCAGCAGGCTTTGATTGGGATGTGAAGTGAAGCAACTGTATAGAGGGGTAACTGGAGGGGCCCACTTGAAAATCTTTTCTAATCCTACAAATAAAAACCATTCACTAATAGAAAGTCCAAAGAATAACGGCCGAAGAGTGGAACCTTTCACTTGAAGAGTGTGTGAGAGAAAGAGTGGAGGCAATAACAATAACAATATCAAATTGAAATATAAATACAAATACAAATAGCAATAGCATTAGCATTAGCATTAGCATTTCCTTGATGGCAAGACAAAGGAAGAAATAGTTAGTTTTAGTAGGTTCCTCAACCATAGGGATGATGACGTGGCGAAATCTGAAACCGTTGGATTATGAGTGGCGTAGTATCCTTAGTTGAGTACACGTGCTGCTATCCTTCCTCTCTCTCTCTATCTTTTTTATCTTTGCTTCCATGCATGGATTTCTCCTCCAAATATAGTCAAGTAGAGAGAAGAGAGACGCATTGAAATAGAGAAAAAAGAAAGAGAGAAATCAACTCTCACTAACTCTCATTCTCTTTTTCTCCTCTCTTTGCCTTGTTCATCGTTAGCAACAAAGGTAACTAACATCACACAACACATGAACACATCACAACACAACACAACTCTTAAAGTTTTGATTTTTTTCTCCAAACTCAACTACCCAATAAGTTAGTAATAGTACAAGTAACCATGACTAGCTTTGCTTTGGTTTGCTTCAATTGTCATTCTCTCTTTCTTTTTCCACTTTTTGTGGCTTAGATTTGGAATTTTGTTGAAACTCACATAAGCGTCCTTTCTTCTTCTTTTTCTTTTCTTCTCTCTGCAGTGAGTGCAAAAAGGTAGCGTGATGCAGCTTTTTTGAAGTTTCACCTCAATAATCTGATCTGGGGTCACGCTAGTTTTTACTTTTCTGATTCGCGTAACGAGATCGATGAATTCAGCATTCTTGGACGACACTCTCTGAA
This sequence comes from Hylodesmum podocarpum, assembly GCA_026586105.1. Lineage (NCBI taxonomy): Eukaryota > Viridiplantae > Streptophyta > Magnoliopsida > Fabales > Fabaceae > Hylodesmum > Hylodesmum podocarpum. The sequence continues at coordinate 7,043,519 of JALJEV010001432.1, read as the reverse complement.
TCATTCACCAAAAACAATCCTTTTGATTCTTCTTCTTCTTCTTCTGATCCAATTCAATGGAACGAGATCAAATTCAAGAATTCAAACACGCGTGCAAGTTCTGCAGCAAGAGCTTCCCCTGTGGCAGATCCTTGGGGGGTCACATGAGGTCTCATATCACAAACTTAACATCTGAGGAAAACGAAAAAGAAAAGGCTTCAATGAAGAAGCTTTCACTTTCATCATCACTCAACAATGGTGGAGACAGAGACAGAGATAAAGATAAAGATTCTGAAGCTGCTGCAGCTAACCCTGGCTACGGTCTCAGAGAGAATCCCAAGAAAACATGGAGAATCTCAGATAATTCAAACGAAGACCCTGCTTTGGTGTTTGACAAGTTCTGCAAAGAGTGTGGCAAAGGGTTTCCCTCTTGGAAGGCCTTGTTTGGCCACATGAAATGCCACTCTGAGAAAGAAAGAGTTTCCAACAACAGTTTAGAAGATCAAGATTCTTGGACTAATGGTAAGGTGGTTATGGATAGCCAATCTGATAATGAAGCAACTGCTCCAAATAGGAGAAGAAGGTCCAAGAGAAGAACAAGGTACATGGTTGGTTCTGCTTCAGCAGCAGCAGCAGCAACTTCATCTATTGTGTCTTTTGCGAATCCTTCATCTTCTCTCTCTGAGGTTGAGCAAGAGCAAGAAGAGGTTGCTATGAGCTTGATGATGCTTAGTAGAGATGTGAGTCCTTGGAGTGGTCCTCATTCTCTTGCTGAGTCCTCTGACAATAACTCTGCTTATTTTGAAGCTCGATCTTCTGTTCGAACTAATTTGGTAACTAAATTCGACGGCAACAACAAGAGCTTCATTCCTAACTCTGCAAAACTTATCAAGCAAAGTGATAACAAGTTTGAGGTTGGAAATTCAGCTTCAGAGAATCAAAACTCAATCAGAGGGAAAAGTTCACAACTTTTGACTACTACTGCTGCTGCTACTGTGGATGCTACTATGGAGGTTGTTGAAAATGGATTTAGAATGAACAAAAGAGGAGTTTCCAATAAAGGGTTTGAAAAGGCCAACAAGTCTGAGCTTGAGTATGTGTCTGCATTGGAGGATTGTGAAGTGGAACATGGGAGGGGCAGAGTCAATGGAACAGAATCTGTTTTATCAAAGTCTGTTACCACTACTGGCAAAAAGTACAGTTCAATCAAGACAAAGTTTCTCGATTCTGAATTGAAATCAAATAAGAACTTGGTGGTGGAAAAGGCTTTGGAAGCTGAATCCAGCAAGAACTCTCATAAGAGAGGCAAGTTTGAGTGTACAACTTGCAACAAAATCTTCCACTCATACCAAGCTCTTGGGGGCCATAGAGCTAGCCACAAGAAGATCAAAGGGTGCTTTGCTTCAAAGAATGAGAGCAGTGAAAACAGCATTGAAACTGATCTCTCTCCTATAGCAACTGAAAACAAGCTCATGAAGAACAGTGACAGTGAATATCTGGTGGAACATGAACATGGCGCTAGTTTTCTTCAAAATGAGGTGGAAACAACTGTTACTGAATCCAAGAAGAGCAAGGGACATGAGTGTCCAATTTGCTTCAAAGTTTTTCCCTCTGGCCAAGCCTTAGGTGGCCATAAGAGATCTCATATGACTAGTGGAGCTGAGAGTAGAAACTTTCAAACAGTTGTACTTCAAGAACCTGTGCCAGAAATTAGGGACTTCCTTGATCTTAATCTTCCTGCTGCTACTGAAGAAGAGAGTAACAGCCATGCTGACTCAAACAGACCCTGGTGGATAGTAGAAGACAACCACAAACAAGAGGCACTGGTAGGTCTGATCTCATAGCCAAAGGTGACATAGTTTGTTTGTTCCATCAGTGCTTCTACTTCTCAGAGTGAAGATTCAAACTGTATAGAAATGTTTCTGCATTCATTTCATTAATTCTTTACAAGATCATATTATGTCTTCTTCTTATTCAGGGTATTTCTGTTTTGCTCAGATTTTTCAACTAGTTCATAACATAAGATGAACTTTATATCTGTTCAACTAGTTCCTTTTTTTTAAATTCTTTATCCGGGTGCTATTATATGTTATTAGTTACTTTGTTCATAGAATAATTTTCATTTCTAAGTCTAAGTCTCTATTTTGGTTCTCTTGGAAAGTTCAGGAGTTAATTCCTAGTGGTACGGTTTGCTTTCACATACTTCCCACCTTGCATTTTGGAAATGTACTTAATTATATAATCATAAAAACTCCAAAGGTGACATGTTTGTGGGGTAATTATTTTTCTTGGCATCAAAGAGAAATGAATGAGGTGTTGAAAAATTGGGATAGGTACCCCCAACTCATTACATATGAAGAGATAGAAAGGTAGATTTTATAATACACATAAAGAAGACATGTGAGCACACAAGGTGGTTGTTTAGTCACCTACCATAAAACCTGACCACCCATCTATCTGTTGTTTCCTTCTCTTTCTTGGCACACAAGTGGTGTGCTAATAAATCCTTCTCACTAATCACTATGTACTCTCATTAGCAAATATCATAATAATTCATCAAGAGAGTGAGGGGGATGGCTGGACCACTACTATGTAACAAACTCACATTACAACGGCACATACTTGACGCAAAGTGCACCTTACTACAAATTTCAACTCTATGGTTAAACAGCACTCTTTTTCTTTTCTATTAGAATGGCCTCAATTTTATTACATTTTCTTTGATCATATAATATATTTAAGAAAAGGGAATTTCAGCCATAATAAACCTTAGATCCTATGCTGGGGGCGAATATAATCATAGGAAGGGTAAGATGCACCAATTGATATGCATTACTAGCTATTTGTGTTTACCATTTGAAAGTGGAATGCATTGCGCAACTATTTGTAAACGGCATTTGTTGGAAACTTAACATAGCGTTTGGTCACTTGCACTGTGTGGAAGAAAATTCTGTGTTTGCTCGGATTTAGTAGCTGGCATAGGGTTCTGTTTACTCCTTTGTCGATTATTGCAAATAGACCGAAAGGAAAGTTATGCAATCTGAAAAGTGAATATTTGGTTACTAGTTAGAGAAATTTCAATGGAGTACTGCTTTTATCTATAAATGTACCTACCAAGATATCAAAAATTTTATATCAATTTACTCATATAAAATTTAATGCTTTTATATATTAATTTTGTATCTATTAACATGTTGTTTAAGGAGTAGTATTAGCATAGTAAATTACAAAATTAGTAAGAAATTTACTAAATAAAAAATAGTGATGAGTTATAGTATGGTGTTTTTTTTGAAATATTTTAAATACTTCAATAGTCATTTGACTGAATTTTTCTTTTCAAGGATAAGACGTTCATCAAAACTATAGTTTTCGGATTTCACTTGTATGAGGTGGGTAAGGATAATTTTGCAAAATATTTTTTATTAAGAATAAAGTAAGTAATCTTAGACATTTATGAGAAAATCAGCCATTAAAATTTCAATACATTCATAATTAATTATGCATGTTCATGTAACATCAATTATTAATTTTTTGTTATCAATGACTAAGATTACTTGTTGTCAGTAGAGTGTGTTTCGTTATCTTTGCAATAATGGTTTAAACTTAAAAAAGTAATATAAAGATAACTATGATTAAAATTTTCCATCAAGATTTACTTTTAGCATTAAACATTATATTTTGATAACTTTTTTCCAATTTTTAATCAACATATAAATTATCATTTAAGGTTTTACATATAGACTAAAAAGGTAATTAAATATTCTCAATTTTAATAGAAAATGAGTTCTTTAATTATATTTATCTCTCATTTTATTAATGTTATGTCATTCCACTAAGTAAAAATATTATTCACAAGGATAAAAGTTGACCAAATTAATAAATATTTTTTATTGTTCAAGTAACAAATAATTTGCAACAAATCAAAATTTCTAAAGTGAATTAATCCGAAAATGAGAGGATAATATCTGAAGAAAGTTAACTTCACAAATTACCTTTATTTATAATTGCTAACTCACTCTTCCTAACTAAAATTTTTTCGTATAACATACTCTTGCTATAATTCATCGTATGCGCATAACATGAGTATTAAATTTTAACGTACGAGAAACCAAGTCTGAACGAAAAGTTTGACAAGAAACATAATACTGTTTTAGTATTATATTCTTGTATCCCATAGCAGCCTTTACTTACATCATAGCCAAATTGGCCTAGGGGTAAAATTTATAAAGAATTGTGAAAATAAAAAATTTAAAGTCTGTTTCGAATCGAAGCAAAAAAAGGGGCTAAATACTATGCAGCTCGTCAACTTGGTGAATAGAGTCAATGGGATTCGTTTAGAAGTTTGGTTTCTAAAAATATCATTAGTGGTAATATTTAATTATATCATTACGATTTAAATAGTAATAAAAATGGAGGTTAAGATCAGATGCACTCTTGATCACAGTGTGCCCCATGAGGTGTAAATTGAACATGTGGATATTAGTTTGTGGTAGGTGTCGTGAAATAAACAACAAATGATTAGTTCAGCTTTTATTGGATCTTGAGTTTTCCATTTCTATTAATTTATTAAGGGTCAGTTATTGAGGTCAGGAAAATTGAGAGAGAGAGAGAGGGAAAGAAGTCTAGGAATAGTGTTGATCAAAATTATATATATAAGTGCATGAACAATGCTATTTTATTATATGCTAACAATGCTATTATCTATATCCTGAGTAAACTATTATTCATAACTTATATGAACCATGTACTACAGAAAATTCACTAAAAAAGTGTCCTGCAAAAACAGCCATTTTTGTTTAACCCTTATGTGTAGAGAATTTATTTAATTATTTTTATGCATAAGAAATTTAGTCTATTATTCATAGATCATATAAGTAGCTTGTGTAATTGGTTGTTGTAATGCCATTCCCAAATGAAGTTTGACAAAAACAAAGTTGGGTTATTGAAAATTTAGGTGAGGAATGGCATAGCTAAGTTCTGGTCAATGTTTGCATGACATCACATCCACACCTAACGAGACCATAATAAAAAACTTCACATTTTGATTTAGGTACATGTATAAAGTATGATTTATATGGAATTAAGTCCATGAACATGATAAAGTGAAACCTGCACGAAAGTCCTTCTACTAATTGCACCACTCTTGCCTTTTTAATGGACTCACTTTTCAGTTCTTATCTAAGCTTCATTGCTTTGGTTTCCATTCCAACGCAGGAAACAACATTTCCTCCATTTTCATTAAGTGGAAAACATAGGTGTTTCAGTTATGAGGAAACCATAGGTGTCTCAGTAGTTATGACCATAATTTCTGAAATTCAAAGTAGTGACCGTTGGCTATTAATTATATCAAATAAATGGTTGTGAGGTGTACTTAGTTATCCATTGAATTTTAAATTCAATAAGGTAAAATGCTAACAAATATCTTAAGAGCATTGATTAAAAAATATAAAAGGGAAAGTTTTAATAAAAACACATAAAACTACAACACTCAATTTTTTTTCACTCGCATGTAATTTATATATTAAATATTTTTGTATCATGAATAAAATAACTTCACATACTAGCGTGGTTATATTGTGATAATCTCTTTAAGAAAAAAACAAAACATATTCGATTTTTGTCGTATGAAAATTTGTCAAATAAGTGATGATAGTATCTGAATTAATACACTAAAAAGTATCCGAGGTAAGAAAAAAAATGAATTAGTAAAAATTTTCAGATTTTTTAAAGCAATCAATTTTATCAACACGTTACTCTCCCATTCTCGAGAATTGATGATCTTTTCCCCCCTAATAATTCAACTTTATTGTCCAGCTCCATAACATTACACTAACTCTAAGTCTGAGTAGGGGGAACTTTAAGTTAAAAAGAAAGCAAAATGCAAAAAGGTGAATTAAACCAAGTTAAGACCAACTACATGCTTAGCTTAAACTACATTCAATTCAGGCCCACTTTGTCACTGAATTTTTGCAGTTCAAACTCGGTACGAATTCAATGTTTTTTTTGGGAGTTACTGGTTGGGGTGGGTTAAGAAATAAGAAGAATTGAGTTTTATTTTAATTGGGTGGTTGGGACTTGAAAGGAAAAATTGATTCCCAAACATTCCTTGAATGTTAAGAAAAAGTATAAATCCTCACCCCCTCCAAAAGCAATTGCAATATTTTTTTTTTCAACATCTTTCTTTTTATTTTTGTATCTACTAAAATAAATACTTTTTTTTAATATTTTAAAGTTATATTTAAATAAATTAACTACAATACATAACTAATAATTAACTCATTCTTTAGACGTATTTCTCTCTTTTCATCAATGAGGCAGTAAAATGAGAGTGGGGGCAAATTTAGCAAGATTATGGGTCACTGAATTGCAGGATCTAAAAATATGGTTCCAAAGAACATGAATATTATAAGAAGCGAGTTGCTTAATAAGAGTTTTGCACATTGCATGGGTGACTTTTCCCACACCCAAACTCCAAAAATGGCCGTTTAGAATCAGATTCAATCACTTTGGTTGATCACTTAGCTTACTTGATTCTTTTATTCATCATTTGTATTAGATAATGTTAAAAATATAATAACAAAATCATAATTTTATCAGTTTAATTTCGATATATTATTAAAGGTAGGTTGGGATAAGTTTTTTTTTATAAAAAGACTTCTAAAAGAAGAAAATAATAAGAAAAAATAAAATTTATTTTTCTAAAAATTAAAATTATTTTTTTATTAATCAATTGTAAAAAAAATTAACTTTTTTAAAAAATGTGAAACTTCGTCTAAATTAACTAATGTAAAATTAACTTTAGTAAATTCATGTTTTTTTTTCTTGAAATAAAAAATACCCAAATTGACTCTAAATCATAATAAATCATTATAATTTTTTTAAATAATTATTATAAATATTAAAATAACTTATTATACATGTGAGCTTGTAGTTAGTTGATAGTGTTAAACACTTTTTTCCTTGAGGCACATAGATTATTAGTTGTTGGTTTCTATAGAATTACTGATTTCATCCGTATAATTATTTATTTGATTTTATTTGCTCCTTTTATTGTTTAAAAAATTTAATCAAATTTCTTAATTTTTTAAATTGCTTCTGTTTAACCTTAGATTATTTACTTAAATGAGAAAAGGATATACGCTAGTTTTGTCTATATTTAATTTTGCAATTTTAACCTCTCGTAGCCATGCCATTCCTCACTTAAAATATAATATATGATTCTCTTCTCTCCCTCTCTTTTTAAACTATGAGGAATATCTAGTGTACCCATTAAAGTGTTTTATCAAATACAAATTTAATTTAAAAAATGGGATATTTTAACCCTAAAGTGATAAATATTTTTAAAAATTTTATACATAGATATAATATTAATTTAATTTAATACATTTATAATGTAAAAATAATTACACTTTCAATTCTTGAAAATTTATCATAAAAATATTTATATATATATATATATATATATATATATAATTTAAGTTTATTATAATCTATATATTAAAATTATTTATTTATTATAATATTGAATTAAATACAAGTAATATAAAGTATAAAATTAAAATTTTAAATACTAATTTATTTAAATCCAATAATCAACAAGTGCAAGGCAAAGAGATGGAATAAAAGGAGGAGAATGTCCCTAATAGTTGAGATAGAAATGCAAATCGGAGGCGCGGCAATGGGCCTGGGCCTGGGCCTCTACCACCGTCATTGTTTTTTCGATCACTTTCTGCTAATTCTGTAATTTCGAATTTCTGTTTTCAATTTCAAATTTGCATTTCATAACTGGCACACTCTTCCCATTAATTCCTCTAAGTCAAGCCTCCGTTAACGGTTAAAACTGTAAGCGCTTTCGTTTCATTCTTATTCACTGTTTAGAAAACTTTGACATGGTTTTGCGAATTGATTAGTTTCTCTATCTATCTCTCTACTGTTATGAATCTTTAACATATTTTATCTGGTAATGAAAATTAATCAGGTACCGTTATTCCCATGCGTTTGTATCGAATTTGCTTACATAAATGTCAAATAGTTGTAGAAGTGATAATCACACTCCCTTAAATGCTGAGGGACTTGCTACACGACGTAGAACAGAGGTACCTTTTCTTAAACCTAATTATTTTTTGGATGAATTCCCAATTTTATGAATGCATATTTTTTTTTGGTCTATGATTTGCAGCATAGGAAAGAGAATGGCGTTTTGACAAGTTTTCAATCCCAAAGCATTCGACCAATCCAGGTATGTTACGTTTTGCGGCTAGTTTGACGGCAGTAATGTCAGGTTGTAATGCTCCAGTGTGAAATTTTCGTATACAAACTCTTGATGCAGAACTTCAAATTGAAATTAAAGCTTGCTTTAATAGTTACATCACTCGGATAGACATTGGTTAAAGATAGAGGAAATAAAATCACTTGGGAAAGGAACGATACAGAGTGAAGTTAAACCTTGCATAGATTCCTTTGGACTTAGAAACTTTGCTGCTAGTAGTAGTGATGGATAGAGATGTTTTTCTTTTTTCTTGATTGGTAATGTTAGTTGTTAATAATTGTAAGTACTTTCTCTTTTTTTTTTTTTTTCTGTTAATTTGGAGTGTTCGAATCTGCCACCTTTTCCTTCTCCTTCAATCCTTCAACCTTAAGTCTCCTTTCCTAACCATTAAACCAACCTTATTACTCTTGATAGATAGAGATGTTAAATGAGTAAATGACTAAAAAGTTCTTAAAATTAAGTTTTGTTTAGCAAACACTTGGTGGATGATGCAAAATCTGATTTATGATGTAGATGCAGATACTAGAAGAACATGATAGGTCATTATCAGAAGCACATGATAGGTCATTATCAGAAGCACATGCCGAAGATAAGAAGCACATCCAAAGGTTGGAAAAAGAGTTACTGAACTGTTCTCAAGAAATAGGTAGTTTTTTTTTTTTCTTTTCTTTTTTTAATTTTCTTGGCATACATGTGAAGTTCATGGAATGCATTTATTGAATGCTGCACTAAAATTTTCGAGCATTTTAGCATTCTTTCACTGGGTTAATTTGTTAGTACTTTGTTCAGATTATCTGCAGGATCAACTTAGTGCAAGGAATGTGGAGGTGAACTATCTGGAAGAGCGTGTTTACAGCCTTGAATTGAAATTGGAGGGGATGGAAGATTTGCAAGAAGAGGTTTTGAGCTTAAGGGAGGAGCTGAAAAGATCCAATTCAAAACAATTTTCCTTGATCCAGGAACTACATACTAAAGAAATAGAATTAGAGAAGTCATCTTTATCCATAGAGAAACTGGAGGAATCATTTTCATCCATAGCATTAGAGTCTCAATTTGAAGTAGAGGGTATAAAACTGGACATGATGGCCTTAGAACAGAGTCTTTTCGAGGCCAAGAAAATCCGGGATGAAACTCTAGATGAAAATAATAGAATTAGTAGATCAATTGAGGAGCTCCAGGTTGCATTGCTGGATACCCAAAAAATCATCATCTTTCTAAATGAAGAAAATAGGGAACTTAAAGAGAAACTTGATACTGCCAACAAAAATTCTAGAATTTCTTCTCAAAAGGATGAATACTGGTTGGAAAACAAGGGAAGATCACAACTCGATACTCAATCTTCCTTGAGTGAACAAAGCAACAACTCTATCGTACCAGAAGACAGAAGGTACGTACTTTGAAAATCTATTTATATGTTTGACTAATTATTTTTGACATGTGGCCCGTTATGTTATTTTTATTGTGTATAGTTGCTGAAGGATGAGGATGGTTTCATCGTGATCTGTTTTTACCTCTTGTATTTAACTGGTTGGCCCTCGATTTTATAGTTTCAGTGTACATTTCAAGTTAATAAAACAGAAATGGGGGTTTATGAATTTAACTTCTTTTCCTTCTTTTTCCATATTCATGTTCCATTTTTACTTGTGTGACAAAACAAACAGAGCTGCTTTCATAAATTCTTAAAAATATTAATATGATCATCGGTTGTAAGTTGTGACTGTATGTGGGACTCTGATATTGTAAGAGCTATTAAGCATAATTAATTGCATCTCTTGGTATTTTGAATTTATATAATTCCAACATGTATGGGACTCATTTAGAGAATTAAAGAAGTGAGTAAATCTTTTACTATTGTATATAAGTTGAATTATGTTCCTTTTGGCTCCTTATTCTGACTGATGACAGTGTAGTCTGTTTTACATCCAACATGCATATTTAAATAAATTAAGCATGTCTATCTGGATAGTTATGTACGGGATAGAAAAGATAAGATTACACGTCTTTTTCACCGACTTTTGGTCATAAGATAGGATGTTTTCTTCTTTTTGTATTTATGATTTTATTATTTTTAGTATACTGATAAACACCCAAGCACTTGGGCAACCCTCCCTTAAAATCTAACTATCAAGGGAGGAGAACCAAGCTACTTAATTACTCTACCTGGCATCCCATACTATTCCCAAGTCCCAATCATATAGTTTCACTAATCTTTCTGGTAATGTTTTCTTAATAATTCCTCAGCACTTATGAAGTAAATGGTCCACATGTTGAAAGATTGTCAGTGATCTTAGATCCAGCTGAAGAATTAGCAGGGAAGATGGAGATGTCACAGAAGATCCAAGAATATGAATGTCTTGTCAAGAAACTTAAGGTATGGCCATCCATCTAAGCTTAATCATTGAAGTGGTCTATGTGAATCTGTTAATGAGAGTTTGTGTGTCATAACTTCATGATTCAAATCATTTGTAGTAGTTTTTTTAATTTGTGGTATTTTGATCTCCTTTGCTAGGAAGAATTAAGAGAGGAAAAGTTGAGGGCCAGAGAAGAAGCAGAGGACTTAGTTCAGGAAATGGCAGAGCTGAGATACCAATTTACTAGTTCAATAGAGGAAGAATGTAAGCGCCGTGCTTGCATTGAACATGCATCCTTGCAAAGAATTTCCGTGTTAGAGGCTCAAGTATGAATTTGGAAGTCAAAAATTTCTCCTTTTTCCCCTTATTTTCTCTCTTTCTCATCAATTATAGTTCATTCAAAGTAAAGTGTAACTTGCTTACTTTTTTCTCTGTTGTTTTTTTTCCAGCTTCAAAGAGAACATAAAAACCTTTAATTGCTGCCAGGCATATCTCCTTTAAACAGAGGCTGGCACTGTTCTAAGTCGTTCAGGTTCAGTGGTAGAGAATGACCTCAAAGGTTTGCATCAATATATCTCAATAGTTGTTGCCTTAACATAAAAATAGTTAGCTAAATACTCACGCCATTACAGTGGAACTATAGAATTCAAAATGTTTGTTGGACTGAGTTCAAAGTCCAGCATACGATCATTGTTTCTTGTATCTCTAACCTTAGACCAGATCACCTTGTTTACTGAAGAGAGAGTTTTGTAGTTCTCAGGCCTCATAGCTGCATACTACACAGTACCCTTAAAAAATCAGTTGAGGAATAGTTTTAATGTCTAAGTTTAGGGAGGAAATAAAATAATGGAAAATTGTAATGATTAGAAAAATAGAATATAAAAAAATGCAAATGGCGTTCCTTCCCTTTGTTTGAGTTGTTAAAAATTGAAGTTTGCTTCATTTTTTTAATCCCTAAACAGAACTTTACTTCATGCCAGTTTCTACAACATTTATGTAATCTTTCTAGTTTCTTTCTGTCTCTTTTAACTGTTTCACTAAATCATTTTCACTAAATCATTTTCACTAATTTGATTTGCCATTGCTTCTCAGGGTTTATAGTTCTGGGTTCGTATGCCTTCTATTGAATTTGAAAGAATCAAAGTGGGCGACACGAAAGAACAGGGGACAACTTAACAGAAGTGTGTCTAAAGGATGCCTGGAGATATTTTATTTCTTTCTTTTTTGTGTGTTTTTTTTGGCGGCAGGGAGGGGAGAGGATATGATAGGAATTGTATATGATCAACTATGAATGTGGTGGGCACAATTTTTTCGGTTTGAATTCATTGTTTTTTTAATGAATGATTCTTGACAAACATTCTTAAAAATAAGTGATTGTTTCTTTTAAAGCGAAAACGTCTGGAAATAAGATGTCTTTGAGCATGTTTTTCCTGCTTAATACTCGCAATAGTCTTTTCAAAGTTTGATCCCGAGGAGATTATTTTCTCCTTCTACCCAACTATGGTCATCGCCAGTAAACGGAGGGGTAGAGTTTATTGAGCATGATAGAGTCTATGTTGTCCCAAAAATGGTGTTAAAACTAAAATGTCAAGTTGATATTCGTAGGGAATTTAATCTAAAATATAAACAGGACAATGCCCTAAATAAAGAATTATTGAAACATCTGAAATTTCTGTGGGCTTTTATATATTTTCAAGTTTCAATTAATAGCATACAAAACCAAAACTGCATAATAGTTATAGGTATTTATTTTAACTTTATATATACTTAATTACATTAACTACTCTATTTATACACTTATTATATATACAAATATAATACTATATTTCTAACAACAAATACTATCTAAATTAAAGACGGCACTTTCTTTTTTTGTAATTATTATTAGAGGGAGTTGTTTTTTAATCGATGGAAGATGAGTACGAGCAAGACGCGGCAGTAACGTGTATGCATGGTGAAGTGAGTGAAGAATTGCGCAACAAAGCAACGACAGATAGTGAAGTATATGTTAGAAGAGAGTGAGAAAAGCTAAGATGAGGTTGATTGAGGTTCATATGCATTACAATTTGATCATTTAGCATTACAAAATAATTACAAAATGAGCGCATAAACATTCCATCCATTCATCCCCAGTCCCAAAAAAATTATCCTAAAAGCCCCATCGCTTTCCATGCCATCCTCTCTCATCTGAGAAAATAAACACAAAATAAAGCAGAGTGAATAACAGAATTGTATCAATAACAGGTTATTAGAGTGTAATGAATAAGAGTGGGATGGGACCTGAAAAGGGAATAAGGTTAAACATCCTTGGCAATGAGGTCACCATTGATGAGTTCTCTGTAAGCAGCAACGGGCCAAATGAAACCCCTGAAGACCAAACGAGAGGCCAAAGGGACATCGATGATGATCTCCTTCATGGTGGGTTTCTTTTCATCCCTAATAGCAATCAAGTAGCTCCGACCTACCCACCCAATCCAACCGGCGATGTAGAGGAACAAAAACCCTGGCGTTATGAACTCTCCCCAGTGCCTCTGGTCACCGCTCACAATCAGGTGCGGCAACCCGTCCGATCCACACAGTAAACCCTGCTTCGCGTAGTTATCAAACCTCCTCTTCGCCTTCTCCACCGACGCCTTTATCGCCAGCGCCGGTGCACTGTCCGGCTCGTACAGTTTCAGCGCCGATTCAAGTTTCTTCACGGATTGCTTCTGCCGCTTCGCGAACTGCTTCGATTCCTTGCATGGAGTTAGCCCGGCGATGTCCGCCACGGCCGGGAGAGGAGCCGAGAGGAGGATCGACGAGAGTGCCAGCGCGGCGGAGAACGCTTTCAGATCGGAAGATACATTGCTGTTGCTGTTGCTGTTGGTGTTCTCCGATTTGGTGTTGTTGTTGGCGCTGCAGACTATAGTGGGCCTGAGTTTTGGGCCGAGTCTGGGCCTGAGGGCGGAGGGTTTGGAGAGGTTGGAGGGAATGGTGAGAGACATGGTCGTGTGGCGAAGGTGGGAATGGAGTGTGTGTAGTGTGAGAAGATTGAAGATTGAAGATTGAAGAGGGAAGAAGTGAAGTGAAGGTTATTAGATTCTGAACAAGGGGAATTGGTGGTTCATAAGTAACTGAACAAAGTGTGATGGATTGTGGATAAGGAAAATAGAGTTATGAGGCTGAGTTGGATTGTTTTTATTGGTTATGGATTACAAAACTTTTCTCATCTGTTATCCTTCTTCTTTTGGCTTGGATACTACTTGGATAAGAGAGAGAAGGTCACGCATATCGCACCACCCATCTCATTTTTTCAGATACTAAATTTCGTTACTATATTTTAATTAACTCCTTCCAATGTTTTTATTTTCGATGCACAACTATAATCAAAGTTTATGTAAAGAAGATATAATAAATGTTTTGTAACTTGCTCTTTTTTAAGGTTTGAAATAACATTAAATTTAAAGAAAATAATTTTATAAATTAGTTTGAGTAGAAATTTTTTTATTAATTTTTTTTAATAATAGTTAAATTTTTAATCAATCTCTATTATAATGAAATGTTTATGAATTATCATCGAGATATTTTATTAAGTGCACTAACTTTTAATTTTTTTTTAAGAAATAAACACGTTTTTTTTTTCAATTTATTTATTCATTAAATAACCTTTTTCTTACATTCATATATATATTCGTTTATATTTGCGGGTATATTTTGATGGTTAAACCGGTAATGTGTAATTTTTATGATCTCTATTTAGCATTTAATTCAATCTAATGATTTAACTTCGTTAAAAATCTGAAGATGCAATTTCCTCTTTTTTTTCAATGTGTTTTGATATTACAATAAATAAAAGTTGAGGACAAATTCGTCTCTTGAGTTTTTGTTTCCAAATCAGTGTTTTACGGTCAGTAATATGTTACAGTTGTATAAATGAAAAGCAAAGGAATATATATATATATATATATATATATATATATATATATATAAATTGTTTGCTACACTTCTTTATCTTAATCAAGTATTGACTTTATATGTAAACAATTATACATTATGAATTATCTCATGAGTGTAAATTGTGAAGGGGCGTGAGAAAGGGACAGGGAAAGTGAGAGAATAGGGACTGCGACAGGGTGGAGGGAATAGGGATATTTTAAAAATATCAAAAAGGCAAAAAATATGTGGGGGTGTAAATAGAAAAAGTGTATTTTACATACAAAAAGACCTAATGCCCAATAAAATAAAGATTAAACTTGAACAGAGCGAGAAAAGGTTAAGCCCATGGAATCACGAAGAAGCAAATGTTAGCAGGTCAGAGGATGGGCTTGGGCTGAATTGTCTAGCCAGTCAGCAACATAATCACACCCCATTACTGGGAATTTTCAATGAAAGATGAAATTCAAGGGTAAAAAGCTCATTTGATTAAACTTATTTTGAAAACATATAATCACCCACTTTTACTTTTATAAAAAATAACTTCAAATTATTTTAATTCAATAAACTCAAAAAATAATATAAAATATGCACGAGACTACACAAAAGAAAAGAAAGAAATATCATTGTACTTTTAAAGAATGTGGATTTTCTTAAAAAGAAAAGACAGGATTAAATTTGTAACTCAAGTGGATAATAAATTCTAGCTCAATTTGTTTAGCATGATACGTGGATTGATGTAAACCTACCTTATTCTATTCCCAAAAAAGAGCACAATGACCATTACAGTAGCCTTTTCATTTAATTATAACAAACTTTGTTGATATTTAGTGACATCTTAGGGATCTTTTTGTTTTGGACTGACACATGTTTAATCAACCAATGCAATAGTAATATCAAATACTAAGTCAATGGCCGGCAACAATCTAGTACATGTTCAGTAAGAAACTGTAAAATAAAAAAATAACAGTGCAATGTATTTATATTTTGAGTTTAATTCTTATATGCATAAAAATTTCCACTCTCCACTATTTTTAAATTATTAGAAATATAATTTTTTAAAGTAATTATTGTAAAAATCAATTATATTATATTTATAATGTTATAGAAGTTATATTTCATTAATATATTCAACTAAATTCGTAGTTTTAATATTTTATTTGATATTACTCAATGGAAAAAAATTATACCAACAAGGTTAGGTCTATTAAAAGGGCATAGTTTATCATCAAGTGAAAAAAAAAGATTTAAACTCTTCTTCTTGAATATGGTTATTTTTACAAGACGCCTGTTAGAAACTATTTTTTTTTTCTTTTATCTATACAATACATAATTTTTAAACTATATAAAAAAATACATAAACGTGAGTGAAATCCGAAAATTCTTCTTATACTATCTCCTTTCTCTTCCTTGACACATGAAGGTAGAATCCTCTTCCTTTCCTTTTTACTAGAAGACTTGGTTCCCAAAGATCCCTAAAGAAGATTATTTGGTACATAAAGAAGTTGTCAAAGTCGTTTGTTTTTTGGGTTTGAAATGGCTCCCACATAGCACATCTCAAAAGGTCCCCACTTGATCTATTCAACAACGTCTCAATTTGAATAAATAAATAATAAATAATAAGTAATAATAATTATTAAATAAACAACAATTGAACAAGAGAGCGCATCACCAAACACCCCAAATAACACGTTCACTCTCAATTTTGCCTTCCAAACTGCGATTTTCTCAGCACTTTCCACCCTCCAACTCTGACCTTTTCTTGACGCGATTTTTGCTTCATCAACTTCTTATTGAAACCCTTCCTCACTTCTCATTATCTGTGCTTCTTTACGAGTCTTTCTGAACTTTCCGTTCCGTTTCTTACACCAGGTACCATCTTGCTTTCTCTTGTAAAAGTTTTGATTTTGATGATTCCGTTGCTGAGAGTACCCCTTTAATCCATCTGGGTCTTCAATTTTTTTTTTTTTTTCATATTTTTTTCCCGTTATCCTTGGAAATCTTGTGTTTCTTGATCTTTCTTTTTCTAACGGGAATATTTGTCCTTTTTTTTTAAAAAAAATAAAAATTTCTTTCATGGTCATTGTCAATGGTTGGTGATTCCGGTTTTCGTTATGATGCTTTACACTTAATCGCTTCTGTCCCTTTTTATTAACATGTAGTATTGGTCAAGTTATGAATATGGTTTCTTGATAAAAATTAATGATTTTCTGACAAGTGGATTTAGAATTTGATATATGGGTTCCTTTTGCTTATTGTGATGAATTTGTAGTGACTGAATAGAATAGCACTTGCTTGCCTTTGCAGGGAGAAATTATCTTGTTCTTTAGGTCACACAGGATTATTGTTTCTTATTTGTTGAGAGGTTTATCTTAATCTGCCTTTGACTCAATAATTTTGCAAAAAGAGAAAAAATGTCGGGTTCAAAGATATCTCCTTTGAAGGTTGCTAAACCTAGCTCTGTTGAGTCTTGGACGAACCCTTTTGATTCTGATGATGATGAACCAAAGGATACTAGAAAGTATAGTTCATCTAAAAAGAATTCTTCGGAACGTGCACTTGTTACACTTGAAGTTAACACCAACCCCTTTAATGATGACATTGATGCCAATAAGAAATCTGCATCATCTTCATATGGCTTTCATTCGGCCGACCGGAACAGGTATAAGAATGGTTTTCATGATTCTGGTGGATTAGAGAATCAATCTGTTCAAGAACTGGAAAATTATGCTGTTTACAAGGCTGAAGAGACTACAAGTTCAGTCAACAACTGTTTGAAGATAGCGGAGAATATGAGGGAGGATGCTACCAAGACACTAGTCACCCTTCATCAACAGGGTGAACAAATTACCAGGAGTCACCATGTTGCTGCTGACATCGATCACGATTTAAGTCGGGTATCAATCTTGTTAATTAATACACACTTGCTTCAGTTTTGTTTGTAATATGGGTGGCTTCTTCATGCTGTTTTACTTTTATGACAATGTTAATTTGCTTCATATAACATCATTTTGTGATGAAACTTTTTCGAATTCATATCAGTATTCTGCTCTAAAACTCACCAAATTTTTACTATTGCTGCTTTCAGGGGGAAAAGCTCTTGGGAAGCCTTGGTGGCCTCTTCTCCAAAACTTGGAAACCAAAGAAGACGCGTGCCATACAAGGCCCTGTGATTGTTGCAGGTTACCATTAATATATTCTCTGCATATGTTTTCTTTTCTAATTTTAATTTTTTTGGGTTGTATCGTTGGCATAATCTCACGGTAAAGAACACCTCTGAAACTTTGGTTTTTAACTGAACTGAATGATTTTGCGTGTTCCATGTAGCCGACTTCACCTAGTGAAGTAAGACTTTGTTGTTGTTATTATTGTTGTATCATTGGCTTAATGTGGTTCATGATATGCAGATGACCCAGTTAGGAGTAAGGGCAATCACTTGGAGCAGAGGGAGAAATTGGGGCTAGCTTCTGCACCCAGAGGGCAGTCCAAGCTGCGGACCCCACCTCAAGAACCAACAAATGCACTTGAAAAAGTTGAGGTTCGTATCAACTAGTAGTTGAAGATTAAATTGTTATTTGAAGCTTTAGTGTGTTAGGTACAGTTATGATACCAGTTCTATCAGTGTAATTGGTATTGATGTGAATAATGGGTCTGTGACTTTTTCCCATAATTTCAGCTCTAATGACCACATCAATAGTTTACAACAAACAAGTTTTATTAACAATGATGAACAACTCTGCAAACTTTATTTTCATCTTTCTCCAACCACTAGACTCTAGTGACTACATTATATTTGTTGTTGTATATTGAATTTAGCTACATTATATCTATTGTCCTGAAACAGGTTGAAAAAAGGAAGCAAGATGATGCACTATCAGATTTAAGTGATCTGTTGGGAGAGCTTAAACATATGGCTGTTGACATGGGATCCGAGATTGAGAGGTTAGTGAATTGCATTGTGTTGCATTCCATTCATTGCTTCTCAAGTGATTCATGAACACTAGATTTTGATCTACTTATAGTTTATCTAACAATTTGATTGCCATTATTAATAGTTATTTTGGTAAATGGCTGCACTTGCAGGCATAACAAAGCCCTGAATCATCTACACGATGATGTGGAAGAGTTGAATTACCGAGTGAAAGGTGCTAACCAACGGGGTCGTCGTTTACTCGGAAAATAAGATTCATTGGTTTCAACTCTTGTTACCTTCTTCTTTTTTTTTTTTTTTTTCTCTTTTATCATCTGGTTTAGTGAGACAATTTCTTAATTCAGTGTATACACTTGTGTTGCTTTATATTAATTTGCAACAGATGAAACTCGTCTTGATGCAATACTACTACGTAATTCAATTTGCTCATCTCTCATCCTCCTTCTGTTTATAGGTGAACTAATAGCTTATCAATATTTCAACTTCTAATATTTCCGAAAGTTTTAAAAAGACCAAGATTAATTTTTATATACTTACAGGATTAAAATTTATACTGTCAACAATGTGCAAATTTATATTTTGGACTAATGAGAAATCAATTATATCTAATTTTAAAACATTACAGAAGTCAACAATATTGTATATGATGAGGTTATTTTTTTTATATTATAGTCAATATGATATGATTGAGGTTTTCCCACCTCTAAAGTAACAAAGTAGTATTTTTTGTATCTTGTTTTGTAATGCAGAATGCACAAATTTACAGAGTATGTTAGGAGAAAAAATCGAAATTATTTCAGTGCCATAAATGGTTCCAAAGGTTTTTCTGCGTTTCCGAACAAGCTATCCATTTAAATTAACTACAAATGAATGATGTAAAAACTTCTTTGGTAGGTATTTGAATAAAGAGAAAGAGTAAGGATGTAATTTCTAACGTACTCTTTTTTATTTTTTCTTTTGGAAAGATTTAACATACTTTTTTAATCACATTTTTTAATTATTGGTTGAAATTAATTGTAACAAAATTCAATCTATTTAATAAAACTCACTTAAAATTTCGTAAATTTCACAAATTCTACTCAATAATAAAAAGTATGTTTTAATTAATTATTAGAAAGTGCTACAAGCATACAATTATATAAATTTTAGCTGTAATACCATAAATATTATTAATACTATTTACCAATTAATATTAACATTTCATTCCAGGATCAATGCCTATTTAGTCACCGCAATAAAAACAATGGGAAAGAAACATACACTAGAATAATAAAACATTATCTATGGTACTGTATTTAAATTTTGTCCAACCAATAAAATTAAGTGCTTGCAATTTTGCATGGACTTCAGGTGAAATTTAAATCATTTGAATCAACAATGTATATACAATACCATTATAATCTTAGTAAATGTCTTTCATTTTAAATTATTGCAAAGGTAATTACAACTTTGCTGTAACACAAATGTATAGCCTATTAAATACAATTTGAATGACAAAGCTCATATTATCCTAATACCTATTCTGCAAGATTCAAGAAACCTTGTGGTTAAAGTTTTCTATGTCCAGCAGCAGCACATGCTGGAGCATCAAAGTTGGGGAATACAACAAATGCAATGGATAAAGGAGCTAAGCGTATTGCAGAATGTACATTATTGAGTACTGGATTTAAAGTTGGAATTTCTCCATCATTTGTCAACTCTAGAGGAACACCATTCAGCAACATGGTTTGACTTCTAAGGTAATCATCTTTTGAAGTTAAGTGGTACTCCTCCCTGAATGTGACATCTGATCCTTTTGTTCCAATCCAAGAAAATGCACTCTTGAGATTACTAAAGAATGAATTTTCTTTATGGATGCTCTTAGCATTTTCATTTCCTCCATTACTCACACGCACACGTTCATGAACCGTTAGTGTGAAATGAGTCTGATTGCTTAAATTGATCAGCAGAAATGTTACTCCATCCTGTTCGATGAAATTTAAAGAGTCGGAAGAATACTAAAAGTGGAATTGAAAGTTAATTTAAAGATATACACATGGATCAGGTATGAAACTTCCAATATATGGCTCAACAAGTATGGTAACATTCAATTCATGGATGTTAAATCACCTTGGTTCTCCAAAGAATCATGTTAGAATTCAATCTAACTAATTCTTTTGGCATATCAGTGATGCTTATGATCAAATATGTGTATATCAAATGCCACTGTGTATTAAACTTTGTATAATGTTATATCAGCTTAAAACTTTAGAAGTTGGTAGGTATGTAAACATCAAATATAGAAGCCTAAACAAATGTTCCTTTGTATAGTTTATCCTTCTATAAAGATGATACCACACTTACTCTGCCTTTAGAACAATGGGCATAAGTGCGTAAAGAAGGTGAAAAAACATCGCTAGTTGCTGCAAGAACAGTCTTTCCCATTAGCTTATGCCACAAAAGTGCACTGCTTAAACACAACACCAGGAGATAGGATATGTTAAGCAATATTATTATATATTATTATAGCTCTTAAACAATTTAGAAAAACAACTATATATTCATTTTACTTTTCAATTTACACTTGCCTGAAGTAGTCAGGATTTGGAATGAAAGTGGTGGTATTGAGAAGACCATAGTTTCCTCCAATCAAAGTCTGTCTGCAATAAACCTTAGTGTTGTATCTGGATGCTATTCCAAGTTGATCTAAGTACCTGTTTGTAACCTTAGTTTAGAACTTATAGATTAATTCTAATGATACTTTTTTGTGAAAAGAAATATCATAATTTCTATTTCAGCACATAAAGAAAAATATAAAATGATGTTAGGAAGAACCAAGATTACCAAAAGCTATTTACAAATGTGCTAGAAACTTGACGACTGCCACTGTTGAATGCCCCACCAGCTTCTCCTACCCATGCAGAAGACCAAGGACCATATTTTTTAATGGTTTCTGAAAGATTGCCAAAAATTAATTCTACCTTGCTCAAGCGCTCAGGATCTAGAATCTTCCTTTCAAGATGCTCATCACTACCTGTAAACGAAAAATTAACTTGTACCTTAACCAGAAAGGAGGGAGAGAGAGGCTAAGAGGTATATTAGATCTTTGAAGTCTGAATGATATTAGTTTTGTCAAAAGAGGCCATTCATTTTCTGTTTTATCATTGTCTTGCACTTATTTGGTTTTTCATAAAAGGAAGTATTAATTATCCCCTCAATTGATTGTATCTGATGCCACTTCAACACTTACTAAAAGAAATTACAAAATAAACACAAGAAGGGTTAGAATAAAACACTTCTCATAACTGCTTTCTTTCACATCCATTAATGGTTATCTAGTTATATTAGAACCTAAAATATTCTCTAAGAATGACTATGGTAGAAATAGTTAGGTGAGTGACAAGCAAACCTGGCCCCAAATTATAGACATGATGAGTCATCACATTGACTATGCCTGGACCTGTAACCTGGAGAAGCTTATCAAACCACTCCTTGTTATAGAATCCTCCAGGTGCTACAAGTGAAGGTTTGACCTTGGAGTTTTTGTATAATGTGTGTAAAATTTCATTAAGCTTTATCAAGTCTTTCCCATACTGTGCAGCACCAACACTTGCCCCAATTCCCTTTCCACTCAACTCATTACCTATGGCAGCACTGGCATGAATAAGTTCCAATGTAACAAAATTGAATACAACAAATAGCTTTGTCTTGTGTCCTACCAAATTCCCATGAAGCAATTTTGTACCGCTTTGAAATAGTGTAATTGATTAAATCATAGGCATTGGAAGGGTCCCAATCTCCTCCCCAAACAGTATGACTAATCTGGTGCCTCCCATGGAGTGCATTCAAACCAAATGTCACAATGGCACTGCAAATGTAAAATTCAAACTAAGATACACTTGAGGAAAAAACTATTTATTTGAAATCCTTGTGAACAAAACTCAGATCCTTTTATTTTTTGGGTACAAAATGTTTAGGAGGACTATTATCGTACAAATCACTGAGTTGTAACTCTAATTTTAACGGCAGAAGAACACCATACCTTTAGTACTACACTTAAGTTCTGTCCTAAAAAAAAGACAATAGCAAGCAACTTTTTAGCTGATAAATCTTTTGACTCTGTTACAGAGTTACAGTATCCTACATAAGAGATATAATTCTATCTTTCTCATTTTTGCTTTAGCCAGAAGGAAAGGGGGAGAGAGGTGGTGAAGAAAAAAACAGTCTCAGTTCTAAAATTCTTACCCTGTCTTATCAAAAAAGTGATTCAGCTCATCCCATCTTTTCATGGGTAAACATCCCTTTGAAAATCCAAATAATCCTCCTTTCACCTTTTGAAATGGATGACAAGGGGACTTCAAATTTCCAACCTCATACAGCACTTGGTCTTGCAAAGAACCTCCAACTCTTATCCTCAAAGGCTTGAGAGCTATCAAGCCACCATTATGGAAAGAATGACATCACGTTCAAAGTAAATATTTCAAAAATGATACTATCAATAAAAATATATGTAGCTTTAGGAAGACACAACAAAATAATGGAATGCCATCAATGACTGATTTTCTGCATCGTATACAGACCTTGGATTGCCTTGGTAAGGAAAGGATGAGACAAGTCCTGAAAAATCAATCCACATTGAACAATGACTAAAACTGATTCAAAGTTTTCTGGAGTTCTAACTTCTAAATGAATCATGTCGTATACAAATGAGTAACAGAATACTCACCAAATTTACAGCAGATGAATCCCCCCAGGGGCAAAAGTTGTAATCACACTTTTCATGGGGCCACCAATCAATAGTAGCACAGATAAAGTTATTATCAGTTTCAGCAATTGCTTTAACTCCATCTACTATAATCGAACCATATTCAACATTTTCAGATAAAGTCATTCCGAGAGAAGCCAGAAAGAGAAACATGGCTAGGTGGATTCCCATTAGTAGATCAATTATAACACTAACTGCAGAGAAAGAATGAAAAAAATGTTGGTTGAATTCGGTCTTTTTTCTATGTTCATTTCCAAATACTTCATTTTCACTACCAAATGATAAAAACATCACCTTGTTCCCATTTTATATTTTTGTTCTTATGATTTTGTGAAAAAAAATGGTAAAAAACATCTTCGTTATTATAACTCA
The DNA here is from genome assembly GCA_026586105.1 of Hylodesmum podocarpum. Classification (NCBI taxonomy): domain Eukaryota; kingdom Viridiplantae; phylum Streptophyta; class Magnoliopsida; order Fabales; family Fabaceae; genus Hylodesmum; species Hylodesmum podocarpum. Next base: position 7,019,961 of record JALJEV010001432.1, on the reverse strand, counting down.
AACAAATGAAACATCCTCTAATTTATAGAAAAATCTTTTGAAACTACAGTATTGCAATTAATTTTCTGTATCTAACAGCTGTTTGAAAATAAGTTTTGACTGAAATAATGACACCTAATGATTATTAGCCCGTGCCTAAAACCACAAAAGCAAACAAACTAACAAATAAAACGAATTTTTTTTTGTGATTGTCCAATCTACATAAAAATAGAACCGGTAAGGTTGAATTGAAACTCCAGCAAGAACCAGTGATTCATTTATTTTATATATAGTATATCCAACATAATTTATTTTACAACTAAGCATATCCAATTTTCTAAACAAGGCACGTTCAACAAAAGCCAATTTCATACAATAACAACAAGGAGTCATAGTAAATCACAATGCAGACCTAATAACTCGTGAGCATTAGCCCATTAGATCTAAATATAACACCACACCTTAACAAACAAGAAAAACCGGTTTCTCCACAAGACAACACAAACCCAGGAGAAAGAATCAAACTTGAAGAAAACCCAGATAGAGAATCAATGAAAAATTACAAAACATAATTACAAGACCAACCTGAACCTTGTTTAAAAATAGTGAGACTCAACTCAAGCATGAATCACAACACATCAATAATCAATAATATCAATAATCAATAATAACAATAACAATAAGAACAATAATAATGTTTTATATAAGTGACAAAAGAAGGAGCACTTTCCTTACCTTGTACTGTCTGGGAGGAAAGGAAAGGTGTATGAACAGGGAAGCATCCTCAAAGAAAAAGGAAGATTGTCGTGAAGTTAGTTAGTTTGGTGGTAGTTGGATATGGTAGGCTTGTCTGAGATGGGTGGTGGAACAACACAACTCACATGCATTGTTACATTTAAATTTAGTTTTAAGATGAAGAGGTGTTTTCTCATGAGGTAATTGTTGCCTTAAATCTTAGGTGTACTTGTGTTGGAGTAGTTGAACTTATGCATTGTCTTAGGAAAACAAACAACTCAGCTAACGATGCAAGCAACTGTCAATTCTTTCCCTCTTCTTTTCATTGGACTAGAAAATTTGTATAACTATTATGTTTTCTGATTAAAGAAATATATATTATTGAAAGAAATTTTGTCCATTTGCTCATATTGCAAGTCGTCTATGTCTTGTCTTTGCCTTAATTGAGAAGCTATACCTTCTTTCACAACATTCATACTCCACTCAATCCATATTCCACAACATGGGGTTGATTGTTTATTTTTCTTTATAGTTTAAACTATTCTATTGATTCCAAATTTGTAATTATTAATTGCAATTTTTTTTTGTCTATATAGAAACGTATAAGTTAAGCTTTGATCATTGTTGCTAATATCATGAGTTTAAAAATGCTACAACAACTTTTCATCCCAGAATCTTAAGGAAATTTTACTGTTAGTGTATAAATCAATTAGATATTAATAAATATGTATAATTTTTAAAAAATATATTAATAAAACAGTTTTATAAATTAACTAACTACGCTTGAGCAAACACTTTTATTATTTTTTTATATGAGTTAAAATAAATAATATAAATAATTACTTGAACCAAAAGAATAATTCAAGTTTTATTTATTTTCAATTTTGGCTTTTGGGGCTGGAAGAATCTGTTGGACTGGGTTTAATATCCTGCGACTGACCAATTTGCGTGACTGCGTGAGTCATGGGATTCGTTTTTCATTTATTCAAAAAAGTAATTGGGAGGGTCGAATGAATCTAGATTTTGGTTGAAGATACTAAAAGTTTACGAAATTAAAATTACGCACAAATTTTGACCATATAATAATACTATAATAAGAGTATTGGGTTATACTCTAAAAAAATAATTTTTTATTACTTTAAAATGCTTTTAGAAAATAAATGTTTTCTTTCTAAGAAATAATCCCAATTAAAATTTTTTTAAGTCTTATTCTTTTTGAAAAAAAACCTTTTTGCAAAGACCGAACAATAAAAGACAAAAATATTGTAACAAAATGTACTATAAAAATATTAAATGATGTGCATAAAATTTAATATTTTTATTTATAATATATTAGAAATATATTTTTTATTTATGAAATAATATATTTTTAATTAATTAATAATAAAATTTAAAATAAAAATGAGAATAAATACATAAAAATGATAAAATAAAATTATTATAAGATTTTAATGTTGTTTTAATAATGATAAAGAAAAAAAAGAGAATTAACTTTTTTACATCAAAAACATAGATACGAGTATATTAACTAAAATATTTCTACCATTAAATTAATATAAATCAATATATATTTTTATTTTAAATATTTATTCTTATTAAAAAATTATAATAAATAATATTAAGATAATAAAGCAGAAATAAATATTTAGAGAAGATAAAGAAAAAGTATAAAATATACAAATTATCAAAGGTAACCAATTTTTTTTTTTTTTTAAGAAGAAGACGAGAATTCTTATTATAACTGGAGAATATTTGTTTCAACATTTTATTACTTTACAATAATAGAATACGTAAATAAAAGTTAATGGTAAAGGAGAATGGAAAAAGTGAACTATAGTTAGTCATACATAGAGACTTTATATTTCATTTTTCACAAACACACACACACAATATATATATATATATTATTAAAGTAATATTATATATTAATACCAAGGATTTAAATTTAAAACATCAAATGGCTTTTTCTTTTCTTTGTTCTCTCTCTTGAGGTGACATAAAGTTTTTTTTTTATAAGAATTTTAAAGGAAATAAAAAATTTGGGGAGTGACCATGACCCTCACAGGTTAACCCTTCCCTTAGTTCCGCCCTAATTACCAATTAGTTATTGGTTTAAAGTGGTATTATTGACTTTGAATTTTTTAAATAATATACTAAATTTGAGTCTTCATGGATGGAAAAAAAACATAATTTAAAAAAGAAATCTGACTAAAGATATCATTTTATTGAACTACTGATGTAACATTTTATAATTCTTTTATATTTTTTTTAGTTATGTTATCAGTTATCAGATCTGTTGATGACTTTGTAAAAGAATTTTATTGATTAACTAATTTTCAATGAAGTCTCTTCTTCAAATTATATTTTTTTTTCATTTATAATATTCAAATTTACACCTTATTTAGAAATTTTGAGTTCAATTTAACTGACGTATATTAAGAAAAATAAAATAGTTTTATATTATTATTTAATTACAATTAATTACGTGTGATAAATTTTTAATGACAAGTTAGTGTTTTAAATATATTACTACAAAGTACTTTTAACAACTCAAAAGCATACAATTTTTTTAAAAAATAAGTTCATGTTTCCTGTGCTAAATAAAATAAAAAAAATATATTAGTAAAAGAATCGCAAGTTTAATATTTTAAGGAAAGACAATTTATATAAATGTGAGTCATACCTCGACCATTACGTAACAACGCAAAATAAGCAAATCAAACATATATAAATTGCGTGTTCGGATATATAAATTGATTTTTTAAAATTGATTATAAGTATGAGTAGACAGTTAGGTATTTTTTTTTACATAACAGATATTAAGTGATTTATTTTAAAAAAATATAATGTTGTTTAAAATTTTGAAATTAAAATGAATTTTGAGTGTATAATTAATAAAATGAATTTTAATATTCATATAATTTTTTTATGTAGATTATAATTTATTATATATAACTTTTGAAATAAATTGCATAACCTTGATAGAAAATCTTACATTCATAAAAAAAATTAGAAAATAAATTAGCTTAACAGTCAAATTCAAATGAACAAAATAAAAATACAAATTAGAAATATAGTTCTTAGTTTAACATGATACCAAGTATCAAAACAAAAGAAAAAAAAATCATATTTTGACAACTGTTAAATGTGAAAAAATTATTAAATACAAATCTACGATTTTTTTTTATAAAAAAAACAAAGTGAATTTCATATTTCATTCTTAATATAAAAGAAAAAAAAAAGTCATAATATAGCTTTTTTCTATTGCTATTTGTACAAGCATGCCCTTCCAACGTGCACATTATTAGTCTAAGATACCTGTGCCTAATTTACTCAGGTCTTAAAATAGTGTTTTAAGAAAATTAGTTAAAAATAAAAAAAAAATTGTGTGTAAATTAATCATAAACATGAATTTAATAAACATATTTTTTTATTTTAATGTTGGTATCTGTTTTTAGAACACTAACTAATATTTAATTATTTATATTTAACATCAAATTAAAGCCAACATCTTTTTCTTTAATGAAGGACGTCATCATTTGTCTGCATCAATGCGAATAAATACTTAAATAAGTCAAAAATTCAATGACTAGATCCACTTTCCTAACTTTTGTTTAATTTGTTGATTACTATTTTAATTTTTAACTCTTATAATGCTAATTGGTCTGAACTCTTAATTCTACATTAATAACAATAATAAATAATTTTAATATAAAATATAAGGATTTTAAGGATTTTTTAGAGGGTAAAATGTAATAATCCTAATCCTAACCTTTTATTATAGAAGCAATTTAAATTAATATATCTCAATTAAACTTAACACAACATAATTATTTCTCATTATTCCATAGCCTCAAATCCCTCAGAAATCCACAAATATAACCATCATGTACTCTAGTAGATTAGTAGGTGAATATTTATATTTGTATAGTCACTCCAGTGAGATTGTTGATGAGTTCAATATGATATATCTTTTGTAGTTATTACTTTCCTTTACTCACAGTATCTTAACTTTGTTAAAAAAATTTACATTTATGTCAATTTTAACAAAGTATGGTCAAAGTTAATAATCCCATCTTAAACATGCCATTAACCTTATTTGTAAAAATTTTGTCAATCAAAATGGTTTATTAATGTTCTTAAGAAAAGATGAATTTAGTATTTTAAAACTTTTTCTTAAAGAAGTATTCAATTCTCTTTTAGTACTTATGAAAAATATTTTATCTCTCATTTTTTATTAATCATTAATAAAAAATTATTCCAGGATATATAATCAATAACCAGAGAGAGAAAGTATTATAGTCTATAAAAATTATTCATATAAATGACCTTTACAACAATGATATGAAATAAATAGATTAACAATATAATCAATTAGATATTTAAGATCATAGTCAATAAATAACTTGATATTCAATATATCCGATTTAATTAACCAATTTCAAAAATTATTTCAATTCAATAAATAGTTCCATTTGATAAAAAAAAGAAAGAACTGAACAAGAAAACAATGAATGTAGAGCTTATACAAGATTTCACAATCAATTTATATTACTTCATTCTCTTGTATTAAGACTAACATTTTGTCACTAATCAATCTTATATTGTGCTCCTAGAAAACTAAATTATTCAAGTGCTCATGCTTAAAGGCTATAGATCATCCTTTTTAAAAGGACTAGATACAAAAAATATTCATAGTTTGGTTGAGTCTACTAAGAATAATGTATACTCATGGATTAACCAAGGATGGATTGATGAAGCAAAAGAGAAGTAAGTCTTTAATGTTTAGGCTTAGTTTTACTCATCAATGATCATAATTGAGTCTGTAATCTTGGGCCAAATCATAATTTATAAATACAGGTGACTTCTTTGATTATTTATGTTAATGCAAGCTGAAAACAAATCCACTAGTATGTTTTTAATCTTTACCTTACATGTAAACTTAACCATATAAAAATATACTATATATCTAATCTACTATTTCAACTTAATACATCCTTAATAACATTTTAATCTACAAAGCATTAAAGCTCTAATTTATCACCCTTTTTGACTATAGGATTTAGTTTCTCCTTTCTTTAAAACCTTTTCCTTTTTCCTTACACTTTGTCCCAACAAATATAAATATTCCATTATATTTTTTACACACAACCTTATTTACTAATTTGCTTAAAAAACATTTTTATCATTTATCAACATCGGTCAATATCAAGAAAAAAAGTAATATTTTCATTAAGATTACACTAAAAATAGAGAAAGGTGTTTTGTTCTGATGATGGTAAGTAAAATCTGAAAAAATAAAAAAATAAAATAAAAAGGTGTTTGAATAGAAAGTATGTGCAGTGCACCGACCCAACCAAAGAAAGGAAAGAAAAAAGAAAGAAAAAACAGAATGGTGTGTCAAATGCTAATGCATGCTGTTCCTTCCTGAACTCCACCTATAAACCTCATTCCCTCCTTTTCAACTCTTTCTCTCTTCACTCCTTTTCCGAATTTTCTTCAAAACCCTAACCTCACTCTTTCGATTTCACACTTTTCTCTCTCTCTCTCTCTCTCTCTCTCTCTCTCTCTCTCTTATTTCCGCACCCCTGTTTCTCAGGATTCGCTTTCGCCACACTCTTGTTGGATGCAGTATTTCAGTTTACCTTTGAAATTCGTGTCCAATCGATACTCCTCTCCGCACTTCAATGATTGTCGATTTCAATAGTGTCGTATTGTATCGTCCCTATGGGAATTTTGATGGAACATTGTTTTCTTCTTTTATTTAAATTAGTTATTGCATTGGTTGTTTCGTGATGGAGGATAATGAAGTTGTTGATGATCAGAGCACAGGATGGTTCCAAGTCAAAAAGGTTTTTTTTTTTTAAATTATATTTTCAGTTTTTATTTCTTAACTTCGTTGATGGATTCTACTATTAAATTTTGATTTGTACTTGATGAATGAATGATAAAAGAAAAAACTCTAGATAGGTAAATGAAAAATGTTGACCTAGTCTTTAGTTATTTACCAATTCATTCATTGACAATGGATGGATCAGTTTATTAGTATCCATATATTTGCTTTATCCTTTGATTTTAGTTTGTAATTTGGTTGTGCCAATTTTCATTCTTATATATATTATATCCATCTTTGGTTATATTTGAGCCTTGCTTTACAGATTATTATTTTTCTTCTTCTTCGTGGGTTGTTGTAAGTGTTGCTTACATTACTTCTACATGTTCTGATTATGCTGTGTCTTTGTTATTCAGAAGCACAGAAATACTTCGAAATTCTCTTTGCAGAGTTGGGTGGGGGGATTTTCGGGTAAAAATGCATCTAACTCTCAGCGCACTCAGCAGTCCATGATTAAAACTGATGACAATTCACATAGCCAGCAGAAAACTCATCTTTCAAGGCCGGGGGATAATTTTTCTCAGAACCCTCTCCCTGAGAGTGTTGCGAGTTCTCCTTCTGAATCAAATGAAAAAGAGGGGACAAATTATGTTAATACAAGTGTAGTTAGACATAATACTGAAAGTCAGAAGGCAACTGCATTACTTAGTACAGATTCTCAAGGTAAACTTGAAGAAGTTAGGAAATTACACCAAACTGATAAGCCTGAGTTAGCCCAGAAAACGAGATGGGGTGATTTAGAGGAGGGGGGCGTGACACTGCCCCATGAAAACTTGATTGGTGTTGGAATTAAGTTTGGCAGTATTGGAGATGATAGTTTGCTTAGCTGTAGAAAACATGGGAATATTCCCGATCCTTGTGATTCACCGCATGCCCAAGAAAAAGACTTGACAGCAAATACTATTGATTTAAGGGCTGGTTCTGATCAGACCCCTTCAGTGAGATGTGAAGATGAAATTCCTGGGGAGAATGGTAAAGATTTTGATGGCATATCTTTGGAACATTTGAAAAATCAGCAAACTGACGGGGAAAGAAGTGGTGCAGAAGATGATATATTATATTGTGATAAGAATATTGATGAAGTGAATAAAACGACTATTGATATTGGCATCAACAATGATATTTTGCCTGCCAAAGATGCTGCTATGGATGTAAATCAAGCACATGCCTTTATCAATGTGGTAAGTGATAGAAGAAATTCTGAAGTGCCAGAACAAAATGAAAGCTTAAGTGAAGCAGTTACTGCCCAGGGTACTGAATCACAAGTACCTGAAATTGGCAATGATTCTGTGGCTTCTGCTGAAGTGGTTAGGGGTCCACAGGATGGTAATATGGAAACTGTTGTTTCAACCTCTCATAATATGAGTTCTATTGAAGAAGGTGATTCCAATGAAAGCAAAGAAAGGTTCAGGCAGAGGCTTTGGTGCTTTCTGTTTGAGAATCTTAATAGGTCTGTAGATGAGCTTTATCTTCTTTGTGAACTAGAATGTGATTTGGAGCAGATGAAAGAGGCAATTCTTGTTCTTGAGGAGTCTGCATCTGATTTTAGAGAGCTAATTACTAGAGTTGAGGAATTTGAAAAGGTTAAAAAATCTTCTCAAATAGTTGATGGAGTTCCTCCCATCTTGAAGAGTGATCACCGCAGACCACATGCTCTCTCGTGGGAGGTATGTTTGATTACAAATGGTTGCTATTAATCTGCTTCCTTCCATGGTTAGGTTTGTATTTTGGGTTTCCAAGATACTACACATGAATTTTATATGTAGTGCCTGACAACCATGAACCCCCTGCTAAAGAAAGTAAAATTTGTTCACTTATAATGAATTTACTTTTTTTTTTTTTTCTCAGGGAAGTGATGTGTATATTTTGTCTGTGTTGTTAAGCAACTGTATATGATAACTTGACTGGTCTTTCAATTGTTAGAATGGATGAAGTCTAAAGATAATTACACTTGTTATTATTGAATATAAGGGACAATGTGGGTGTACTTAAATGACATTATATACATCGTTTCTTTCTTACTTTTCGTTGATTGAATGTGGTTAGGGCATAATCTGATATAGAAATCTTGATATGTACATGTAACTCTGCATAAATATGTATCTGTTAGGATCAAATGAACCAATTGTAAACTTACTCATCTAACACTGTTACAAGATCTCCCCTACCATTTGATATTATTTGTGTCTTGGGAGGTAAAATATATAAATGAAACATAAAGAACATAACATTTGAACATGTAATAGCTCATGGTCTATACCCTGTTTGCTTGCTTGATTTCTGGTTTTGAAGATGCTGGTCAATAAACTTGACAAATGAGAGTACGGGTATTACCTGTTCGAAATCTTCACAATCTGGCTTTCTTATGCTTAAGATGTTCACATGCTCTTTATTGATTCTAGGTCCGAAGGATGACAACTTCACCGCATAGGGCTGATATACTATCTTCATCTCTTGAGGCTTTTAGAAAGATTCAACAAGAGCGTGCTAGCTTGCAATCAGGTATCACAGAAAATGGTATGTCTAGATGTTTGACTTCTGAATCTATCAGCAGTACAAACAAGCCTAGGATCAATGATGGAACACATAATGCTGAATGTTCAGTGACAAAGTCAAGAAAGCATGTCGGATCTTCTGATGCTAAACAAGGGAACCCAAATGAGAAAAGGCATAATATTGAAGAGGCAAAACTCTGTGACCCAATCACAATGCAAAATGGATGTAACCCACCTGAAAGCATATTAACCTCAGCAGTTAAGTCATCTAAATTATCTCCCTTGGAGAATTCTTCTGCTTTTGCCGCCACCAAGGGTAAAAGAGATCACCTTGGATCTGGATATGACAAGCCACTTCCTAAGAAAGATAAAGCACCAACAGAGGTTATTAATGAGAAAAACCCCAGATCCACAGATAACCTTAGGAGGCAAATACCACTGCCTGAAAAAGATAAGGAGAAAAGGAGTACTGCCCCAGGAAAGTCTTTGAATGCTTGGAAGGAGAAAAGGAACTGGGAGGACATACTTTCATCTCCATTTCGCGTCTCTTCCCGCATGCCATATTCACCAAGCCTGAGCCGGAGAAGTACTGAGCGTGTACGTACTCTGCATGATAAACTAATGTCTCCTGACAAAAAGAAGAAAACAACTTCAGACTTAAAAAAGGAAGCAGAAGAAAAGCATGCTCGTGCTATGAGAATCAGAAGTGAGTTAGAGAATGAGAGAGTTCAAAAGCTTCAACGTACATCACAGAAATTAAATCGTGTCAATGAGTGGCATGCTGTTCGTCATATGAAGTTACGAGAGGGCATGCATGCCCGCCATCAACGTAGTGAATCTCGCCACGAAGCTTTTCTAGCTCAAGTGGCAAAGAGAGCTGGTGATGAAAGTAGTAAGGTAAATGAGGTTCGGTTTATTACTTCCTTAAATGAAGAAAATAAAAAATTGATGTTGCGCCAGAAACTGCATGAATCGGAGTTGAGGAGAGCCGAAAAGCTTCAAGTGCTAAAATCTAAGCAAAAGGAGGATTTGGCTAGAGAAGAAGCTGTTCTAGAGCGTCGAAAACTCATTGAGGCTGAAAAGTTACAGCGTCTTGCTGAGATTCAGCGGAGAAAGGAGGAGGCTCAAGTGAGAAGGGAAGAGGAAAGAAAAGCATCAAGTGCAGCACGGGAAGCAAGGGCTATTGAACAACTTCGAAGAAAGGAAGAAAGAGCCAAAGCACAACAGGAGGAAGCTGAACTTTTGGCCCAAAAATTGGCAGAGAGACTTAATGAAAGTGAACAACGCCGTAAGATTTACCTGGAGCAAATTCGGGAGAGAGCAAATTTGAGGGACCAGTCATCCCCTTTGCTGCGTCGATCATTGAATAAAGAGGGGCAAGGTAGAAACAGTGGTGATGATTCTCAAACAAACATTGTTTCTGGCATTGATTCTAGTCTTGGAATTGGAAATATTGCATTGCAACACTCAATAAAGAGAAGAATTAAGAGAATTCGACAAAGGCTTATGGCTTTAAAGTATGAGTTTCTTGAGCCCACTCTTGGTGGTGAAAGTGCTAGCCTGGGATATAGAGTAGCAGTGGGTACTGCTAGGGCAAAAATTGGCCGATGGCTTCAAGAACTTCAAAGACTTAGGCAAGCAAGAAAAGAAGGGGCCACAAGTATAGGGCTAATAATATCTGAAATGATCAAGGTATTATATTTTTGTGCGCTGGAAATTATCTCTCTCTCCTTGTCTATGGTTATAAGTTTTTAACATGTTTCAAAGTTAAGAATGTTTCTCTATCGGATAAAATTTTGCAGTCATTGTTTTTTTGTCCTTGCACTTTCAATTTGGGATCTTGTGCTAATTAAAATAGCACTTCTTTGAGAGCTCTTGTTTAGTTAATGAATGAATATTTGCCTGGACAAACTAGTGATTCTTGCTGTTGTATTTGTTCCAGTTATTGCTGAGCTTTACTATGTCCTTTTCTGGTTAATGCTTGCATATGATCTTTGTTTTTGTTTGACCAGAAATTATAAATCACTAACTTTTATGGACAATTGTCCAATCAATTTTTGTCCCTGATTAGATGTTGAACCTAGTTTCTTCATATTGTGAAATTTATGGACAGTAATCTTCATTTATTTATTATTTTCTAGTATTTGGAAGGAAAGGATCCCGAGTTACAAGCATCTCGTCAAGCTGGACTACTTGATTTTATTGCTTCTGCCCTGCCTGCATCTCACACATCAAAACCTGAAGCATGCCAGGTTATGTTGCACTTGCTAAAACTTCTGAGAGTTGTGCTATCTACACCTGTAAATAGGAGTTATTTCCTTGCACAAAATCTTCTGCCTCCAATAATCCCGATGCTTTCAGCAGCCCTTGAGAATTATATAAAGATTGCAGCATCTTTAAGTATTCCTGGCCACTCCAGTTTGTCATCTAGTAAAGCATCGGTTGAGAACTTTGAATCAATTTCTGAAATATTAAATAATTTTTTGTGGACTGTTACCGCTATTTTTGGTCATATAAGCTCTGATGAAAGACAACTTCAGATGCGGGATGGCTTGCTGGAGTTACTGATTTCCTATCAAGTAATTCACCGTTTAAGAGATCTTTTTGCTCTTCATGATAGGCCGCAGACGGAAGGATCAGCATTCCCCGCCCCCATTCTCTTAAGCATACAACTTTTGGTGGTTTTGACCTCCAGATCTGGAAGATTGAGTTTTATTGATTGGGAATCTTCCCCTGTGGCAATGGAGGATGAAATTGGTAGTGAAGGGGCCAAGTCTGCAGATTCTACACATTTTGTAGTGAATAATTCCTGGGGAATCAATGGCAGCTCAGTTGTGCATTTACCTGATGTCCCTGAGGACAGACCATTGGATGAAATGATTAAGGTGAACAAGAATGATGAATCTATTTCTGTTGGAAAGGATTGTGAATTGGAACATGATAGTTCTGTAAAATTGAAAAATGGTGATGTGGAGAAATTAGATGATCTAGATGAATCCAAGAAAAATCAGAGTGGGGATATTACTAAGTTGTCTGTTCTTCTAAAGGATGAGAAAAATACAATGGTAGATGTTACAGTACAGAAAAACGAAAAAGTATCAAATTTGGCTCAGCCAGTAGTATTTCTTCTTTCAGCTATTTCTGAAACGGGACTTGTCAGTCTCCCTTCTCTTTTGACTGCTGTTCTTCTGCAGGCAAACAATAGATCATCCTCTGAGCAGGTAATTTTTCTGCAACCTGCTGTATTAATTTATTTTGGAGATCTTTATTGTGAAAACTCAGTAGATTTCCGATATTTCCATTATTGTAAAACAAATGTTTTCTTTGTTTTTCTTGGGGCTAATTACTTAGATATCTATGTTCACAATGCAATCCATAACTGTCATCTATCCCCAAAACCATATAAGTTATTATTAAATAAATGTTCTCTTTGTTTTTGGGAAATTTTGGTCATTTACTTTTTGTTAAATGTCTAATTATTTCCTTCTTTGGTTTGTCTGTCCTGGTGGTAAGTAAATAAGTGATAATTAATATTCTTCTTGTTATATGTCCAAGTTGAATAACTTCATTTTCTTCTAGGCCTCGTACATCCTTCCATCTAATTTTGAAGAGGTGGCTGCTGGAGTACTGAAGGTGCTGAACAATGTGGCTCTTTTGGATCTTGTATTTTTGCAAAGAATGCTGGTAAGTTTGCCAATTCCCCTTGTAATGATGATCATACTTTGTCCCTCTCTCGTGGTACTTGTTTTTGCTGATATATTCCTATTGTCTTATGCTGTTTTATTTCCAGGCTAGGCCTGATCTGAAAATGGAAATTTTCCATTTGATGAGCTTCCTTCTTTCTCATTGTGCCAGCAAGTGGAAAGCTCCTAATGATCAGGTGAATCACTGACTCCTCAAAAAATCTCTCATTATGCTTGATTGATGAAATACTTACATTGGCCTTGCGAAACCCACTGCTAGCCCAACTCTAAGACCTTCTAGAAGGAAACCTCTTTGACCTCACATTAGTTTTGGTGGAGAGTGACAACATGGGAAGTGTAACTCATTTCATCTGTGTTCATGACAGGAAGCTCCCCTTACAAAAATGAGTAAATCATACTAAGCTAAGCTACATAGCTTGGATAAAATTAAACTAATTTCACCAGTATTTTCTGAAATTCCGATAACCTCCTTTCTTCAAAGCCTCTCCTGAGTAATTCCCTCCCTGCATCCTAGTTGTTTTTTAAGAAAAATTTGACATTTCTGGACACAGATGGGTTGTTGAGGGAGATGGGGTGAGGGTGCATGTAATGTCCAAGACTACAGGGAGCGGTCAGTATAATTTCATCTAGGATCAAGGGAGGTCAAAGAATGTGAACGAAAAGCATTGCTAAGGGGTGCTGTGCATGGGAAGCATTTATAATGGGGATAGACAGTGTCGGATACCTTGCCCTAGTCTTCATGCATTGTTGGTATTTGTATGCCTTTAATAGTTCAAATCAACATGTCTAGGGATACATAGCCAGTTACTGCAATGCCACAATCTGCATTTTTTTTCAGGTTGGTTTACTCACGCTGGAAGCTCTATCTCTTCTTGGTCACTTTGCATTATTTCACCGGGGAAATCAAGCCGTCCTTCGATGGGGAAAGAGTCCCACCATCCTCCATAAGGTCTGAAACTCCTACATATTTAAGACATGTTGGTTTATTTTTTTTTTTTCTAATTATCGAGATAGTATGATGTTCATCCATAAGAGGACAGGTTTGCGATCTGCCATTTGTCTTCTTCAGTGACCCAGAGTTGATGCCAATCTTGGCTGGTACATTAGTTGCTGCATGCTTTGGGTGTGAGCAGAACAAGTTTGTAGTTCAGCAAGAACTGAGTGTTGACATGCTACTTTCCTTGCTAAAGTCTTGCAGAAATTCTACACCCACAAATCAACTGAATTCAACCTTAGACAATTCCACAACAGATGAATCTAGTGAATGTAATCAATTAAGTACTGAAATTAGAAAGCCTCAAGTGGACATTCCTGTAAAAAATAGCCGTTCCAATGGCAAAGGTACTCGAGCTTCCTTGGGAAGGAGTGGTGCTTCGGGAAATAACTTAAAAAATGGCAGAATAAGAAGCCTACGGGACGGCAAAACAACTAAGAATTCTGAAGATGTGGCTCCTAAGCACACTGAGCCTTCGTATTTAATGCTGTACTGCAGATTTCCTCCCAGCTTCATTGATAAAGTAGAGCAGTTCTTTTCAGCGGAAATTGCTAACGGGGTTGATGAACTCTGAGGTTAAACACTGTGAATTCGTTTTGATCAGTAATCCTCGGATCTTCACGCGTTAACTGAATACCAGAATATGTGTCTTTATCCATGTTTCACATTGCCAATACGGTAACATGAACATCCGAAAAGCTGACGTGGTTCTGAAGATTAACCTGTCCGAGATATACACCAAAGCTAATTTCTTAGTCAATGCCAAAAACATTGTACTTTCTGGGAAATAATATATAAACGATAGAAAAGTGATAATTGTACTTTATAAGAACATTGATAATAGCCACCACTGCTGTAATTATTACTGATGGTTTTGGGGGGTATCAATTCGTCTCATTGATTTCAAACCTACCTCCTGAATGAATTATCTATCATTTTATACAGAGAAATTGACAAACATTTATAAAATTATTTTCGAGTATTTTTTATTGTTTTATCGGCAGAGTTGAAAATCTTAAAGTGTAAAGAGAAGCTTTCGAGCTTGCTTGTTTGTATTCATGCGACTCGATTTATTTACTTACAAAATTTATCCACGTCTTCGCCAGCCTGTAAACGTGCAACTATACCCTTCCATTACGACGAAAAAAGGAATACCTGCAGTTTATGGGCTAAGTTTCTGTTCAGATTTCTGATATCCACATTGTTACCAAGAAGACTGAAAAGTTGGTATTGTGCCAAAGATGCCTTTATAGCTAGAAAGCAACCATATAACAAATGCTAACAAGTAGACGTGTGTGCATGTGGGTGTAGTTTAAGGAAACGGAAAAGAGCAAGAGATTATACTTTGCATACTCTGGAGGCTGCTTGTAAAGCCTATCTTGCTTTGTTTGTCTGCATGCTGCTCTCAATTCTGGAGGCTGCTTTACGTATAAGACCTCCTCTTAGTTCATCTTTATATAATCAAACCGGTTGAAAATTTAAAGTTCAGGTAAAAAAAACTCTAAAAGTTTCAATTTTAAGGAATGGCAAATAGACTCAACCGAAAAAGGTACTTGGTTTCCTAACTGCATCTTGTGATGCCCTTTTCATCTTATTTTGGATTTTTCAAAACTTTTTCTTACAGCATCTTGGTTGTGAACTCTTTCATTTACAAATCACCATTTGAATTTCGTGCCAATTATATCACTGATTATGAACCAACAAGTGTCATTTTCTGATTCACATATACCAAAACTTCATGGGTCCAGTGGCACTAGAAATGACAAGGCTTGGAACTGGCTCCCAGGAGCAACTATACATGATGATTGTATAAGAGATGATGAATACGTAGCTTCAGTTGCAGCTACAGCCTTCGCCATTCATTCTCTAGAAGAAGCAGAGTCAAGCAAATTGCAAAACATGAGAGAAAGCCTTAAATCTTCAAGGACGCAAACTGTGAGAAGAAGAGAGGGTAACATATCGAGGAAGCCAAGTTATTATGGTAATTATAACATTTCCAAATACATAACATTTATACACCAAACAAACTATGTTTCTATGGTTAACTCTCACTACTAGCTGTTATGAAGTATTGCTATATTGTGTGTACCAGACAAAACTTCAATGAAAAGGTCATTTGGACAAGATTCTAGGACTCAAGAAAGTGCTATTCCTGTTAGACGTCCAAGTGGTATATCACCTCCAACAATGCCCACATCACCTGCACTTAGGCATCAGAAGCAGCAAGGGATTCCCTCACAACACAAAAATGTCAAAACCAAACCACAAACTTGTGACAAGGCCATGATAAAAATGATTCATAAGCAGTAATACTAATTACTTGAGCAGCTTATTCAATAATTTTTTCTTTCTGTGAAACTGTTCCCTGTTATATAAGTGGTTGTTTCTGGATTAGTTTCCTCTTATCATTGTAGGGAAAAATTTTCAGGTATGAGAAGATTAAGTCCAAAATTCTTTCCCAAAAGTTTGTGAAAAAGGTTCAGGCCAAATCCCAGGTGGGAAGAGAAACTTTTCCTCAATTATTGGAGTTTTATTTTATTTTAAATTTGTGAATATAATCTCATCATTGGTGATGGAACAACAGAGACCAATTGAAATGCAAAGTTACAAGAATAAGGGAACTAGAGCAGGGTTAGAAGACAAAAGAAGAAAAGAGTCAGAGGCGAGAAAGAAAGCTAACAAAAATAGAAAAACAAAGAAAGTCGTTTTGAAATGTTTGTGCTTCAATTCTTAAAGATATGTTGGACTCAAGTATCTGGCTTGGAAATAAAACAGCTGTCAAAATCTATTCGTAATATACTTTCATATTACCATATCTGTCAAAATCTATTCCATACTCACGTTAATAAAATTTATTTGATTTATGAACCATTTAGTTAAGATGCAAAGTCGTTACCTTTTATACTAACAAGTATTGATCTGTTAACTTAATAAAACAACCAAACTGGATGGTTATTAAGAGGAAGGGAGATTGCATAAATCAATAGATATTAAAGAGCATCTTATAAAACTTTGGAACATAAATTAGTATCACGAAATTGTTATCCTAATATTGTTTCGTGTAGAATTTGCTACTACATTAGTATAAGAATACTATGCCATCACATGGCAACATGAGACACACTATTGAACGAGGAGCTCTTCCATGATGTGAGTTGCGAAGTCCATGACATACAGAAATTGAAACACATAGCCCCAAATCCTTTCTAAACAAACAAACCATCCCTTTTACGATAATAGTGTTGCCATTATCATTATGAATACAATTGAAAGATGAGTGTGTTGATTCTGGAGAATTTGTATTTATACATAATTTTTGGACAAATTTGTATAGACATGAGAAGAAAATAGAGAAAAGTGATAAAATAGTTAATGTGACCAAGAGAGAATGAGAGAGAAAAAAGAGTTATAACTTACAAGAAAGTGTGGAAACAAAATATGTTGATTTGGACAAACTGTGACCATATATCCATATATCCATATAATTGAAGGCAGAAGCATTATATAATAAAGGACTAACTGCTCAACACACCTCAGTGAAATCATCTCATTCCCCAAATCTTAATGACAAGGAAAACAGTAAAACACAGGAAACACCATTAGCTAAATAAATCCAAGCCACAAACAGTTACATTTTCACAAAGGCCAAAGCTTAAGATCAAAGTCACTTCCAGAACCACATCTTCCTCCTTGTCCAACATACAAATTATCACTCTATAACACAATTATATGTATGTTGAATTTGAATATGCAACAAGCCTTATGTAACTCAACAAGCCGTGCTTACTTCTGCAGCTGCAACCTCTCTTGGAGAATCAAGAGATATCACGGTTTCAAATGCACCTACTAGAGCCTTGACCTTGCTCTTCCTTAGCTCAGCAAGCATGGTTGCGGTTTCTTCAATCATATTATTATACAAACGTGGATTTTCTTTCTTCCCCTCCACATTTTGATGCCTCAAAACCACTTTCTCATCAGAGCCTGATTTTGAGTCCTCAATCTTGCTACTATTTCCACCAACCTTCCTCACAACAATTGTCCTTCTACTTCCTTCAACAGTTTGAAGTTTGGACAAAACTTTTTCAGATTTGGTATTTGCAGCATTTACCACAACACCGGCACCAACTTTATTATCCTCAGTTGTCCTTTTTCTAGCCCAATTTACATCAATTGGCCTGTCATCGCCAAGAGTGCGTGCTGGCCGGAATTTGAGTCTCCTTGGAATGTTGATGTTGCTCTGAGGCTGAATTTCAATCACTTTTCCTCTCCTAAAAGTCAATTTCCTGGCTGCAACAACTACTTTATTAGCTGTGGTAACTTTTGTGCTCAATTTTGGCCTCATTTTGTACCCCACCTTCACATTTTCACCTTGATGATCCTGTCCTCTTCCTCTTCTGCTGGACTTAAATGTAGCATTACTTTGTCTCCCAAGGGAGGAGTTGGAGGAGGAAATAGATGATAACACTGATTGTGTTTGAGAAACACTATGCATTCTGTGCAGCATATTTACCTTCCCTTTGTTCCCAGCCACAGATCTAAGGCCCTTCTCTGAAGATGTAGACACTGCAGAATTGCCAGTTTTCTTATTGGTATGCTTCAAGCTTTTGTCCCCTGGTGATGTAGGCGAGGGTGAGGGTGAGGGTGATGAGAACTTACTTGCATCACAAGAAAGAGCAGGGTCCTCAGATGAATGTGTAGAGTCAGGTTCAGTGGCGTGCAATATTCTGTCTGGTAAATTTTCACTGCTTGCTAGTTCAGGTTTGACTTCTTCAACATTCTCACGAGGTTTCAGAGAGGACTCTCTTGTCATGTTCTTGGTACTCTTGGAACTTAAGCTTTGAGGTTTCTTGACATTGTGTTTTGAAGACAAGGGAGAACTTGGTGGGGTTAGTTTTTCATTGCCTCTAGTTGAAGATCTTCTTGTCTGCTTGTTGTTTCTGCTTTCAGTTTTTGTTTGACTTTTGGAACATTCCTGCATCGGGAGAGATGGCTCAGACTCTGCTTGCTTATCACTGTTGTTACATTCCAAGGAAACATCTATTTCTTCAAAGGATTTCAGAGAGGACTCTTTTGACATGTTCTTGGTATTCATGGAACTTAAGCTTTGAGGTTTCTTGACATTGTGTTTTGAAGACAAGGGAGAACTTGGTGGGGTTGGTTTTTCATTGCCTCTAGTTGAGGATCTTCTTGTCTGCTTGTTGCTTCTGCTTTCAGTTTTTGTTTGACTTTTGGAACATTCCTGCATTGGGAGATATGGCTCAGACTCTGCTTGCTTATCACTGTTGTCACATTCCAAGGAAACATCTGTTTCTTCAAAAGGTGGTGAGATTTTCTCTGATATGACTCTTTTTTCATATGTCACTTCCTTTATGTCAACTTGACTGTTGGCCTTTTCAGTTTTTGATGCTTGAGAAGGCTTTGAAGTGCTTCTTGACTTCTTTGTCCCTCCCAAAGAAGTCTCTTCTAGAACTTTGGTTTTCCTTTCCTTTTTGGCAACCCATTTATGTGTTTGGCTCCATGGTTTGGCTTCAACCGCATGTGGGATGCCATATTTGCAAAGATCATGGCAGGATCCTTTACGAGCACTAAGATAACGCGAAAGAATCTTAGGTGGGACTTTTGTGATGGTTACTCTCTCATTAGTATTTGCTTTTTCCTCAGCATCTTCAGGTTCAATTTTCTCAGTCTTCATCTGGTTAATAGTACTTTCCTCTGCCATCATTTTGATGAAGAATGAAGCAACAATTTCAGACACTCCTGATACAGATAAGAATCCTTTTAGAGATGTAGAGGGAAGGGCAATATATGCTGGTCAAAGCAACCTGAAATGTGTACAACAGTTTGCATCATTGAAATGGTGCAAAGATTCTAATTTGAGAACCTTAGGGACTAAGCGTAGATGGGGTGGTAAAGCTAGGTTATCTTGACTTATTGATGATAGTATAGTACTACTTGTTCAGTGACATGAAAAAATTTCAAAGATAAAATTAACAATTTGAATGTGCACCAAATACCACCAACAAGAATTAGATCCACAGGATAAAGCCTTAAATGAAGGATCACTAACCACGTAGAATGAATGGAAATAATTAAAATCTTTGCAATGAAGTGTGTTACTTTACACCAGAGGAATTAGTAACTCCTATCAATGTAAATTTTATATAAAAAAATAGGGGCAAAGAAATTCCCTAGTATGCTATTAAGGTAATGACATAGATTGACTCATCAACAGACCATATATCTTCAAAGGTGTGTATCACTTCATTTTGTATAGTGCTCTAAGATCGAGTGAATTTATTAAACAAAAGAATGAAGTGATACACCTTGAAAGATTTCCCCTACACTACCAGAAGATAGACAATAACCTTAGTACATAATTTTACATCAATTACTGCTTTTGTCCATCATTCAATTCATGACTAGGAGACTGCACACAATGTAATTTCCATCTTGCAGTTCAATAACAAATTTTACACCATAAAAGTGTACGAAATAAATTTCACCTTTGATATACAACCAATTATTAGATTACTTCAAAGGGGAAAATAAAGTTTTAAGGAAATTCCAAACTAGGGACACGGAAGCAATAATATGAATGCAACAAAACAAGCTCTGGTTTCAATGAATACACCACCAACAACTTTGATTTTAGAATTAAGAAAAATCTCGGGGTGCTACAGAAGCAGAACCATACATCACAACTTGATTCAGATTTCAGACCAAATCAAAACAGCGGAACAGAACCCCGTAAGAATTAAGGATAAAAAATTAAATTAGAAACTGAACAAAATTATCTCACTTAGACCCATCAAACTTAATTTTCTCATAGCATCATGGTTATGATCTGATCACAGGAGAGAATATAACAATCCCTTGAAACATTGGATCCTATGACATTCAATATCATCATCATCATCACACCACATATCCTTAACAAGATGGCATTTATCATTGATCATCATGTCATTCATTTAACGAGGAAAGAAAAAAAAAACAATTTGTCAGCAAAAAACAAGTGGGAAAGAAAATAGAATGCATGGTATGATTATGCATACCTTGTGGTGTGATTATTCTTAAAAGGAAAACATGCAAGAAAGAAGCTAACAAAGGAATATCATGCAATATTGAGTGAGTGAGGAATGTTTGGATCTCAAAAGGGTGGTGTAGTTGTTGTTGTTTGATGATGAGGTGGCTTTTCCTTTGATCTAATACGCGTTTGTTGTGAGAAAGTAACCTTGCACAGAAAGGGAAAGTCCCACCACCATGAAAAACACTCTGTCAACCAAACCACCCTAACCATGCAATATCATTGCATCGTCACATTGGACCATACAAAGAAGAAGGCACGTCAACATCCATCATCACCCATCACCCTTACCCTTTCCTTTCTATTCAAAACACTATTAATTAATCTATTACTCCATGTACATGCATGAATATATGTTCATTTAATACTTATTTATAAATGACATTAAATTTATCTTTTAATAACTATTTATGTCCATAATTTCGATCAAATGTTATGATTCATAAACAACAAGTTATTGGGAAGTTTTGTATGTAACATTTTTTTATATAATTACTTTTTTTTTTTTTGCGTATGTGCATGTTCTACACGTGGCACTAATCATGCGATATCCACTTTTTCTTGCGTTCTTCTAATTATATACGCACACATGAATAAAGTATGTTACTTTGTTCCTCTATTACAACTAAGATAGCTTTTTTTGGTTCATGATTGATGTTAGCTTTAACTCTCAAACCTCACCTAATTGATGACAAGAGATTTAGTATTTACCTCAAATCATAGGGATATTTATGCTATTTTATTTTATTTTATTTTAATTGCACTTTTTTTTTACTGATATAATTTAATTGTATAAGATCTTGCATTATTAGTTAAAAGCCAGCATATTAAATTATGAACATGACATGACAACAATTATTTTTAGTATTATTCTGTTTAGCTATTTCCCATTATCTATAACAGTGTGATGATTTTAGTTATAGTACTCGATAGAGTGTTGTAACGGAAAATAAGAAACGTACATTCCATTTTAAAATGTTGGATGATCACCCAATGTTTCTAAAAAAAATTATTTTTAATTGTCAAATATGTATTCTTCATGTTAAAATATACGAAAATTATATTTTTAAATTAAAATAAAAAAACTGCCAAATTAAGAATAATAATTATCGAAGGAGTAACTAGCACAAAAATACTAAAAATAAGGTCGATTTGAGAGAAGGAAATGTAGCTGACTGGCTCATCTCATGATTAAGACAATGGTTTACATGTTTGTTTTCTTTGTAGTTGACGGGTTAAGTCTTCTTGAAAGATCCCCTACACCTGTTGTTCCAAGATTTTGTTTCAACATCTTTTCCCCATAATGTAATAGTGTACTTTGGGAGTTATGTTATGCCCCTCTTAATTACCAAAAGAAATGATATAATTATGCGTGTGGAGCTAGTTATTATTATATGCTCATGGGGATATTTGAGGAATTAATTATTTACTTAATAAGTTTATTTTGATTGATTTTGTGATAGAATTTATTAAAATACATATAAGTTCTCTCAACAGAATGAATTCACAGAATAACAGCCTCCAATTTCTACAATTCTCTCAACAGTTTCATTTTATCATTAAATTCTTGAGTGTTTTTTTTCCTAAACTCTTAAAATTTCAAATCATACCCTACAATACATTTTAGAAAGTTGATCCCGGAATGTAAAGAGAGAAGGTAGAAATTTGAAATTTGTAGGAAAAAATGCGAAATTATTGAGCCAACCTGGTTTCTTACACGTTCTCAGTGTAACTCCAGAGGTCCAGAGTTGTTATTAGGCTGGTCTTCAAGTGTTGGCCTCACTTCCTTGCTGTGGGCCTGGTTTGTTTCATGTTGGGCTTGTGTTCCAGTATATATACACAATATATATATATATATATATATATATATATATATATATATATATATATATATATATATATATATATATATATATATATATATATATATATATATATATATATATATATATATATATATATATAAATATAAAAGTACCTAATTTTAGAAGTTAAGTCCATTTATTTTTCTTATTTTCATAAAAAAAAAAAATTGAATTACATCTCTTAAACTAACCTTAAGCATATTTATTAAAGGCAGTACATGTTTATTACTTAACAATGTCAATCTAGATAACATGTCACATTATCGATTATTTCATGTGTCTAGTGATGTATTGATTAATTTTCTTAATTTTATTTCATTTATATTTTTAGTTAATTTGATCTTATTTTATACGTCATTTGGTATATTAATAGATAAAATAGATCAAATAAATTAAAATATATAAAGTAATAATATAAAAATTAAATGATACATGACTAATTATTTGAAGTGACAGTTAATATATCATATCACCCAGGCTTAAACAGTTAACTACGAGACATTTACAGACCGATTAAAATGAATTACAAATGTCAATTTAGAGGTCTTTTAAAAAAAATTTTCCTTTCAAGCACTAAAGTGAAAATGTGTACTTAATTCAGAAAACAAAATAACAATTTAATTTACTCTATTTTAATTTAAATAATTTATAAAAATTGAAAATTAGTTAAATTTTAGCTAAATGTATAATTTTAAATTTTATTCTTGATTATTGTTATAATTTCAATTAAATAACTATTAAACCAATTACTTTATATTCCTAACCATTAAAAAATAAAAAATATATAAATTGGGTGGAGAATAATATTTAAATGATTTTAGAGTTTTTTTTATTTAAACAAACTCAAAGGTAGTAGAATGTAATTTACTCTTTTAAATTATAATTTACATATATAATTTAAATAAATTGTACATTTTAATTCAAATAATATATAATTTTTTTTTAAAAAAATTATATTTTAGTTAAATTTAGAGTTTTATTTCTATTTTTAATTTAATATAGTTCAAATTATTTATCTTTTAAAAAAATTAATTATATTTTTAATCATTATTAAAAAATATAAAAATAGTATAAATATGATAAATTATAATATTTAACAAATTTAAATTTTAATATCATTTAAATAAATCTCAAGATAGTGGAAATTCATTACAACTACCAACTTTGTTCTAAGTAGTCCAGCGAAAGAGAAAAAAGGCGAAAGAGAAAAAAGAAAATTTCATGTATATGTAATACCCAAATTTAGCAATAATGCTATGCTACCAACAGCACCGTATCCCCAAATCGTATTTTTATTAAAAAAAAATAAAATATACTATTAAAATGATATCGTTTTGTGCAACAATTAAGAAAATAAAAAAAAATTATGGGGAAAGGTAAAAATTCGAAATTGAAACTGCGAAACCCATTTCTTATTTCTCACTCTCAATCCTGTTGTTTCTCACTCTCAAACCCTCAAATCTTCCTTCTCTCAAATCCTCAAATCTTCCTTCCCTTTGTCAATCCCTCACGACTTTCTTCCTTCCCTCAATCTCCCTCAATCCTTCTCTCGTGTTTCAACCAAAACGTGTCCTAATCTCGTGAACGGTCAATCTCAAACACGATTGTGGTGAGTCAACAGCGGTCGTCTCTCAACGACGGTGGTGTGTGAAGGAACACTCTCAAATAACTCTGTTATACGTTTCAGGTTGGTCTATTGTTCCCAATTCACGTGTCTTAATTAACTGGTGAAGATTTTTGTTTTCGTTTAGGGTTTAGGGTGAATGTTTTTGTTTGAGTTTCTAAAATTTTTTGGCCAAAAATGGCTTTCTGGAAACAAAAAAGGGTTCCCCCAAAAATTTGTATACAGTAATCGGATTACAGTTTTTGGTTTTGCAATTTATTTCGGGAAGATGGTGGTGTAAACTTCTTTGAATCATGTTGTATACCTGTTCAGAATGTTATATATTTTTATAAAGAATGTTGTAATCTTTTATAAAGAATGTTGTGTACTTTCCTGATGATAAATGTTGTATACTTGAGTGAAAAATTTTGTTTAGTTTTTACTCGTTGTCTATCAAGTTTTTCTGTTTCTGGTAATGAATTATTAATTGATTTCGTGCATAACTTTTATGAGACATATTTTTTACTTTCATGGTTACTGTTAAGCATGTTTTCTATATTTTTTTTTGTTTTGCAATTTATTTCATGGACATGGTCGTGTAAACTTCTTTAAATAAGGTCTTGTACTGGCTGATCTTTCAAAATCACTATAGAACTGTATAAAGGTCCTGTAGTTGTTGATCTTTCTGAATCACTATGTTTATCTAAGTAGAAAAGTAGTAACTGAAGCAACCATGTGATTTAAATATGGGTTAGTGTAACTCTGATAACCTTTCCCTTCTTTTCCTTGGGTTTTCTTGTTATGCTCGATATAAACTGCATTAAACATTTTGAATTGATATGATTTGTAATGGTTTCCACTACTTGAGTTTGTGATAGAAAGGAAACAAGAAATAGTTGTTACTGTTATGCATGCATATTTCTGTACTTACCTTAAATCCCCATATACTGCACCAAAGATAATGAAAAAAATAATGGGGTGTGTATTTCTGTACTTACCTTAGTTCATATTTTTTATTAATATTTTTTGTTGTTGTTCATGACTAAAATAGTTATGTGATTGATGCATATTGGTAATGGATTATTAATTGATTTCGTGCATAACTTTTGTGAGACACATTGTTTATTTTCATGGTTACTGTTAATTATGTTTTCTATTTTTATTTTTATTTGTTTTGCAATTTATTTCATGGATAAGGTCGTGTAAACTTCTTTAAATAAGGTCTTGTACTGGCTGATCTTTCAAAATCACTATAGAACTGTATAAAGGTGTTGTAGTTGTTGATCTTTTTGAATCACTATGTCTATCTAAGTAGAAAAGTAGTAACTGAAGCAACCATGTGATTTAAATATGGTTAGTGTAACTCTAATAACCTTTCCCTTCTTTTCCTTGGGTTTTCTTGTTATGCTCGATATAAACTGCATTAAACATTTTGAATTGATATGACTTGTGATGATTTCCACTACTTGAGTTTGTGTTAGAAAGGAAACAAGAAACTATTGTTAGTCATTTTTGGTTACTAAAATGTGACATGTTAAGTCAATTATAAGGGAATTTCATATGACATGTATAGTTTTCTTTATATAGTTTGTTGACATTCATTTTTGTGAGTATCTCTATGTTTGTGAAAACAATGTTATGTTTTAACATGCAGAGTTGGTGTGGATTGTTTGAAGCTCTGTCAAGTTCAACTGACGAGTCAAACCTGTGAAGAAAGGACTTTGTTTAGAATTTGGTGTCCCTTGGTGAATGACTTTATTGTGTGGATGAAATTCTGTGTGAAGAAGTTTTCTCATTCACAGGATGTTAAGGGTTTAATACATTAGGTATACAATGACATACACAGTCAGATAACTCTTGGAAAAGTTCACATTGTATATTTTTAGCTGTTTTCTTAACTAGTAATTTTTTGTGTTTTTTTTTTCAGTTATCCAATTGTAGCACATAAGTCTTTTTGATGTAGACCTTGTGGTGGATCATAGTTTTAAGCTACAATTTTTAAATAGGACATTATCATCACCCAAAATTTACAACATGGGTTAATGTACATCTTATGATGATGGAAGAGTGTCATGTAACTAAGTGAATTATGACACTATTTTTTGTGATGTTGTACAACATTCAATTGTGAAGTGTATATATCAGTAAGGGGAAAAATGTCTTGTAACTAAGTTTAATTATGACACTATTTTTTTTTTGTTTAGTTTACATTATATTTTTGTAATTATAATTTGTAATTATAAGTGTTCACTGTGATCAATAAAATTTACTTTTGTATTAAGTGTTAAATGTGATGTAATTATAATGTGAAGGATGTTGTGTACTTTTGTGAAGGATGTTATGTACTTTTATGCAGGGTATTGTGTACTTTTGTTAGGAATGTTGTGGACTTGTGGAAAAGATGTTGTGTAATTTTGTTAGGGCTGTTGTGTACTTTTATCAAGAATGTAATAATGTTTTATACTAATAATAAGTAGGCTATAATCTGAAACATTGTCATTGCACAAGAATTTTATTTGTTCACTCATTATTGTCAACTATATTGTCTAACTATATGGTAAACAAAGTTATATATAGTGAACAATGTTGTCTAACTAATTTTATTTTTTTTGTTAACTAATATTAAATTTGTTGGGAAAACCATAATTGTGATCATTTAAAAGCACCTTTAAGGTATTTAGGGATGTTGTGTACTTTTATGCAGGATGTTGTGTACTTTAATGGTTTATGATATTGAAGTAAAAGGTTATACCATTGCATTATGTATGAAAAAAGTGTAACAATCAATGCATGCAAAATTAAACAGATTCAATGAAAACAGAACATGGCATAATATTTGTGAATTTTTTTTGACATTAATAAACGTTAGTGAGCATATAAGAATAGTCAAGCGAGTACTTGTATTCTATACACAATTAGTGATCAATAATAACAAACATTTCCTATTCTAACATATAGTGATTAATAATTACAACCATTTTCTAATTCTAGCATGTACAATAATTCTACAATGATGGCAAATCCAGTGAAGCTTTGGCAACAAATTTGTAATCCAGTGAATCTTTGATCCAAAACGTCAGTTCCTGCACACGGTATATCACATTATAAGAACCACCAGTAAACTAAAATAGAGGAAACTAATGCACCTAAAGATCACCACAATTGGATGACATGGTAATTATAAGAAGCACCACAAGACTAAAACAGATGAAACTTATGCACCTAAACTTCATCAATTGGTATATGTCTAATTATAAGAAGCACCACTTCACCAAAACAGAGGAAACTAATGCACCTATACTTCATAAATTGGATGACATGGTAATTATAAGAAGTACTACAAAATCAAAACAGAGGAAACTAATGCACCTATACTTCATAAGTTGGATGACATGGTAATTATAAGAAGCACTACAAAACCAAAACAGAGGAAACTTATGCACCTAAAGTTGATGCATTCATATATTTGTAATTATAAGAAGCACCACTAAACTAAAACAGATGAATCATGTACGAATCATATTGGCCTCTTAGGGACATCGGAGAAGGTGGTCTAGAACGTAGAGAATCCATCACAAAAAGTTTCATATTAACTCGGTCAAGGACATATAGCAACCAATGACCACTCTCCACTACTGGCATAAAAATCTGTTTAAAATATGAAAAATAAAATTGTCATTAATCATAGTTTTATATCAAATTCATATTCCACTTCAACCAACATATAGGAGACGTATGGCATATCCTGTAACACTAGAAATAGCCAAGATCAGAATAACCATCCAAACAATGCCCTCATTATTGGCCACTGAAGCATCATACTTACCTACATATTTATGGCAAGAGTGAAAATTGATTATTTTTTTTCAAGCCTCAACAACTATGCAAATAGTATCAAAACAGATAATTAAAAATTACAGATTATACTTTAAAGACCTTAAGAAACTGCATATAATGTTAAAGTGAGCATTATTGAGTGACCAGTGCAAAGTCATGTTTAATAAGTACACAAAATTTGTTGGTGCAGTGAGGCAGTCTTAAAAAAATGACATAAATAATAGTTGGAAATTTTTTTAAGAAAGTAACTTACGAATACACATGTCATTTTCTCGTGTGTAGAACAAACTACCACTACATGCGCATTCATAACTTCCCCGAGTATTTTTACATTGGCACTCTGGGCACTGGCAGACCAATTTCTCTTTCGATTCATCCACATTTACAACATAATCAAAACAAGAAATATTAAGAGAAAAACCAACATCAGATTTGCAGAATCTAACAGCAGGACTATTTACTACTGTTGTAGGATCAATTCAAGGATTCTGAAAAAAAAAAAATCTGGACATCAAAGCACCTTTACAATAGTTTCTTTTTTCCTTCTAACACAAACTCAAGTAATGGAAACCATCACAAGTCATATCAATTCAAAATGTTTAATGCAGTTTATATGGAGCATATAAAGAAAACCCAAGGAAAATAAGGGAAAGGTCCGCCATAGTGATTTAGAAAGATCAACAACTACAAGACCTTTATATAGTTCTATAGTGATTCTGAAAGATCAGCTAGTACAAGACCTTATTTAAAGAAGAAGTTTACACGACCTTGTCCACGAAATAAATTGTAAAACAAAAAAAAAATAGAAAACATGATTAACCGTAACCATGAAAATAAACAATGTGTCTCACAAAAGTTATGCATGAAATTAATTAATAATCCATTACCAATATGCATCAATCACATAACTATTTTAGTCATGAACAACAACAAAAAATATTAATAGGAAATATGGACTAAGGTAAATACAGAAATACACACCCCATTATTTTTTTCATTCTCTTTGGTGCAGTATATGGGGATTTAAGGTAAATATAGAAATACACATGCATAACAGTAACAAATGTTTCTTGTTTCCTTTCTAACACAAACTCAAGTAATGGAAACCATCACAAGTCATATCAATTCAAAATGTTTAATGCAGTTTATATCGAGCATAACAAGAAAACCCAAGGAAAAGAAGGGAAAGGTTATCAGAGTTACACTAACCCATATTTAAATCACATGGTTGCTTCAGTTACTACTTTTCTACTTAGATAGACATAATGATTCAGAAAGATCTACAACTACAGAACCTTTATACAGTTCTATAGTGATTCTGAAAGATCAGCCAGAATAAATCGTGGTAATTGCATAATTAAGACCTTATTTAAAGAAGTTTACACGACCTTGTCCACGAAATAAATTGCAAAACCAAAAAAAGAAATAAAAAACATGCTTAACAGTAACCATGAAAAATAAAGAATGTGTCTCAAAAAAGTTATGCACGAAATCAATTAATAATTCATTACCAATATGCATCAATCACATAACTATTTTAGTCATGAACAATAACAAAAAATATTAATAGAAAATATGGACTAAGGTAAATACAAAAATACACACCCCATTATTTTTTTCATTCTCTTTGGTGCAGTATATGGGGATTTAGGTAAGTACAGAAATACGAATGCATAACAGTAACAATAGTTTCTTGTTTCCTTTCTAACACAAACTCAAGTAGTGGAAACCATCACAAGTCATATCAATTCAAAATGTTTAATGCAGTTTATATCAAGTATAACAAGAAAACCCAAGGAAAAGAAGGGAAACATTGTCAGAGTTACACTAACCCATATTTAAACCACGTGGTTGCTTCAGTTACTACTTTTCTACTTAGATAGACATAGTGATTTAGAAAGATCAACAAGTAGAGGACCTTTATATAGTTCTATAGTGATTCTGAAAGATCAGTCCGTACAAGACCTTATTTAAAGAAGTTTACACGACCATGTCCACGAAATAAATTGCAAAATCAAAAAAAAAAAAAAATAGAAAACATGCTTAACAGTAACCATGAAAATAAATAATGTGTCTCACAAAAGTTATGCACGAAATCAATTAATAATCCATTACCAGAAACAGAAAAACTTGATAGACAAAGAGTAAAAACTAAACAAAATTTTTCACTCAAGTATACAACATTTATCATCAGGAAAGTACACAACATTCTTTATAAAAGATTACAACATTCTTTATAAAAATATATAATATTTTGAACAGGTATACAACAGGATTCAAAGAAGTTTACACCACCATCTTCCTGAAATAAATTGCAAAACCAAACACTGTAATTCGATTATTGTATACAAATTTTTGGGGGAAACCCTTTTTTGTTTCCAGAAAGCCATTTTTGGCCAAAACTTTTCAGAAACTCAAACAAAAACATTCACCCTAAACCCTAAATGAAAACAAAAATCTTCACCAGTTAATTAAGACACGTGAATTGGGCACAATAGACCAACCTGAAACGTATAACAGAGTTGTTTGAGAGTGTTCCTTCACACAATCGTTGTTGAGAGACGACCGCTGTTGACTCACCACAATCGTGTTTGAGATTAACCGTTCACGGATTAGGGCACGTTTTGGTTGAAGCACGAGAGAGGGATTGAGGGAGATTGAGGGAAGGAAGAAAGTCGTGAGAGATTGACATAGGGAAGAAAGATTTGAGGGTTTGAGAGAAGGAAGATTTGAGGGTTTGAGAGTGAAAAACAACATGATTGAAAGTGAGAAATGAGAAATGAGTTTCGCACCCTTCCCCGCAATATTTTTTTATTTTCTTTATTACTGCGCAAAACAACATCATTTTAATAGTATATTTTATTTTTTTTTAATAAAAATACGATTTGGGGATACTGTGGCCAGTTGGCCTCGTATCCAGATTGGTAGCATAAAATTTTTCTAAATATTATTATTTATTACCCATTCTCCAAAGAAATATCACACGTGAAAAGTTTCCAGTATAGCGTAGTCCTCAATAACATTTTTTCCCATATTCACACTATTGCAATCTGTATCTTGTAACAATTTCATCTGGATCAAACCATGGTTTCCGAAACAAATTACAAGTCTAAGAATGTGTGTGTAATTGTAGCTGGACCATCGGGGCTAGTGGCTGCGAGGGAGCTTTGAAGAGAAGGACACAAGGTGGTTGTGTTGGAACAGAATCATGATATTGGAGGTCAATGGCTATATGATCCTAACATTGAAGGGGAAGATCCTTTAGGAAGAGACCCTTGGCTAAAGGTTCATAGTAGTATTTATGAGTCTTTGAGGCTCATGTCTCCCAGAGAGGTCATGGGGCTTACTGATTTCCCCTTTATAGTGAAGAAAGGTAGAGATGCAAGGAGGTTCCCTGGCCATAAGGAGCTGTTTCTCTACCTCAATGACATTTGTGATTGGTTTAAGTTGAGAGACATGATCAAGTTCAATACAAAGGTGCTTTATGTGGGACCGTTAAATTATGGTGCCCCTGTTGAGGATTTGAAATGGCTTGTTAGAAGCAAAGAGAAAAATAGTGAGGAAGAAGTTGAACAAGTGTTTGACGCAGTGGTTCAGGAAAATCTTCCATCTCTAGCCTAAGGGCTAAGACCACATTTTAAAGGAATCAACACCAATTTTTTTTTCTTCTTTAAACAATAATTTCAAATAAAATTATAAATTTAAAAGTTGTTATCTTATTTCTATATAACTAAATTTTAGTTTAGGAAATAACGAACGTAAATAAAGGAAATAATAATTTAAAAAATAATAATGATAACTAAAAAGAATTAATTAAAGAAAAAAATATAATAGACCCAAACCATAACAACAGAATACAACCTGCTTTACTATCATCTTAAAAATATAAATTAAGTATTAATTCAATCTTTTAAAACTAATTTATAAGGTAAAAATAATCTCAATTTATATATTCTAATCTGTTTTTATTTATAGTTATACGTGACTTGACTTAAATTTTTCTCAGTAATTACATAATAGTTATAAATAAAATCTAATGATATTTATTATAGGAAGGAACAAATGCTCGTATATAAAGATAATTTTTTTTCTTGTCGTTGATGCTTAGGAATGAACAAATGGAGAAAAAAAACAGATGCACAGTCACATTTACAGGACTCCAGAGCCATTCCGCAACGAGGTATATGACGAACCCGTTAAATATATTTTCTCGGAAAAGAGTGAATTTTTATGGAAGAAATGGCCATACAAATTTTGAGGAAGCTTAAGGAAAGAAACAAAGAAATATAGTTTAGGTTTTGTATTTTAAATGTTGTCTAACATCAATTAAACAAGCACACCCCAAAGTTATTGAGAATGAGAAGTTTTCTATAGATAGTAGTGGTGGTTGGAAATTCTTATAGTGGACAAGATATATCAATGGAGCTTTTGAAATTAGCTAAGGAAGCCCACCTCAGTTCCAAATCTCATGACATTTGTGAGGGTCTATCTAAAGTTATATCCAAATACGATAATTTTCACCTTCATCCACAGGTATAACTTATTGGTCTTGAAGTTCTTGTTAGATAAATATTAACCATTATTTCTTTTTGCTAGCCTCACAACATGTGGTACATCGCGTAGATAGACACCCTTCAAGAAGATGGGAGCGTTATTTTCACAGATGGTTCCAATATTCTCGCAGACACCATTTTATATTGCACAGGGTAACATCCCATGTTAGGCAAAATTCACTCCTCATCCCTCACAGTCTCACACTATTTCATTATTTTAAAGTTCAACTTAAAATTAATTAGGGTTGTGAATAAGGACTATATATGTTTAACCATTATAGTCCTTTTAATTAAAGTTGATTAATTGTCAATCCCCGTAAGTGATAACTATTGGGTTTGATCAATGGATTCTATATATGTAGGTACAACTATTGTTTCCCATTTCTCGACACAGGAAATGTTGTTGTAGATGATAATAGAGTTGGTCCTTTATATGACACACTTTTCCACCCTCACTTGCCCCTTCTCTTTCTTTTGCAGCCATCCCCACAAAGGTAAATTACTTTGAATTAAGTATGTAATTTTGGGTAGGTCATCATTTTATTTGTTTGAATATTATTTATCTAAAAAGACATATGGTATTTTAAAAAAAAATATTTAATAAATAATTATAATGAACAAACAATCAGATAATTAATTATAAATTATAAAAAAAGTGTAATAGATATATGTACAAGTAAATTGAATAATTAATTACATTTAAGCGGAATAAAGTAATATTTTAGCTTTTAAATTATATATGTATATTTGGTAAATAGATTAGTTGATGAATGGGTAGATCTCAGGGCTCCCTTTCTTCGAGTCTCAAGCAAAATGGATAGCCCAATTGCTTTCTGGGAAAAAACCTTTGCCATCATATGAAGAAATGATGAAATCCATTGAGGAGTCATATCGTTCAAAAGAAGTAGCTGGCATTCCTAAACATTATACTCATCCAGAAGACTTTGAGGTAAGCTTATTTGAGGATTAATATATCTTCTAATAAAAAAAATAATTAATAGATAACAGTTAAAAAATATGAAAATAAAAAAATATACATATATTTTATAAATAAATTAGTTAACTGGCTACTTATTGCTTAATTAACGCTAAAGAATGAAACGTATTTAATCTAACAATTTGTTCTCTTTGGCAGTATTGTGACAAATATGATGAAATGATAGGATTAGAAAAGTTAGAAGAATGGAGGAAAGAGTTGCGCATTTCAGCTGCAATGGATCGTTCTATCAACTTAGAGACATTTCGTGATGCGTGGGATGACGATGACAAGGTTCAGAAGGCACTTCAAAGTCCTTACTTCACTCAACTTGGAGTTAAGTCCAAATATCTTTCTCTTTAAAAATTAAATTAGTTATGAATTACTTGTATTTCTATGTGAAAACTTCGATAAGCTTTGTGACTTAACATTCTCACATCTTTATCAGTCCAAAATCTTCGACTCTTGTCATTATCAATCTTGTTTACCATTTTTCTCCGTGAAGATTTATAAAAGGAAAATAAGGAAAAATATAAAATTCACTTTCATTGGAGTTAAAATAATCAATTGATTAATTAATTTATATAAGATATTTCACGTCTTTTAAAAAATTAAGAGAAATTTTTTTTATAAATTAATTTAAAAAAATTAATTAATTTTTTTCTTCTTATTTTTTAAGTTTTTTTTTTTTTCTAAGAAACTCACTCAATATTACTGATCATGAAAACATTCAGGCGTTACATAGCTTTGCTAGCTACATGGCTTGGCCCATGTCATGCCATCATATATAATGCATGGTAAGTTACTTGTCATTGGGAATCCAAGTGACAATGAAATGAATGAAAATATGAAAGTGAATATAAATTATCAATTTGGTAATTCATTTTCTAAGTTGTTATTATGTCAGTCTTACACATTCAAATTATAATAAATAAATCTTTCACTGATTCTGTTAGCAATTTTGGTCCTCTCATAGTCTAGACAAAAATTGAAATGGCATTTATTTGTTGTACAAGTAAAAGACTAATTAGTTATAAGAGTACTTATAAGAAAGAAATAAAATATATTTTTTAAAATTAAAAAATAAATTTGTTAGGTAATTTTTATACACAATCTCACGTTTTTTAAAAAGTTAAAAAAATAAAAAATTTACAAATCAATTAATTAAAAATTAATATAATATTTTTCTTATTTTCTTTTCAAGTAGATCCTTCTCAAAAAATTCACTTATACATGCCTATTTATTAACAATAATATCATATATATACAAGGCGGCGCCACGTTCATCGACAGGGGTTACCCAAAACTTTATATATAATTATAAAAAAATAAAGTTTTACTAATAATAAATTTTAATTTTAACTAAATTTTATATATATATATATGACAATAATAATAAAAATAAAGTTTTAATAATAATGATAATAATAAAATTTTAATATTAATAATAAATTTTAATTTTAACCCAAATTTATATATATATATATAATAATAATAAAAAAAATAAACTTTTAACAATAATAATAAATTTTAATTTTAACCCGAACTTTATATATATATATATATATATAATAATAGTTTTAATAATAATAATTAATAAATAAAATTTTAGTAATAATAATAAATTTTAATTTTAAAACTTTAACTTGAATTTATTTTTCATGGGGACGACTGCTTGATTCCTTTCTAACTGTAGTTTTGATATAATTTTAGTCTTTAATTTTTAATTAAAGAATAAACAATTATAATAAGGTCTTTTATATAATAAAGAAAATTAAAACATAATAATAATTTTTTTAAAAAAATGCTATGTTCCTTATAATAAATTAAATTTATTTTTCAAGTAATTATAAATAGAAATACAGTCTTTTCTAAATGAAGAAAAATATATAATATAATAATAAAAAATTAAAAAATTAAAAAAAAATTAAAAAAAAATTAAAATTAAAATTATAAAAAAAAAAAAAAAAAAAAAAAAATTCATCCCACCCAAACTTCAATCCTAATTCCGCCCCTGCATATATATACATAATTAAAATATAATAAATTATAAAAATTCAGAAATATAATAAATTAAAAGTGAGTGACTTATTTATTATTTTTTGAATATTAAGAGTTAATATTACAGTATTCTATAAAATCAAGAATTAGATAAATAGTTTAGTTAGGAGTAAAGGACAATTTAAAAAATATTTTCATCTTATTCTCCTATATGCATAAATTTAAATAAAAGCTTAGTCAATTTAGTTTGAGTCAACGGATCAACAAGTCAGATTAGACCAATAAATATGTGGCTTAACCTACTTGTTTTTCACACTTTAGTTTATCAATGCGATTCATTTTAATATTTTTATTGTGACGTAAAAATAGAGTAATTAATTTACTCATGAAACAGTCAGGATTTTAATTTATGAAAAAGAATGTAACAAAATTTGACTAATCTACATTATGGAGAGGTTAATTAGAATGGGTGACAATGATTTCATCTCAATATTTACCTCATCCACAAACACATTATATTCAAGTAACTGCGTGTAAAGATACAATAGTTTTTTTTTTTTTTTTTCTCACTAGCGTTAGAAAAGAAAAAGAATCCTTTCATCCATATATATATTTTTAAAATTCTACGACGCCGTAAATTAACTAACTGCTAATAATTATACACCCTTGTTTTTAATAATAATAATAGTGCCTTTTATTCCTTGTTTTTCTTTTACTTATTTTATTCTGTGGTACTTAAATATCTTTTGCAATTCATTTTCTTCTTCTGCATCCTTGTGTTTTATTTTTCTTTTCATATTTGAGACACCCCTTTCACTCGGTTCATCTTCATCTTCTTCTTTCATGTACACGATTCTTCTTCCTTCGTTTGTCGTTTAAGTATGATATTAGGGTTGGTTTTGTGGAGGTATTTTTCGTTTTTACATGTACAAATTCATAAATTTGTAAATTTTCATAACTTTAATTTTCAATAATTATAATACGCAGTTAACCATACAACTCACACAATATATACGTATTTCTTTCTTTTCACATGTTATACATATGACTATTTCTCTCTTCACATTTTATAATCGATTGTCTACCAAAGATATAGAATCCGAATTAGGCAATCCATAAGGTTACGGATGTTAGGAATATGCAGTTTGATTTTAGTCAATACATAATTTTAGTCCCACATCGAGTAAACAATGAGAGAAATTACTCTTATGTGTCTATATAAACAACTCTTTGTAAAGCTTCAAAGTGTAGCACAACGCACAAAATACAATAGATATATTGTGTGCCCGTGGACGTAGGCAATTTGCCGAACCACGTTAAATCTTTGAGTTCTCTTTTACTCTCTTCCTTGTACTCTTCTTTTATTATTATTGTTTTGTTCTTAGCAATTAGTATCAGAGTCAATATCTTAGTATGCTATGTGGTTTGCGACTTAGTCTGATCTTTCACATCAGAAAAGATTTGGTTTGATCTTTCACATCAGAAAAGATTTGGTTTATTCTCAAGGTAGAGAAGCAGTTTGGAAGAGAAGTGTGTGAAGTCTTCCCGTGATTACCCCAACAAGTGGGACTTGGCGAGTGATGCAATGATAGGAGTGGATCTAAGTGAAGGTCAGGTGGACCTACTTTGTGGAGATCCCTTGTATCGAAAGTCTATCTAGCAGGAGTAGTTAGGTTGCGTGTTTCGTTGATGTGTGAGCTATCAGAATGGCGGTACAAGACTAGAGCATATCGACGACAATGTGAAGCTCGAGAATTGTCGCGGCAATGGAAGCTCTAATGACCATCATTGACAATTGGGGAGGAATGTGACATAGGAAGAAGAGAAGAAGAGAAACAGTGGGAGAGGAATGTGACATTGGAAGAAGAGAAGAAGAGAAACAGTGGGAGCTTTGCAGAAAGCCCGTTGGTGGAAGACCCGTGTCGGTGGACAGGGCAGAAGACCCGTGTCGGTGGACAGGGTAAAAGACCCGTCGGTGGATTGGGTAGTGGAGTGGAAGACATTACACTAGGTGATGATGTAAATCAAACTCCAAGTGGGAGATTGTTAGGAATATGTAGTTTGATTTTAGTCAATACATAATTTTAGTCTCACATCGAGAAAACGATGAGAGGGATTACTCTTATGTGTCTATATAAACAACTCCTTGTAAAGCTTTAAAGTGCAACACAACACACAAAATGCAATAGATATATTATGTGGCCGTGGATGTAGACAATTTGTCGAACCACGTTAAATCTTTGAGTTCTCTTTTACTTTCTTCTTTGTACTCTTCTTGTATTATTATTGTTTTGTTCTTAACAACGGATTAAGGACTCTACTCAACATAAAATGCACTGGTTACTTTAATTTTCAGATTCAAAAATTTACAAATTGATGTATCCTTATTATTATAATTTTATTTTTTCATATTTTTATTTAAGGGCATATTATTTTTTAAAAAAATATTTTTAGATAATTGTACTTTTTCCGAAATAAATAATTTTAGTTTGGTGGCCTGTCTATTTAGATTATGAACTTCGCGGGTAGAGATGGACCAAAAAAAATTCCATATAATTTATAAGACAGATGGGTTGGCCCATTTGCCTACTCCTAAAAAGCATACACTTTGACTTTTTGAAACAAGAAGAATAATTTAGATATTTCCATATTTGACAGGGTATACGAGGAAAACTATAAGATGCAAGGACCATAACACTAATAATAATACTCTTGGTTGATGAGTTGTAAGGTTTTAGGAAAATGGATACATTTGTTACTTTGTTGAAAAATAAATAAAACATTTTGCCATCATCTCTAAGGAAATGATGAAATCCATTAAAGAGTTTTATCATTATTGGGAAGAAGTATGGCATTCCTAAATGATTCACCCCTTGTATTAAAATAGGAATAATAATAATAAAATAATTCGTTTATCTATTATTCATTTAATTTATCTAAAATAACTTATCTAATTTATTTAATATAAAAATAAATTAATAACTTAATCTAATTTATCTATTTAATTTTTTAGATAAACTTGTTTTATTCCTTATTTTCTTTAAATCAAATGAATTATTTAGTGAATATTTATCATATCAAAATTAATTTAATATATTTTTTATATTTAAATTTTCTTAAATTTATTAAAATTTTAATTTAATAGATAATAATTAAAGATAAAAATAGGTTAGACCATCTCTATGGAACTTACCGTCTAACCTATATTAATAAATATATTTATTAATAAAAAATTTATAATAATTTACACACTACTCAATTAATTAATTGAGCTAAGTCCCCGATGCATGCATGGTTTCAAATGCTTTTGTTTAATTGAAAAAAAAAATATTGAAAGATTTATCTCTTATATGGTTTCATATGATTTAATCATTTAAAAACTTTGATATTTGAATCATTCTCGTGAAACTTTTTTTTTTTTCTTAAGTGGTCTGCTTGTATCATTAAAGAAAAGTTCCACAATTGGAAAGGTCATCCACAAAAAAACCCAAATTGCCTCAAACATAATTAGCTGGTTGTCTTTGGCTATATGCATATAAAAGATTGGTGATTCATTTCTTGAGATGTTCTGTGCACAATGCGAATTACATGGCATAAAATCAAGAAGAAATAATTCATTATTTTAAAAATAAATATACTTTCAAACTCTTTCAATTAATACATTAACACATGCATTTTTTTTCCTCAATGCATACAAAATGCATACCTTATTAGGCCCATTGTTTCAAAAATTTTAAAAAAATACTTTTAATTATTATTTTTTTGAAAAAGTGATCTTTAAAGAAACAAATAAGATCTTTAAAGAAGTATAATTTTTTTTAAGAATAAACAATTTAATTTGACAAACAAATCATAAAAGCACAAGACTGAT
Organism: Hylodesmum podocarpum; assembly: GCA_026586105.1. Lineage (NCBI taxonomy): Eukaryota > Viridiplantae > Streptophyta > Magnoliopsida > Fabales > Fabaceae > Hylodesmum > Hylodesmum podocarpum. Next base: position 6,980,368 of record JALJEV010001432.1, on the reverse strand, counting down.
TATTTGATTTAAAAAATATTTTTTAATAAATAAGTTTTTAAAAACTCATTATGTCTACTAAAAGGTCAGTAATGAATTTGAATCAAATGTCTATTAATTTTAACTTTCAACATTCTGAGAGAGTATAAAATAGAATTTTCGAAAAGGGAAAGAAATATAACTTTATTTAATTATAAAAGACTTTATTTATTGGGAGATTTATTTACATTATCTGCATGATCATTTTCTTTCCTGAATACTGTACCTGTGTGACGAATGAATTCAATGGAGACAATTGAGAAGATCTTCCACTAAAAGTATGATCTGTTGGAACAAGGCTCTCTATAGCGATTTGAAAAGTTTAGTTACTAGGTTAACAGAAAACTCACTGTAAAATTTTAAAGAAGAAGACTCATCTTATTTCAATACCAAGTATACAGTATTTATACAGACGGAGTTGGGAATAGCTTGCCCATTAATTTCCTATGCTAAGTACATTAGTCTAACTACATGTGAAATAGCTATCAGCGGAAACAACAGAACAAGCCACCTTTCGTCTGTTCGGTCTCAGACGAAACAAACTGGTTTCGTCTGTTAGTCATCAGACGGAACTTCACACTTGGACGAAACATCTTCATCAGACGCAACAGGGTATCGTCTGATGGAACACTTCTTCAGACGAAACATCTTCATCAGACGCAACAGGGTATCGTCTGATGGAACACTTCTTCAGACGAAACATCTTCATCAGACGCAACAAGGTATCGTCTGATGGAAGATTATCGTCTGATGGAAAGCTATCGTCTGATGGAAAGCTATCGTCTGATGGAAAGCTATCGTCTGATGCTTCACATTCAGACGAAACAAGGTATCGTCTGATCCGAAACAAGGTATCGTCTGATACTTCACATTCAGACGAAACTTGTATTACTACAACACTCCTCCTAATACAAGTTATCCAAGCTTTCCATTCCCATAAGCTTCTTCAATTCCTCAAACCTCACCCTCTTAAGAGGTTTGGTCAATATGTCAGCCAACTGCACCTCGGTTTTACAATGCTCCACATCAAGCTTGTCTTCATTCACTTGTTCTCTAAGAAAATGATACCTCCTCTCAATGTGCTTGCTCCTGCCATGGCTAACAGGGTGTTTTGCGAGATCAATTGCAGACTTTATTATCAATCAATGAGCTTCACCTTGGTACTTGTCACAAATCCTCATTTCCTCCAACAAAGATTTTGATCCACATAGCTTGACAAGCAAAGATATGATGCGGCTACATACTCATACTTCACATGATGACAAAGCTACCACTTCTTCGTTTTTTCGAGCTCCAGCATATCAATGCCTTCCCTATCATGAACAAATACCCAGCAGTGCTCTTCTTATCATCCACATCACCTCCCCAGTCAGAATCTGAATACCCCGAAACCTCAATTTTCTTCAAATTGATTTCACTTGGCATCAACACGCCATGATCAGTAGTTCCTCTGATAAACCTCAAAATTCTCTTGACTGCAAGCAAGTGGCATGACCTTGGTTGTTCCATGAATCTGCTCAATAACCCAACACTATGACTGATGTCAGGTCTAGTGTTGCACAAGTATCTCAGTGAACCAATGATCTGTTTGTATAGTGTAGCGTCTACAGACTCCCCCCGGTGATTCTCTGCTTCGCTTTCAAACCGGTCTCCATAGGTGTAATAGCTGGGTTGCGGTTTGCCATTTTGAACCTCTTCAAAATGTCTTCTCAAGATACTTCTTTTGATGAAGAAATACCCTTCGTCGGTGAATTTGAATTCCATCCCTAGAAAATATGACAAATTTCCTAGATCACTCATCTCAAATTCCTTCATCAAGCATTGACTTGAATTTCATATTCTCTTGCTCATTTGCACTGCGATCGTAGATCATCAACATAAAGACATAGGATTATATGATCGACTTACTAGAGCCCTTCACATATACTCCATGTTCTCGAAACAAACTTAGTGCATCCTGCCTTTATCGAAAAACTATCAATCCTCTTATTCCAAGCTCTTGGAGCTTGTTTCAAATTCCTGATACAAAGGCCTTCTTGAGCCTATACACCTTGCTCTCTTGCCCTTAACTTCAAAACCTGGTGGCTGCTTCACATAGACTTCCTCTTCTAATGGACCATTTAAGAATGCAGATTTTACATCCGGTTGATGCAAATTCCATCCATATTGTGTTGCTATTGCTACCAAAATCCCGACAGTCTCAAGTCTAGCTACTTGGTGCATATACCTCATTAAAGTCAATACCCGCCCTCTGTCTAAAAACCCCTTTGCTACCAACCTTGCTTTATACTTTGCAATCTCACCATTTGGCCTCAGCTTCAGCTTGTACACCCACTTTACATCTATTGCCTTCTTCTCAGTCTGTGACACAAGTACCCAAGTCTTATTCTTCTCAATAGCTGCCAACTCCTCCTTCATAGCTTCTAACCAATTTGAATCTCCCATTGCTAATTCGAGATTTATTGGTTCTGATCGATTCGTAACATGTTTTCCTCAAGTAATTCACCCTCTTGGTCTATTGCTTGATCAGAAACACTTCATACTACTGTCGAGTCTTCTTGAAGGTACCCTTGTTCTCGATTGATCGTCCGACCACCGGTTGTTGTTTTTTCGATTTGATGTCGACCGATAGGATTCTCTTGAAGATCACAATCATCAAGAGTGGCTGGTTTCGTCTGATGGTCTGACTGAACTCTATCAGACGAAGCACTATCATCAGACGCAACATTCCAGCACCAGCCTCTTGCCTCATCAAATTGTACATCCCTGCTCTTGACCATCTTATGATTTGTTGGTGAATACAATTTGTAAGCACCAGTTGAGTGATAACCAACAAACACCATTGTTTGACTTCTATCATCCAACTTTTTTCTCAATTGTTCTGGTACATGTCTATAGCACAGTGAGCCAAACACCCTAAAGTGACCAACACTTGGCTTCTCACCAGTCCATGCTTCATAAGGTGTCACACCTTGGAGCTTCTTTGTAGGACTTCTATTCAAAATGTACACTACTTCGATGGCAGCTTACCTTTCCCCTAACCTCTTTGGCATTCCTTTTCCATTGAGCATACTTCTGACCATATTCATTATGCTCCTATTCTTCCTCTCCGCAATGCCATTATGTTGTGGTGTGTATGGAGCTACAGTCTCATGAATTATCCCCTCATTTTCACAGAATTTGGCGAATTCAAGAGAAGTGTACTCACCTCCACCATCAGTTCTCAATTTCTTAATGCTACAACCACTGTCCTTCTCAACAAGCAGTTTAAATTTCTTGAACTGTGGGAAGGTGTCACTCTTTTTCTCAATCATATATATCCACACATGTCTAGTGTACTCATCAATGAAAGTGAGAAAATAGTGGTTACCTCCCATAGATTGAGTCTCCATAGGACCACACAAATCAGAATGTACAGCTTGCAATTTCTGTGATGATTTCATGGGTAAATCATGCTTGAATGCCTTTCTTGCAGACTTAGCAAGGCAGCATTCTTTGCAAAGTTGTCTTGGAACCTGAATTTTAGGAAGACCAGTCACCATACCCTTTGCATTCAACATGCTCAGGTTTCTAAAATTCAAATGGCCATACCTATGATGCCATGTCCAATTCTGATCATCAGCAACAGTGGTAACAAAACATTTGTGATCAACCTTGTTAATGCACACTTTGAAGGTTTTGTTATTTGACAGTGGAGCCTTAAGAATCAATCTCCCTTTTGAATCAAAAAGCTTCATTTCTTTATCCACCATCATCACTGTGTAATTCTTCTCAAGCAATTGACCCACACTAATCAAGTTGCTCCTCATGCTTGGCACATACAACACATCTGTGATGATAGCCTCTTTGCCATCCTTCCTCTTCACCATGATGTTTCCAATGCCCTCAGATTTCACTTGACTATTGTCTACAAATCTGATTCCTCTAGAACTAGATTCATCCAAATCTACAAACCAACCTCTGTTTCCGATCATGTGTTCTTCAAATTTGTATCTAGGTACCACACATTTGATATGTCATCATCCAACTGTGTTGTAGCCATCAACATTGCATCGTCTGAGTCACTTTCTGCCAGCTGAGCCTCATCTTTCTCTTGATTGTTTGATCCTCTACTTGGACAATTTCTTGCATAATGACCATACTTATCACACCTAAAACATTGTACCTCATTCATATCTTTCTTCTTTGGATTCTTGCTATTAGACGCACTTTTGTTTTTTGCATCATTCTGATTCTTTGAACGTCGTTTCTCGATTCGATATTACCCTTCTTCTTTTTCCATTTTTCTTTGTTCTTCTTGAACCATGAAGCCTCATCTTTGACCTTCTTGGTGAATTTTGCTTGCAAAGCCCGATCTGTTCCTTCTCTCTTCTTCCTCCTTCGGCCTCATCTCATGAGCTTCCAGAGTAGCTTGTAACTCCTCAAGCTTCATAACAGAAAGATCCTTAGACTCTTCTATTGCAACTACAATGTGATCAAAATTTGCAGTTAAGGCCCTCAACACCTTCTCAATCTTTTGCAAATCAGTGACCTTTTCACCACATGTTTTCATCTGATTGGTCAAGACTACCAATCTTGAAAAGAAATCTGATATGGCTTCATCTTCTTTCATGTTCAACCCCTCGTACTGCTTCCTCAAAGCCTGTAACTTTACTTTCTTTAACCTTTCATCACCTCCATAGAGCCTTTTTAGAGTCTCCCATGCTCCCTTCGCCGTTTCCTCCTCAATGATCTTTTCAAAGACATTACCATCAACGCATTGATGTATGATGAACAAAGCCTTTCCATCTTTCTTCATCGTCTCATGATGTAGGACTCTTGCAGCTTCGTTGGCTTCTGCTGCCAACTCTGCAACTCCATCATTCACAATTTCAAGCACATCTTGAAATCTGAATATGACCTTCATCTCGCACACACCACCGATCGTAATTCTCGCCTCGAACACCTCGAAGATTCGCTGGAAATTGGGAACTCGTCGTGCTTTGATTTGCCATTACAGAAATTGGATCTTAACCAATGCTCTTGATACCAGTTTGTTGGAACAAGGCTCTCTATAGCGATTTGAAAAGTTTAGTTACTAGGTTAACAGAAAACTCACTGTAAAATTTTAAAGAAGAAGACTCATCTTATTTCAATACCAAGTATACAGTATTTATACAGACGGAGTTGGGAATAGCTTGCCCATTAATTTCCTATGCTAAGTACATTAGTCTAACTACATGTGAAATAGCTATCAGCGGAAACAACAGAACAAGCCACCTTTCGTCTGTTCGGTCTCAGACGAAACAAACTGGTTTCGTCTGTTAGTCATCAGACGGAACTTCACACTTGGACGAAACATCTTCATCAGACGCAAATGTGGTATCGTCGATGGAACACTTCTTCGAGATTTAAACATCTTCATCGACGCAACGGTATCGTCGATGGATGAACACTTCTTCGACGAAACATCTTCATCAGACGCAACAAGGTATCGTCTGATGGAAAGCTATCGTCTGATGGAAAGCTATCGTCTGATGGAAAGCTATCGTCTGATGCTTCACATTCAGACGAAACAAGATATCGTCTGATCCGAAACAAGGTATCGTCTGATACTTCACATTCAGACGAAACTTGTATTACTACAACATGATCTGGGGATGCATTTAATTATCCTGCACCTTTAATTTTTAATTAGAATAAGTTTAAAATAAAATTTCGTTGTCAATTATGTGCCAAAATACTAGTCCACTAGCTTTATGTTTTCTGAAAAAACATATGATATATCTAAATGATTAGAGACTTTAAAGTTTGTAGCTGTCGGCCACTTAATGCAGATGAGTCTGTCACATTGATGAAATTGAAGTAGAATACATAAAATTTTAGGATTATATTTTGTTGTTTTAACATGGGGAAGAAATTTTTATAATTGAATTAAATATTTGGAGAAAGAATTTTTGACACTTAGACTAATTTTGCTTTGGCCTGTATCTTTAGACTTTAATGAGTAGAATACACACGGAATATTAAATGGAAAAATATTTAAAAATTTAATACGTAATTAATTAGTCGGTTAACTCATAAAATATATATATATATATATATATATATATATATATATATTGTCGGCTATTTATTAAAATTATTTATTAAACATTTCAAAAGTTTTTTTTTGGTTAAAAGGCCAGTAAAATTGGCTCGCAAAGGTGATGGCTGTATAACCAAACATGGCTGATTTTTAATGAAATCTTTCTATACTTTTTTATTTTTAAAAATATTAATCAGCTAATCAACCTGACTCACCGGGTTAGGAAAGTTTTTTAATATTTTATGACAAATACAAAAAATTAATCTGGTAGATTGATCATGGGTTACCTACCTTATAGTAATTTATACAGAGAGATTTTAAGGGTGGAAACTTATGGAAAAATCTACAAAATGAAGAAAATTAGTAAGTCCCATTTCTTTTTCTTTTAACAAAGTACTGTAGTTTGTTTTTAAAATTACTAAATTATTATAATTATTTTTAAAAGAATATACTTTCGTTTTTTTGGTATTGAGGAGGATAAAAAAATTACAAACTACAAAAACGAGGGTTGATAGCCTCATCACATCAATAAGAATAAAAAAGTTGCACTACTTTTGTAGCTAGGGTTTTAAAATTCTGTTCAGCAAGGAGAACATAGTAAGGAAACAGAAAAGATGGAGAAAAAAAAAAAAGAGATAGAGAACGAAATGTGTTTAGTAGAAAAAATTATTGGATAGTAGAAAATATTATTTTAAGTATAGTCTCGACTAATCTCTGACATATAATAAAATCTTTTATTTTATAAAAAAATAATAATATTTGAATATGTTTTACATAAAAACTGATTAAAATCCTAGACAAACAATGGTTTAAGACGATGAATTAAGATATTTGAATACGTGGCAGATGATGAAACAATAAAACGGTCACTTTTCTTTTTAAATAACTAAACCTTTTCTTCTAGTTGCGTTTTCCTTAAGTTATAATAGTTTAATATATTACATTACTTAAAGTAAAATTAAATAAAATCATCAAATCTTCGCTATTCTTTTATAATACAGAAATTTAAAATTATTACGCTGATTTTTTTTTAAAAAAAATGAATAAATAATAAAAGATAATTCTGTATTTTACAAAAATGAATAAATTTGCATACCCCTCTTATCACCAAAGTCTATTCCATGTATGATATACCCTCCCCGTGCTAAGTTAAATCCCACTAAAAAATTAACAATCTGAAAAGTGAAAATGGAAAATGAACAAGAGACTCATAGTTTGCATATGAGATTCTAAAAAATATTGTTTCAAACAAGAGACTTTGTACAAAACAAAAGCAAACAACAAAAATTTACAATAATTTAAAGTTTAATTATTAGTTTATTATACATTTACGTAACTTTCTAGCCCTTATAACGCATATAAGGTTTTGTTTTACCTTTTTTTTCATCCATGTCATATCTTAAAATATATCTACTTCCCATTTTAAAAATTATAATATATATATATATATATATATATATATATATATATATATATATATTTAATTTCTTTTACAGTTACATTATAATTTATATGGTATAAAGAGTAATTATTAAGAAAAAATTTCATGAATTATTATAAAATAAAAACTGCCATGTTAACTAATTTCTTAGGACAATGGTTAAATAATTAAATATATATATATATATTTATGTGTAAATTACAAATAAATACATAAAATTTTTATATACTGTAATTTTACATGTCTTGACAAAAATTTATCTTATTTTAATTCCTTAACTACTATCTTAACAGCATCTTTAACAAGAGTTTTTAATCAAAGATCTGAACTCTAAGATATCAAAATGAAGTATATTATTATACTAAAAATTGAATAAGATAACCTTACAATTCTATTAATATAACGGGATTTACAAAAAGTAACATAACACTTCAAAATGAAATCTACTACTAAAAATGTTCTAAAAACAATGATTAACATTTGTTAGAAAATTTTTATACAATCAAATCAAACAATCACAATTCGTTATTTATGATAAAATTATCAAATTAAATAACAAAGTTCAAATTAAAAAAAATTAATTTATAAGTGCGTGCTTGTTAAACTCATAACTATTCAATTTATATGATTAAATCATAATCAATAAATATTTTTTAATATTTAATCATACCTATTTATTTAATTATTACTCTAACATCTTTTTCAGGACATCAATATAAATTCGATAGAGTCTCAAGGCAATATTTCTAAACATATCCAGAATGTTAGTTTAATATTTTTAAACTTAATAGTGCATGAAAATAAAAATAATAGAATATTTATATAATTGCATTAAATTTCAGGAAATATTAATGTAATTTACTCAATTATGTTTTAATATTTTTAAAATAACTTATCAATATTAATAACAATTTTATATCACTATATAAATTATTTATCAAATATCTAAAATGTAACTTATATTTTAAAATATAACATAACTATCATATTAAAAAATATTTACTGATTATAAATTTGATTATATAAATTACATTTTCTTTAAGGGGCCACAATTAAAAAAATAATTTCTATAAGCAATATTTTTAACTCTAACATGCGTATATAATATATGTGATAAATTTAGTATATATCTATTTTTTAAAAAAATTAAATAAATATATAATTATAAAAAAAATACTAACAAAAAATACAACACTATTAATAAATAATTAAAAAGAATAATACCTCATCGTGTATAACCATAAAAAATAACTATATTTTTTCCTTTTGTAAGAAAAAATAATAATATAGTTAACAATTAGATTTTAATAGTTATTATTTTTATTTTGAAAAATAAGTAAATATATATTTTAAGTATCTTTCCATCTAAAAGAGATATATAAAGATAAAAAAAATATGAAAATAGATAATAATTTTTTTTAATAAAATTTAGGAATAAATTATTTTATATATGATAATTTTAATCATTAATAAAAAAATTAATAAACAAAATGAGTGTTTAACGATAACAATTTATCATTAACTTATATTATAATAGATTGCACCAAAATATAATTTACTTGTGTCTATCATTAGTAATTGCTCTCAAATTAACTTTCTATATTTTAGAGGAAAAATTATAAAATAAATAGGATGTAATTTATATAAAATAAAAAATAAAAAGCGAAATATTTAATATATAATTTAGAAAATAAAATAAAAATTGTTGGGGCCATGGACCGGCCCGCCCCCCTGCGGTTACGAGTTTAGAAACTACATAATGATAAATCAGGTTCTACTTAAGTTGAAATTTGTTATTAAAATTAATAGTTTTATCATAAATAATAAATTATGATCGTTTGATTATATAAAATAAATTTAATAAAGGTTATTCATTATTTTTAGGATAATGGTTAAGAAATCAAATGAAGATAAGTTTTTATTGAAATGTGTAAAATTATATTGTATAAAAACTTTTTTATATTAATTTATAATTTACATATATATTTTTTCTTTCTTTAATAAATGATTTTTTATTTTTTTGATAAGGGCCAACTTGGTAGAAACCAATTTGACCACACACTAATATTTTTTTTTCTACAGGAAAGAAAACAGTTGAAAGGAGAAAAAACATGTGCAGCCACCCATCAAATTGTGCATTTATAATATACAACAAGATTATCTCATCCTAAAATTTTGAGCCCTAAATTAAAAATAATTTTTTTTGAACAAATTTTAATTATTTAATTTAAAGATTTAAATAAAATAATAAAGAAATTTTTTGATAACATCTAATTTTATTTTAAGCTATTGAATAATACTGCATATTCTCTCTCTTACACTGTGTTTGATGTGTTTTTTCTTTGCTAGCCACCCCACACTTGTGTATTTAATATATGTATCACAGAAATTTAGATCATCGATCAATTATTGAATCAATAAATTACTGGGCTATATGCGTAGCTATAGTTGTATTACACTTACATGACAATTAATATACAGTACCTAATATAAATGATTTTAATTTTTAAACATCAATCAGAGAAAGTGATAGAAGACCAATCGGAAAAGCGTCGGCAATTGTTTTATCCTTCTTATTCAATGATGTGACCACTACTTATATCATAAGCACAGGCTGAATTATTTTTCCAAGGCACATTTTTTAACACATTTTTTTTATTAAAATTAAATATTTTTAAAATTTTTATTCATTTTTAAATATTATCTTTCCCAATCTTTTAGATTTTAACAAATTTTAACTAATCACATAATGAGTGTTAAAAAAATATTTCGTGTGTCATTAGCGTTACGCTTATATTATTATTATTGAATATAATATGGTTTTCTCTCTTTTACGTGAAATTCGTTTTTCCTCGTGATACTTTGGACCATTTATATTTTTTATATTTTTCTACGATGGGTGCTTCCTTTTATATCTGGCAGCATTTTATTCCTTTCAATATTTCTTTTATCTGTATAATAATTTCTAAATTAATTTATCGATAATATTTGTTATATATGAATATTTAAAGTGAATGATATATTTATGGGCAAGTCCTACATTTGATCTTGATACAGGACCTAACATTCAACAAGATAATTAAGGTCATTGTCTAGAATCCCAAATTTATAAGGCCCCTAATTCCTTTTAATAGTAGTATTATTGATATAAATTATTTTTTTTAAAAAAATAATATTTGAGATAGGGAAAATGTTTTATAAGGTCCAATATTTATTACTTGACATCAGAAAAATATTGGTTCCAAACTTAGGAGTTGAAACAAGTTATGAACATGTGTAACAACTAACATGGATAAATGGATTGAATTAGAAGCAAGATTAAGAAAGAAAAATTCAATCGATAAAATGCAAGAACAAATTGATAAGGACAAGGAACATTGAGAGAATGTTTTGGTAAATATTACGGTTATAAATTAAACAATTTTCTAAAAATAATTTAGCTTTTCATAGAACAAATAAAAAATATAGAAAAAAAAAGCAATGAAAATATTTTGAGTTTAATTGAGGTGTTAGCGGAATTCGATCCAATTATGCAATGGAAGTTACATGTTTAGCAACCTATGATATAGAACTCAAGTTTAATGAAAAACATAAGAATCATAAGAAAAAAAACATTTTGATGACATTGTTAGTGGTGAAATAACTCATCCTGATGATTCTTTTCGCATTGATTAATTTTATATATATTAGATCAGTCTGTTTTTTTTCCTATTGAGAGTCAAAATGAACAATTTTGAAAATATGAAAACATGTTTAGTTTTTTATTTGATTCAAATAAATTTAAAACTTTAGGGGAAGATAAATTGAAAAACATATATATTAACCTTGAAAAGATTTAGAGTTTTGACGAAATTCTGATATTTGTGATCTTGATTTGTTTTACAGAATTAAAATTATTAAAGAAATTTTAATAAATGAAATTAACACACTATTTAAAATATTGAACTATATAAAAATATTAGGAGTAAGTTTGCACAAGAGATTTTAATCGGAGAAATTAATGTATAAAGAAATTTAAAATTATTAATAATGAAATATGTTATTTGAATAAACTAATAAAAATAATTTAAGTTTTAAGTATTTTAATATTTACATATTTAAAATTTAAAATTAGATAATAATAATACATATTTATATACGTAAATAACGATACTTATTTAAAGTAATATTCTTCATTTGTTTAATATTTTTCTTTAATTATAGATCATATTAGAGAAGGTAAATCCAATCTCACATCGCCAGTTCGTAATTTTAATATAGATGTTTTTTTAACCTGGAATGTTTCTAATGCATAGAACGATTTTACGCGCTATTTAGTTATTCATTTACTATTAAGTAAAATAGCTTCATCAAATTACTAAATTTAAGAGTATATATATAATATGATAAAAAAAATCCTTTTAGAAAAAGTATATAATAAATTCAGCAGTCGAATAGAGTATAATAAATCTTAATTTGATGGGATGAAAATAGGTAGGCTAGAACTCAAATGAACTTAATTAGAATTATATAGAAAATACTAATCACATTAAGATATAGAAGATAATTGAAAGACAAAAATGCAATTAAATCAGATTATATAATAAAAAATTGTCTCCGTCATATTAATTAATTACTAAATATCCAAATTATTAATAGAGGAAAATATATTCTTTATTTTTCTAACATTTCAAAACATTAACTTAAGTCTTTAATTTTTTTTTCTTATTTTAGTTTCTCTAATGTGAAATTTTATCATTTTTTGTCTTTAAGGTAATTTAAATAGTATTTTATAATTGTTATAAAATATCATTTGAATTATTTTTAAAAAAAAATTTAATTAGAAAACTAAAATAAAAAATTAAATTGACAAAAATCAAATGTTTAAAATTTTAAAAACAGAACAAATTTGTTTTATCATTGATAAATTCTATCTGAAAACACTCTTATTTAATCGATGAAGCCGTAATCCACTCTTATCTTACCCTTGATAAATTTTAAAGCCGTATTCCACTTAAAAAAAAGAAACATTGAAAAAGGAAACACACTACAAACGTGCCTAATATTTAATAGCGTCAACTTCTATCAATTGGTTTGTCTGTTGATCGCTGTCACATTGATATAGACATGTAGTAGCATATCAAGGTTTTTCTTAAGGTTAAAATTTAGGGAAAGAAAACAATTTAGGAAAATAAGTTTCTTCGAGTATTGTATTTATAATATTATGAATGAGATTAAATTTTGACTTATAGGAAACTAGCAAATATATGTGGTAGAAAAAAAATATTTTAGTTCAATAACCAATAAATACAACTGATAATAATTGTATCTATTTAAAAAATAAATAAAGTTGGGTCACAGTGATAGTAATTATTGGCTCAGAAGAAGAATATGATTTTATAATATTTAAAGCACATATTATAAGGAGAGGTTTATGTGTATGAATCCGCCATCACATATTACCATATTCACTGATCAATTGCGATCTCTATATCTTGTTATACAAACCATGGGTTCCGAAACAAATTACGAGTCAAAAAATGTGTGTGTAATTGGAGCTGGACCATCGGGGATAGTTGTGGCGAGGGAGTTGAGAAGAGAAGGTCACAAGGTGGTTGTGTTGGAACAGAATCATGATATTGGAGGTCAATGGCTATATGATCCTAACATTGAAGGGGAAGATCCTTTAGGAAGAGACCCTTGGCTAAAGGTTCATAGTAGTATTTATGAGTCTTTGAGGCTCATGTCTCCCAGAGAGGTCATGGGGCTTACTGATTTCCCCTTTATAGTGAAGAAAGGTAGAGATGCAAGGAGGTTCCCTGGCCATAAGGAGCTGTTTCTCTACCTCAATGACATTTGTGATTGGTTTAAGTTGAGAGACATGATCAAGTTCAATACAAAGGTGCTTTATGTGGGACCGTTAAATTATGGTGCCCCTGTTGAGGATTTGAAATGGCTTGTTAGAAGCAAAGAGAAAAATAGTGAGGAAGAAGTTGAACAAGTGTTTGATGCAGTGGCTGTGGCCTCTGGCCATTACTCTAAGCCTAGATTGCCTTGCATTCCAGGTAGGTGCTCATAACTCATAACTCAAAACTTGTTTCTCTGGATTTGTCTCTTACTCATGCACACACAGGACAAAACTTCGCTGATTCTTACTCATGCACCGACACCTTAGAGCAGTTCACTTTGAAAAAAAAAGGTTTTTTTTTTTCCATTTTTAATCATAAAATTGACATTTTTTAAAAAATATTTTTTAGGGTTTATTTATAAAGTTGAAAACAAAGAAAAAAAGATAATATAATTAAAATTATAAACAATATATAACCACCTTTACATAATGAGAATAGCTCTTATTTTAAGAATGTGAAGAATAAATAAATTTAAACCAATACATAAAAACTTTATTAAAATCATACATAGAACTGCACAACATAAATTATATATATAAAAAAAAAATATATAACTTTGGATTAGTATTTCTATCCAGTACTAACTTCATATAATCAGGTTTGCAATTTTAAAATGTGAATCAGTTAATGTCTAAAACCAACTGATCAAGTCTTCACTCAGTTGGTTCGGGTTGATTGGTCTTAGGCTTAACCTAAACTTGTGTTCATTTCTAATGTTTATTAGTGATTTTCAATTTTCATAATAACTAATTAGTAACTAAGTAATTCCTTCTCTCTCTTTTTCTTTCTAGAATAAGCTTAAAGACTTACTTTTATTTTAATATTTTATTTCTCTTAATATACTAATTGTATTTGGTAACTCATCTTTTATCATTAAATTATGAAAAAAATAAAGATTCAAGATAAATAGTAGGTAAATTTCTCCATATATATTTGTGTGTAATTACATGAATGCAAAAGAAAAGCAAAAAGAAAAAAAAATGCACTCATCCATACATGTTTACGCAAATGAAAGAGATGTGAATATCATATACATTTCAAGCTTGAGCAAACACTAATTTTATTCTAATCATTGATGCTTAGGAATGGACACATGGAGAAGAAAACAAATGCACAGTCACATTTACAGGACCCCAGAGCCGTTTCGTGGGGAGGTATGTGAGTGTCACTAAATATATATTTTAATAAAGTAAGTGAGTTTTTACATATAAAAGATGGCCATATAAGTTTTGTGAAAGCTTAAGAAAGCGCACTATGCATCGTATCAAAACCAACAAAAAAAAATATTTAACTTTCGTATTTTTAAATGAGTTCCTTTTTCAGTATTGAATTAGTACATACTTTTGAAAATGAATGAGAATGAGAAGTTTTCTACAGATAGTAGTGGTGGTTGGAAATTCTTTTAGTGGACAAGAAATAACAATGGAACTGGTGAAAGTAGCAAAGGAAGTTCACCTGAGTTCAAAATCTCTTGATATTTATGAGGGTTTATCTAAAGTCATTTCTAAATATGAGAATCTTCACCTTCACCCACAGGTATAACTTCCTATTCTTGAAGTTCTAATTCTAAGAAAAAGATTCATTATCAATGATTTTTTATAGCCTTACAACATTAAGTACAATGTGCAGATAAACACACTTGAAGAGGATGGGAGTGTCATTTTCACAGATGGTTCTAGCACTCTCGCAGACACCATTTTATATTGCACTGGGTAACATCTCATCTCATGATTAACCAGAAAACCAAGCTATCTACAAATTGATTAAATCACAAATTTACTCTTCATGCCCGTGCATATAACAAGAAAGAGAAATATTTTAAATTTCATTGATCCAAAGTCAACTTAAAAATAATTGAAATTATAAATTGTTATATGATATTATGTATTTATCTCAGATAATATTATGTATTTTTATTTTGTTTGTGTTTAAGGTAATTTAATTATCTTCTTGATAATATATATTATATTTATATTATTTTGTTAATTACATATGAATGTATACTAATAAAATTCTAATATTTTTTCTTGTATTTTCCGTTCTTTTTCCTCCTCTGTTTCGTATGATAGTTAAGTTTTATATAAATGATTTTCTAAAAATATAATAAAGATATCATAAATGACAATATGATATAAACTCCAAAATTAAGATGTCAGGTTCAAACATTTTTAGAAATTAAATTGCTTGTCCTTTTAAAGTTAATTAGTTGTCAATTTTTATAAATCATGATTAATGTTTTTCAATGGATTCTGTAGGTATAACTATTCTTTCCCCTTTCTTGACACCAAAGGAAATGTGGTCGTGGATGATAACAGAGTGGGTCCTTTATATGAACACACTTTCCCTCCATCACTTGCTCCTTCTCTTTCTTTAGTAGGCATCCCGAAAAAGGTAATACATTGTTTTTTAGATTTGTAATTTTAAGTAGCACAATTATTTACTTAAGAAAATAAAAAAAAAAAAAAAATCATTTATTTATTCATTGGTTCATGAACGGTGCAGGTCCTAGGGCCATTTTTCTTTGAGGTTCAAGGAAAATGGATAGCTCAATTGCTTTCTGGGAAAAAATCTTTGCCATCATATGAAGAAATGATGAAATCCATCGAAGAGTTTTATCATTCACAAGAACTAGCTGGCATTCCTCAACGTCGCACTCATGAACTTGACGACTTTTATAAGGTAATTAAGCTTAGTTTATCTTGAAACTAATATTTGCAAAAGTGTGTAAAAGTTAGTGACATATAATATAATATAAGAATATATAATAGTTTAGCTTATGTTGCAGTATTGTGACAAATACGGAGAAAGTGTTGGATTCCCAAAGGTACAAGATTGGAGGAGAGATTTAACCATATCATCCATAGTGAACTTGTTTGTCAACTTAGAGACATTTCGTGATTCATGGTATGATGATGATAAGCTTCAAGAAGCTCTGCGAAGTCCTTACTTCTCTCAACTTGGAGTTCAACTTGAAGATCCTTCTCTCCAAAACTCAAATTAGTTAGTAATTACTTTCTATTTATTTCTATGTTAAAACTCATGAGTGTGGTGTAGTTATATACATCTGTATTTTCATTTCATCTTTTCACTCTTAATTATGAATATGTAATCTTAATATTAATTTATTTCCTTTTTAAAATGTTTCAATAGAGAATAAGACTAAGGTGTGCATTGTATTTGTACCGTACGTGAAAACTTACATGTATTTCAATTCATTTTTCTGTTTATATTTTAGATAAATTAAATATTTAATTTATCATTCTAATGGATTAAATTAAATTGAAATTAATAAGAAAGGGTATTAACGAAAATCTCTTTATATAAATTTCTTACTATCAATTTTCAATTTATATAAATTAAAAAAAATGTAGTCTGGATATATAAACATTGTAATTTTTAATAAATTTTAATTAACAACAGAAAATTCTTTTATTCAGCATGAAAACCAAAAAAAGTGTTGAAGTGTGATTTAATTTTAAAGTTAATAAATCAGTAAAGGTTTTTAATCCTAATACGGGTTAGTCGGAAGTTAAAGATAGTAGTAATTAATGATTATTCTAAGTTTCTAGGGATCTATTCGCTGGTAGAAACATTGGTTGTCCTTGCCTATAAACAACATTTTACAGTTAAAAAATCTCGTAACTTATTATTATAGTCAGTAAAAATATACTAATTAATTTTTTAAAACCATAAAAAAATTGCTAATTTTAAAAGAAAACTATACTAGTTTTAAAAAAATAATTGAGTGTTTCATTCTTAACTATTTCATATTTCTAAATTTTAGTTTTTTAAAATATTTTTATTATATTAGAACCAAAAAAAAGTTACTTGAAACTTTTATATTAATATTTAATAATTATAGATTAAAATGATTGATAAAAATAAATGAAGAATTAAAAGATTAAAAAATTACAAAACTTAAAATTAAAATTTTAAAAATCGAGAAACTAAAAACTAAAATAAATAAATAAAAAATCGGAAGATTCTTGTATTTTAACGGTGCGAAATTAAAAGTAACACGTAAAGCAAAAGAGAGAAAGGTCAAGAAATAATGGATGATAGATCAGAAAATAAGCCCTCAAGGAAATCAACCGTCGGAAAAAAAAAAGGCTCTATCAAAATCATACACTATAAGTTATAATATTTATAGGTTGGTACTTGGTATATTTCTCGGTTTGCAGGGGTATTACTGTCGGTGTATATAATCAATTTGTTTACAGGGATATACTATCGATACATTTTCTAATACAGCAATTTTTTTAACATGTATTTCATATTTAATTAAAATTATAAAATTAAGAAAGAGATTTATTAAATACAAAAATAAAACTTTAAAAAGTTATAATGTGTATAGCTGATATTCTCTTAATTTAAAGGTGTGGCAAATGAAAATGGTCATGGTGTTAGGTTCATTATTTCTTTGGGTGGTGGGTCAGACGAATTTTGTATTTTCAGTGTCATGGAATCTACAAAAGTAGATCATGTGACGGGGTTATTGGTTTGTGTTATTTGGAGTATTCATTTTGGCTGGGTTCTTTTCTTTAATAAAGACATATTTATTTTGTTTTTAACGGGTTTGAGGTACAGGTCTCCGGTAAACTCAAACTGAGTTAATGGGGGGTCACGAAGTTCTTCTTATTGCAATAATCATAGAAATACCTGGATAGCTTTTCGTTTGATATGATGTGAGGGGTGTACCTGCACAAATTTTTGGATGCTGTTAACAAGAGATTCCAGTGAGAATGAAAGTTTAAATGGTATTTATTTAGGAAATGATTAGATAGAAAATTAGAATATACGAATCTTTCACAAATAATCAATAAATATTATCAATTAATCACAAAGGTTCGTTATTATTAAATAATTGTATTTGATTTGTTAAATACATCTAAATTGATTTTATATCATCTTTCAATTCGAATTAGCAAAAACAATGTCTCCTTGTATAATATAGATTCCAAACATTCGTGATCTGCATGAGTTGAATTACTTGTCTCTCAGTCTTTTAGTGAACTATCTCTCTAGGGATTATGAAAGATGTTCCACTAGAAATTTTCTTGTCTCAATCCCGATAAGACAGAGGGAAGGATATCTTTTTTTTCCAAATTTATATGTGAAAGAAAGAAATATTACATATATAAAATATGAAGAGAAAGAAATATATATATATATATATATATTTATTTATTTTGTGAATGAGTTATTAATTAGCTGAATATTATAATTATTAGCATAATAAAATTGATTTATTTAGTTGACATCAAACATAATCAAATAACACACAAATAACTACTCACAAGTAGTTACTCAAATCATATGATGATGAGTCTGACTCAATTAAATAATTAGACGAATAATTAAGTAACAATATAACATGAAATATTCAACATTTATAAATAATAATAAGGTATGTCTTGTTTAAATTAAGCAATCATTATTTATAAGAGTAACTTGTTTTATAGATAATTATTTAATGTTTAATGAGTTAAATAATTATTATTCTTTTAGGTGATAATATATATACCAATTTTAAATTCTGAGGGTGTACAACTTTTACTTGATTTTATTATTTTTATTTATGAATTTTTATTTATATATATAAAAAAATTCATTGGGTACATTAGTCTTCCCCCTCCTTTTCTTTATTAGCTGACTCTACCATTTATAGTAACACTTTGTATGGCTTTCAAAAACATATTAAATAAGAACTGATCAATTGCTTCTTAAAATTTTATGAGTCAATTTTCTAAATATAATTCATCATACGTACTAATAGTTAGCACCTTAATTTCTCTAGGCAAGTTATAATATTTCAAAATCACTCATTTGAATTAAATCTTGAAATTTTACAATTGACATTCCAAACAATAATAAACGAATAAATAAACAAAATTAAATTTAAGTTGTAAAAGTTAATAAAAAATCACGTAGCATGTTCTGTTTAGAAGCTTTTATAAAACGCAAACACTTGTTCATTGATGAGGGATTATATTTAACGAAATCCCCAACACTCTAGTCAAATGGCCATGAGAATTGGTGTTCGCATTATTGAATAAAACAATGATTTACAGAAAAAGGAACAGTGATATGTAACAATTTATTTAAACTGTGGTCATCTTTAGGATTTTGTTAATTTAAAGTCTCACATTGACCGAATTTAAAAAGAGAGAGGAGTTAAACAGTTATATAATAGAGAATGATTGTTTTATTTACTTATACTACACCTTAGAATGTGTGTCCACCGGTGTATTTTTCCACATATGGTCCTAAGTATAGCGTTTTTATTATATCTCTTGGAGGAGTTGTTTTGTTGTACTCTTTGACATAGTAGATATTTTTATGGACTAGGTCCCGTGATTTTTGTCCCTCTCATTGAGAATTTCCATTAAAATTGTTAGTGTTCCTCTTACTCTTACATTTTGTTTTTCCTACTCCCGAGAATTTTATATTGTCGTGTATATTATTACAGTTCTCTTGTTTTCCCGGAAATATCTTTATTTTACACGCAGGCTTTC
This sequence comes from Hylodesmum podocarpum, assembly GCA_026586105.1. NCBI lineage: Eukaryota > Viridiplantae > Streptophyta > Magnoliopsida > Fabales > Fabaceae > Hylodesmum > Hylodesmum podocarpum. Next base: position 6,960,439 of record JALJEV010001432.1, on the reverse strand, counting down.
AGGTTCTGTGTGTAGTTTTTCCGCTGCGCCTTTCCCAACAAAAAAAGAAAAGGAAGATAAGCAATATGTTCCTTATGCATCTGTCGTAGGAAGTTTAATGTATGCAATGATTTGCATTATGCCTTTAATGTATGCAATGGTTTGCACTAGGCTTGATATTGCTCATGTTGTTAGTGTTGTTAGTCGTTTTCTTTCCAATCCAGGTTTTGAGCATTGGAAAGTTGTGAAGTGGATACTAAGATATCTTCGTGGTACTTCCAATTTGAAATTGTGTTTTGGAAGTGTGGATCCTGCTCTTTGTGGATACACAGATTCTGATATGGTAGGGATGTTGATTCCAGAAAATCTACTTCAGGTTATTTGATCACCTTTGCAGGGGGAGCTGTGGCTTGTCAATCCAGATTGCAAAAGTGTGTTGCATTGTCTACGACTGAGGCTGAGTTCATTGCTATTACCGAAGCTTGTGAGGAGTTGCTTTGGATGAAGAAGTTTATGCAAGAACTTAGTTTTAAGCAGCAGAAGTATGCTCTATTTTGTGATAGTCAAAGTGTTATCCATCTTGGCAAGAATCCTACTTTTCATGGTAGATCTAAACATATTGATGTTCGATATCATTAGATCCGTGATGTTTTGGATTCTAAGGTATTAGAACTTGAGAAGATTCATACAAATGATAATGGTTCTGACATGATGACGAAGACTCTACCAAGGGGGAGTTTGAAACTTGCAGATTTATGTCCGAGTTGACATTTGACCTCTCTTGAGTCGGAGGGGAAGTTTGTTGGGTGGGTCCTCCTCAAGTTAGGCTCAACAACGTTTTATATTTAAATGGAATATTTACTAGCCCATTTGATTTTTTCCTGAGCAGCAACTTTTCAGTTTTTCACCAGAGAGAACAATTTTAGGGTTTTGCTCATCCTTTCCTTGTCGTGCTCGTCCGTGCTCATTTGTGTAGTTTATTTGGTGATTTTGCTGCATCAGTGTTTTTCCACTAGTTTTGTGAGTAGAGCGTTTTGTGAGTTCTTTTGTGTAAGGACCTTTGATGTACTCTTTGATATTTTATAGTGAATATTTTTCTGGACTAGGTCCTGGTTTTTGTCCCTCTCCTTGAGGGTTTCCACGTTAAAATTTTGTTGGTGTTCGTCTTGTTCTCCGTAATTTTTGGATTGTCGTATATTAATTTTTGGATTCCTCTTGTCTCAATCAAGAGGAAAAAGTTTTATATTACACACACTTTCAGATTTTTGTGTGTGTAATCTTCCTTTGTGTATCTGTGCCTTTCCCAACAGTTCAAGTGAAAAATAAAGAAAGACAGAACATATCTAGATGTAATCTATCTTTATTAGAAATGTTGATAACATATTTTCTGACACAATCTACTGAATACACCTTAATTTTGCATATAAAATTTATCACATAAAATAAAATAAATATTATCATAATATTGTATTTTTTATTTAATTTTTAATTAATTTTTTAAAAAAATTATCATGTATATAAAGAATTTGAAAAGAAGGGGTCATGAAATTTTAGTGAATCATTTTGTTGGGTTCGTGTTGTAGGTGGAGTGTGAAGTGGTTGAGTGTTTTGTGCATTGGCAGGGGAAACCGATCATGGGAAATCCAAAGCTGGTAGGGACATATCCAATATATAGTATGAAATAAGAGAAGACTAATTAATAGCATGGAAAGGAAAACGTGATTCATTTGAAAACTACGTAAAAAAAAAAAAAAAAAAAAATTCTGTATTCGAAATTGGGCATTCCACAAAATATATAAGTGGTACGTCCAAATAAATCGATTGAGATCATCAAATAAAAATAGCAAATTATATATCTTGCCATTATATGTTGCTATAATTTGGTCCCTACATTTCATAATGTATAAGTCAAAGACAGATATAAAAAAGTGATTATTGGATACCAAGTCCCTTTGATATTTATTATTTATCATTGAAGGCATGTGCTAATGAAATTTATTATTGAACAACTAAGCATGTAAAGGACATATAACCTAACTTCGAATGCCAATAAGTAGTTACTAGTGTTGGTATATATCCATGCAATATACGGACTTATATATACATATGTTGTGTATAATTTAAATATACAGAGAACAATTCATAAATTTGCTAATTAAAATTATAAAAAAGTTATGAATTTGTACGATTTAATTTATTAACACGACATCTTCTTATAAGTGAAAGTTTTTTTTTTAAAGTTGATAACAAATGGTAAAATTGCATATGTATGATAACAAATCGTAAAAGACGTATTTTATTCTATACAATCAAAAAGAAAACTAGTTGTATATTTATAGAATTAAAAGGAGATTTTTATATCTAAAAGAATGTTAAAAGAATGTATGGGAATTGGATTTTAAAGGGAAGAGAAAGGGAGAGTAAATTTTGAATTTCTAATGAATATTTTTAATCGAATAGTTTTTCAAATGAATTAAAAAAACAATAGATTAACGCGAATAAATATGTCCTGATATTTAGTTTATTATAAATATTATAGCAACTCTTTTTAATGGCAAAAAATGAAATTTAGAATGTTAAAAACGTGAAATTAAAAAAAAATAAATAACAATCTATGGATAAGACAAATGAAAATTTAACAAACAAGAATATTTGTATTAAATCTTTAAACAAATTGATAAATTAGAATAATTATAAAAAGTAACAACTGAAAATAAACTCAAATCATTTTTACATTTCTGATTGATCCATATAGGTTAGAAGTGATTTTCATTTTTTTTTAAATTTATTAATTATTAATCATTTTTCTTTCCCATTTTGACATGACAAATTAGAAATATGCTAGTGTCTGTTGAATTTTGTCCATCAATTTATGCTTTCAAATCAAAAGCAAAAGATATAATTTACTTTAGTTTATACATTATAAACATAAAAATATGTATTAAGTGGTATCTCAAATATTATAAATTAATTTATTAATTTTAAAAATTAATAACTAAAATTAAAATGACATCATATTAAGCATCAAAGGGAAGGCATGGTCTTCTCCACAAATCTTATGGTTTGCTCTCTAGTTTCTACACGTAATGGCCCAAGTTGTTGGCCTTTGCCATAGCTTGTAGTCTATGGCCCAGGAAGGCCCATTAGCTTTGTTAGTTTCTGTACATGGCCCATTTTCACCATCCAAGTTCTCCTTTTTTCCAATGGTAGAATCCAAACCCTCTATCGTAGCCTAAGGCCTATTACTTTCCCAATATCTGACAAGTATTAGGGACACATTTTTTCTATTATTCACTCATTTCTTAGAATTTATTAAATCATATAAAATCAGGAAAAAAAAATATTAAATAATAAATGAAATTTACAGAAATATATAATTTTCAATGAATTGAATGATATTTTTTGAAAACTGTGTTACTAAGATTGTAACAAGTTAACATTAGCTTCTTTTCAAAAGTGTAACAAATCCTCTACATGATATCAACGCAATTTCTAGCATCATTTGAAAATATTCAGTTTTCCTTCTTTTGTTTTTTCTTTGTTTTTGTTTAACCATAATGTTCCTTACACGCATACCTCTCAATTTTTTAATATGGTAATTCATTTTCATTCCCTCTTTTCCCTTTCATTATTAATTTTGTGAACATCCAATTTTATCTTAATTATTAAAATTTCTATGATCTATTCTTTCTTTATTAAAAATAAATACATATATTATAAATTTTGAAATCAGACTAACTGAAGCCTAAAATTTGGAATATAAAAAGCAAAAACGAAATGGGTCATTTGATTCCAATACAGGAAAGAGGAAACTAATTGAAAATTTGATTCAATTGAGACTAGAGGTGGAAAACGGGCTTGGAGGCCCACTCTAGGCCAGCTTGACTTAAGTTGCAGATTATAGTATGACACACAAAAAAGAAATTGAAATTAATTCGATCAGCTATCTAAAATAAAGCTCAAACCCTTAAAAATCTGGTTTTTCAAGCTACTGGTGAGTTTTTATGTTGTTCAGTATGCATTAGATGGTGATTAGATTTGGTTAACATTACCTGATTCAAATTTTACCAATTTTAAATGAGACTAATGAAAAGAAAACATGAAAGTGAGCTAATTCAACATACTTTGCAAAAAAATAAAAATTCATTTTCTCTTCCAATTCTTTTTAGGAGTGTATATATTATATAGTTTATTACTTATTATTATCAGACTAATAGGAGTATCTTGTACATCTTTGTTTCTTTCAATCAATCAACTTTAAAATGAGTTATTATATATACTATCTTTCTTTTACTCTGAGTTCTGTAATTAATATATCACATCAATATTATATTTTTACTTTTTTATTTAATACCATTTTTAATTCTTTAAATTTAATTTTTTTTATTTTAATTATTAAAATTTTAAAATTTATATGCACTTTATATTTTTAAAATGTATCATTTTAAATATTTAGTATTATAATTAATTTAATATATAATAATTTTTAGGTATTATTTAGTGAAAGAGTTTTACACATTCATGATCCTATTATAAAATTAATGATTTTAATAATAAAATAGATACCAAACTGAAATGATATATTTGAAAAACAAAAAAATAAAATAAAATATCTTAAAGTTAAAGAACATAAATAAAAAAATATTTAATTTAGAAAATTAAAAATAATATTTAATTACTTTTTCTTACCTTACGTGCACAGAACTAACATTCCTGTATCTTCGTGATCTGTCTCAAGACTCATTTATGCTTTCCACCTCTTCACATCTAAATTTTCATGTGATCTTATTTTAGGGGTATTGATTAAAAGGAGAAAGAGTTATGGTGGCTAGTGCATATAGTTAATCAATCAAACTCACGTGTAATCATTTACACTAATTGATTAATTATTGATTAATATTTGATCAAACAATAATTGGTAAGTTTTAAAGTGCCAAGCATAATCATTTATTTTTGGAAGGAAAAAAGTTGCACAAGTGCCCCAATTGAGCATTTGCATGCTGCTTCAAAGGTAGAAAGGGATGGGGCATCCTTTGTTCATTATGAAACTTTGTTTTGTTTATGGTGGGAAAATTACTAGCTTGTCTTTTAATCAAGGAATTTAAGCATATTTAATATAACTTATACAATATCACCTATCAAAGAAAAAAATTTGTTTTGATAGCTTTAGTCATCAAATTTTTTGTAACATAATTATATTTCCGTGGAGACAAGCTTTCATAATTAGATATTTAGAAGAAAAAAAAAAAACATAAATGTTTTCATTAAAAGAAATAGTTTAATCATAGATGATAAAAATGAAACACGAAAGTTTGTAATTTTTACTGATTTTTTAACATGCAATTAATTGTACTTTTTTTTTTTTACATGCAATTATACTTATTTTATTGCACAAAAATTTATGCATAATTATATTTGTATAGTTTAATTAGAACAATTAATTCAGTTGTATCTAATTAGTTTTAAATTCTCAAAAGCATAAGTTAAATGTGAAATATGCTTGTAAAATATTAATAGTTAAATTAGTGTAACATTAGAGGAAGATTTTTATTTAAACAAATATTATAACATTAAATGAGAAATTTTGTTGAAATACTGATTATGAAAGTATAAGAAAATAATAAAATATAAACATATATGTACTTCAAATAATGTCTAAAATGACGTTACAATTATTATTATTTTTTAAAAAAAAAAGATGTTATAAATTAAATAAGATACACTTGTTTACCAAATATATTTAGAAATTAACAAAGTAAATTACTACTTAGGTGAAATAACTTGATATTGCCCATTACACTCTTTCATAATCTTTTGAATAAGAATGGGAAAAATACAAGGGAGACAATGATCATGTTTGAATAAGAATGTCATGATGCGAACAGAAGATCTAATGCAGCAGCTACTGCAACCAGATGAGTTCACAGTCAAGTGCAGACTTATGCCTGCTGTGTTAAATATGTTCACAATCAACCAGACGAATTCAAATTTTAGATATGTTGCTGTGTTAAATATTGATAGATATGCATCATAGTTCAAGCATAACCACTTTTAAAAATAAGTGCAAAATCCTTTTGGTATGCAAGTCACCACTGCCTAAACTACTACATCATATATATATATATATATATATATATATATATATATATAACACAAATTATCAAATTTAAAAGCTTGCTCTTCTTACAAGGTCAAGATTGAAGTGGCAGTGGACTCATTTTCAAAACTGAAACCAAGAGAAATTACAGATGCAATTATTTTTTGGGGGTGGGTACTAGGTAGCATTATAAATACTAGTACGTGACGAAAAAGCATTAGAAATTGATGGGTACGTATTCAACTTTACTTCGCAGTTAACTACAATACGCAGCCAACCAGTCAACTTATTCACAGAACATATACGTATATATGTATATATATTTTTCTTTCTTCATATTTTATAACTAGTTGTCTGCGTATTACAGTTGTCTACCAAATATTTTGTAGCTAGTTGCCGGTGGAAGTGGCAGTGTGATTAGCAGTAACTGGGTATTTCCTAGCATTCTTTACTATTTTTGCGAGAGCTGCTTGTCCAAGATCTAGTCCACAAACATCAGCAAGACGCACTAGATACAGTAAAACATCTGAGAGTTCTTCCTCTAAGTGCTCCTTATCATCAGCACTCCAATTTGGTAATCCCTTTGCAACCTCTCCTTTCCACTGGAAGATCTCAGACAGCTCCCCCACCTCTCCAACCTGCACAGTAAACCAATTTCTGATTGATTGACAGTTCAAAAAGTTTTACTAGTACATAACAATTAATCTCATAAAGAAATTTCAATATCAATTTAGGCACATGTGTATATTATTTGGGACTTACAAGAGCTAAAAGAAGATTTCTGGGACTGTGATATTGATCCCATCCTCTTACTTCAGCAAACTCAGCAAGCCTTTGGCTAAGTTCCTGAAGAGAAACATCTCTTTTTCTAGGAAATCCATTAGAGTATTCCATTATTTTCTAAGCAGGGTTCTCTTGTTTTTCTTTTGCTTCATCCAATAGTCTTGCGTGCATGTCCAATTTATAGACAACCTGGAGTGTGGTTACAAGATAGAAAAAGAAAGAGAGAGAAGGTGAAATAGTTGAGTTGATAAGATATATTGGCATTTCTTTTGTTCCCTTCCCTTTCTAACTAATATATGCACTAGTTGTCATAGTGGAGAAGCACTTGATTGGTTTTTTTCTGTAGGACAATAATCATGGAAGTGGCATGGCAGATATGCCTTCATCTTTACATCCATGACTTGAAATCACTTACTTGCACTTGAAAAGTTTTAGTCCAAATTTGAATAGCCATTTTCTCTAATCCCCTAATTGGCTATCAGACTAACCTATATATGCACATGCATCCCTATAGAATTTAGCAGTCTGTAAATTTTCTAAAAGGATCTAGCTTTATCCCTCATCAATTTGGATTTATCTTCCTGCCAAGTTGATATGGTTATTAAATTTCCATATCTTATATGATTCTATATCTCTTTTGCCTTGCGCATGGATCCAATATGGACGAACAAACATCATCTCAGCTACTGATATATGGTCTGTGAATCCCAAAAATTGCGATTCCTGTATGGTTTACGGATCCTTGAAATCGTGTGTGGCATGTTAACGTTTAGAGATTGTCTTAATATATGTGTAAATTAGTAATACACTCATACTACAAATAAAGTATGGGTAAGTTAACAAATAATAGAAAGCTATAACTAGAAATTATTTCAAAATATATTATAGTATAACTTGCTAATGCATTCAAACTAATAAATGTGAGCATTAGCAAATCCCTACATATATTCTTAAAATATATAGTTATAGGCTATAGTTTATAAGAATATGTCTAATATGAAAAACTTGGAAGGATATAAAAGAGGCTGATTTTGATTGAGGAAAACAAGGGAGGGTGCTCTTCTGCGCATATGCTTTGCAGGTTGGCATGCACCTAGAGTTTGTGTCTGTTCTGTTCTGACATGTATGTTCCTCTGTTCCTACCTTTAACAACCAAATTGGCTACAATTAGGATTGGAGGATACGAGAAAATTTCTGGTTAATTTAATAAGGATCAAATTGAAAATACACATTATTCATACTAAAAGATTTACTAATCCTTATCAAACCCTTTATAACACATCAGTTACTGTTTGTTGTCATCATTTTTCCTAATTTTATCTCTTTTGTCTTAAATATAAAATAAGTTCAAATTATAAAAAATGAATTAAAATAATAATAATAAAAAAAAGTAACGTATATATAACTGGATACATAAAGAGTAATATAATTTGACGCGTACCTCATTGTAGCTCTAAGTTCTCAACTTGTGATCATGCTCTAGTAAGGGTAAACTAAACAAATGTAATCGCAGAATTGTTTGAGAAAACCATATTAAAGCCATTTCGATTACTAATCTTTAAAACGCTCTATTATTTACTATGGATCTTACTTAGAGCTAGATTAGGGTGTTCTGTGGATAACTAAGATTGCTTTTTAGTCTCACCTTTCATGATAACACCACCATTTTCCTAGTCAGGCCACACATTTCTTTGCCATGAGACCTCAAGACCAGTATAAACAACTTGAGATGTTCTGATTAGATTAGCAGCCATTGTTGCATATATATATATATGAGCCAGTGAATCATTATAACTAAGAACATTACCATGATTGAAAATCTGTTCATTGTTTTCCAGATTCTTCTTGCCAATATACTTAAAATTATTTTTCATTTCTATATCAAAACAAAACTATTTGTGCAATAGAGAGGCATGACGATTTAGTGATTAGTCTCAACCTCTAAGCTCTGTTATAAGAAATTCTACCGACGTACTTTTTAAATATACTATGATATTAATTAAAAGGTATTAAAAATTATAAATTTTTGTGACTATCATTTCTTATTTATTAAATCTCTTTCATTAATATAACTTTTAATCAATTTTAACCAAAAATAAAAAGTATAGTAAATAGCTATTTTAGTCCCTTTAATTAGGTAAGTATTTTTTTTTTTTTTGTTGTGAAAGGAATAAAATTACAAAAAGTCCTTGAATTGATATTTTATCATTATTTTTAATTCTCATGTAAATTCATGTTATTTTTATATTTTCAATCTAAATGACGTGACATATTAACTGTCACATAAAGTTTTTATTAATTTATTTTAATCTTATTTTATATATTTTCTGTATTAATTTAATCTATTTTATCTATTAATATACCCTATAGGTATAAAAAAGATTAAATTAAAAATAAATAAATAAATAAGATTAAAGAAATTAACCTATATACAATTGAATATAGGAGGAAGAGAGAAGTATATTATCTAGATTGATATTATTAAAAAAGAGACATTTGCATAAGAACTAAAATGAATGTTAAAATAATAGTTTAGGAACTTTTTACAATTTTGCTCTTTTAAAAACCAAAATAAAATGACTACCTAATTTAAGAATTAAAACCACTATTTACTATTAAAAACAAAAAAAAAAAGAGTGCCGGAGAAGGCATCATTAACACCACCCTTATGATATAGCTGTCCTGTCCTTGTTTAACAGCATTAAGTTTTCAACATTTTACCTCATAGGTGCATCTGCTACTAATACTCATTTCAATATTGTCCCTAGCTTGTTGCCCCTAACTTTTAGACCTAATTTGAGCATCATGGTTCACAGAACATCAAGGAAATAAGTGCAAACAACCAGATTTGAAAATTGTATGAAGGAAAAACAACAGAATATGGGAATCAAATCAGTATCTTAGGCTGTTATTCGACATTTGAACCACTGTGACACCAAACCATTTTCAATGATTTATCTCATCAAAGCAAAGAAATGACAGACTGTAAAAACACTAGAGTGTCATTTTATATATTTTAACAAAGACAGAAGAGAACTGTACAACAATTGGTTACCCAACATCAATGCACGGTCTTCACAAACAACCATAATTTTTTTTTGGTACATTTACAAACAACCATAATCATGTCATAAACAATTATTCAACCCTTTACTTTCAGCACCAACTAATACAACATTTGAAATATATCCGATGCATGAATCTGAAGAGGAACAAGTAAATACCTATCGTCTTGGGGTTAGAATAAAACTCAATCAATACCAAGCTACTGCTTAGTCATCATGGTATTATTGGTTGAAAGCCAACAATAGTACTCTGCAAGACTCACATAAAGTTGGAATCGAATCGTACAGTACATTGTTCAGCTACGTGTTTGATGAATAAAAGTTAAGTTGTTTATAAGTTCATCTAATCTAATATAGAGAGAATTTTGCTGCTCATATTAATCCTTTTCCATTCGAGGACAAACACATGTTAGTAGGTAGCGACCTTGTGTTCTTTATTAACTAAATGGCTAGAAATCGAATCTTGATCAGCTTTAAATATATAATAAACTAAGTTGGAATTTTGAGTATGAAATAGATTATGTTGGAAGGAAGTACTCAACTAAATGACATTATAATCACTTGTCATCCGCAAGGTTGTTGACATTGTTCAATTTCTCTCTTGATCCATTTTATATTGATAGTCTAAATTGTTAAGTGTGTGCGGGGAAATGGTTCACTCACTCTTATTACTACCGTGATAAAATATATTTGGTAGACAACTAAAAAACGTAGACAATTAGATATAAATTACGAAGAAAGAGAAATATTTATATATATATACGCGTATATATTCTGTGAGTGAATTGATTGGTTAATTGTGTATTATAGTTGACTGTGAAATAAAGTTATTATAGTAATAATGCAGGTAGAAAATTGCAAACTAAGATGAAAAAACTGGTGCGCTGATTGCATGATAGTCATCAAAAGGGAGAAACAAATGTAAAATTGTAAAATCACTAAGGAATGTGTTACACAGCAAAATTGAGCGATTTCCTTTAACACAATGAATGAAGTTTCTTTGTACAATAGAAGAATCAACTGTGCATGACAATGTTTCTATGCAAACTATGTTACACCTTAAACTATGCACATTTTAATTTTCTCCCAGATACATCAATTCCCTAAACACAAAAAGACTAAACAAGGTGTCCAAAACTTGAGTCCCCTTTGGGGTTAGATATCTTAATCAACATAGCAAGAACCTCCTTCATGTTAGGCCTAGCCTGTGGTGCATCAGCTGTGCACCTCACACCAATCCTTAACAACTCATTCATCTCCTCAGCCCCACCAACTAGCCCAGAACCCATTAGCAAAACCGGCACCGAACGACTCAAACCATGATGATGTCTTCCATAACCCGTAACACGCTTAGCCCATTCCACCAAACACTCTTCCCCTCCATCCACTGCTCTTCTTGCTGTTGCAAGCTCCATAACCAACACCCCAAAACTATACACATCACCCTTTGTAGTAGCCTGCCATGTGTGTCCATATTCTGGTGCAACATATCCCACAGTCCCAGCCACCATAGTACTCACATGACTATCCCCAACATCAACCACTCTAGCTAGCCCAAAATCAGTAACCTTAGCCTTCCCATCCTTGTCTAGTAACACATTACTAGCCTTCACATCTCTGTGCACAATAGAAGGGTAGCACTCATGGTGCAAATAGACAAGCGCCCGTGCCACATCAATTGCAACTTCTAGCCTTCTCCTCCATGTAAAACGTGTTCTATCAGTTACTAGATCCTCCAAGCTTCCACCTTCTATGTACTCATAAATCAGTATCTTCTCTGAACCGTTTAGACACCAACCATAGAGTGTGACAAGGTTTGGATGAGGCCAACCAAAGCCATGGCCACTGAGAACCTCCATTTCAGCCTTGAATTCCTTCTCGCCCTCAAGGCCTTCTCTTTGAAGCTTCTTCACTGCCACTTGTATGCCATCTGAAAACACTCCCTTGTACACCGTTCCAAACCCGCCTTTTCCTATGATTCTGTCCTCTGAGAAGCTGCTGGTTGCTTTCAGAATGTCATCATGTGTGAAAGCTGTCTTGTTCAAACGGATAACCTTAACTGTGTCTGACATCCATGGTGAGGATCCTGAGCTGCTAGAATCATGCCACTGCTTTGTAGTATCCCTCAATAAGTATCTTGGTTCTTCTGATGATGGGCCTTTTACTGATGCACAGACTATAACAGTAAGAACCCCAACCACTGTGAAAACCACAGTTATAACCAGAAAGACCCAAAACATAGAAAGTTTTGAAGGTTTTTTATGGTCTTTGTGTCTAGTTGTGTTTGTGTTATTGGCATTGTTGTCAAGAAACGTGGGAAGGATCAAGAGGGGGTCACCAAAATATGAATTTTTCTCAAAGGTAGTAAACTGTGCATTTGATGGAACCTCACCTGATATTAAGGGGTTGTATGAGATGTTGAACTTGGTAAGGTCTGTCAATTTGTCCAAACTTGTGGGAAATGGTCCGGAGAAATTGTTGTATGACAAGTCCAGATTCGCCAAACATTTAATGTTGCCAATTTCTTCGGGAACTTCTCCTGAAAACTTGTTTCCTGTAATGTTCAACACTGCAAGGGCGGTACTTCCAATCTCTGGAGGGAACTTCCCAGAGAAATTGTTGAACCCCAAGTGAAACATGGTGAAGTTCACCATTGTTCCAATTTCTGAAGGGATTTCACCACTGAGCTGGTTTAAACTTAGCTGAATATATCCTGATATCTGCATTGAGCGAATGGAAGAACCCGGTGTGCAATATTGAAAAATACCATACCCTTTGAGCAATTTGTCCCAAAGTTCTCTACAATTTTTCCTTGTTAAGAGGCTGTAGACAAAACTGAATGGAGGGTAATCTGCAGGTATCCATCTTTTCATTGTTAAACATTCGCCAGAGCCAGCGATCATTCGATTGTTTCGCCTATTTGATTCAAATGTGGCAGTGGCATTCCTTCCCATTTTGGACAGTTCAGAAGGCAGATTTCCAGAGAGCTTATTGTTGGCAAGGTTTAACCATAACAAGCTTGAACAGTTTCCCAACTCTGGAGGGATTTCACCAGTTAAAGAATTGTCTGCAAGCATCAACCACAAGAGGGAGCTCAAGTTTCCAAGGCTTGGTGGTATCGGCCCACTCAAATTGTTGAAGGCAAGGTCAAGTGCTTGCAGTTGGGTCATGTTTCCAAATTCGGGTGGAATGGATCCATTGAATTGGTTGTAGGATAACGTTAGAAAGTTCAGACTTGACATTTGAGAAATCTCAACAGGCAATGGACCTGAGAATTTATTGTAGCTTAAGTCTAACCGCCAAATGTTTGTCAATTTGAGAATTCCTGAGGATCTCAATCCTCCAGTGTAGTTATTTGAGTGCAGCAGAAGAAAGCTCACTCGCTTAAATTTCCCGAATATCTCTTGTATATCCCCACCAAATTGGTTTCTGCTCAAATCCAAGAAAGCCAAATTGGTCAAGTTCAGAAGGGCCTCAGGAATCTCTCTTGAAAAGCTGTTGTTTCCTAAGTACAATGCTTTGAGGCCTGAAATTGATCCTATTTCAACAGGAATATCCCCAGTGAATTTGTTACTAGAAAGATTCAGAGAGCTTAAATTCTTGCAGTTAGCAACCCCCTTGGGTGCCTCACCAACAAATCCATTTTGTGAAAGGTCTAGTACATCAAGGCTACAATTCAATGGAAAAGCTTCCAAAGGAATAGTCCCATTTAGATGGTTCTCCGAAACAGAAAACTCTTTGAGCCTAGCAAATTTCATCCACATGCTACCACTCAGATTATTGGTGCTCAAATCCAGGTATTGCAACTTGACACATTGATCAAAACAGTTTTCAATCCTACCTGTCAAGTTATTACCCGAGACATTGGCAATGACTAAACTGCCACAAATGGCAGGGAAACTCAACCCAATCTCCCCGTCAAATCTGTTATTCGACAAGTCCAGTGTGTGCAAGTTATTCAATCCAGTCAAATTCACCACCCCATCAAGAATATTATGTGACAGATTAAGATGCACGAGCTTCTGGCAGTGCCTCAGGTCCTCAGGAATCTCACCAGAGAGTGTGTTCTGAGAGAGATCAAGGTGTGTGAGTTCAGTAAGCTGCGAGAAGTTCTTGAATATCTCACCAGTGATGTAACTGTTAGAGAGGTCTATGCCAACCACCCTCCTCATAGCACTGCATGAGATGCCTTTCCATTCACAAGGGCTGGAGTTGGAGCCATTTGTGTTCCAATATTTGTACCCTCCTCTGTCATCAACAATTTTGTTATCCAGGTACACTTTCAGCTGCAGCAGAACCTCTTTGTCTGAGTCCAAAGATTTCCCTGCAACAACTTTACCTGCCAAAACCAAACACAAAACAAGAATTGCCTCGGTAAACACAAGTTTGTACTTTTGTCCTATAACAGAATCACCAACCTATAAAACACTGAGTAAAACTACACCAATACTCAAGAATAAAAAATACAATACAGAAAATAAGAGTTAAGTTTCACTTAGAAAAGAATGAGTACCTGAGAGAAGGAAGAAGAAAAAGAATAAGAATAAACCACAGGAATGTTTTTCCTGTTCTGACATCTATGTTGCTTGCTGTTAGGAGTTTATTTTTTATTTCTCTTTGAGCTGCTTCTTCTCTTGTTTTTCTTTATTGTGCAAAACTCATGTGGTGATGATTCTGAGAATAAAATAAGAGTGATTCAAGAACACGAGGAATTTGAAGCCAATGGGAAGCGTGTTGGACTTGCAGGTGGAGCAGCTAGCAGAGGAAGCTTCCCTTGCATTATATGTTTACTCGTTGTTGATGAAATGATGATATACGTGTGTTGTGGTCTCAGGAACTATTATAATATAATGAATGGTTTTGTTTCGCCATGGTTATGTCATGTAAAAACAAAAAGAGAAAAATGGTTGGCTTGCTTGTGCTATATGTTGTTGTTAGCTAATGAATATGAAATCAAATGCATGTTTCTACTTTGGGGGCACTTATTTATTGAATCATATTATTCACATTTTCAGAATAAGGAAACGATAAAGAAGCTCACGTTTGTAGGAGCCACTGGACCGACCGGTCGAGCCGCCCTTGTTGACCGGTTCGAGAAATTTTGGCTCGCACGGGGTTTCAGTTTGACCAGACGAAACAAAACAGTGCAGAACGGACACGGTTTATGCAAATTCTTTCTGATTATTAACGTTGGATTGTTGGTAGATACATATATTAGGTTGTAATCGTACGTGATATCATAAAATAGTCAAAGAAAAATATTTTATAAATAATTATAAAACATAGAAAATTAGACAACTAATTGTTATAAGATTTGAAGAGATAAATATGTACATGTGTATAATATATGTAAAAGAGAAAAAAATATAACGTGAATAAATTGGCTAAAAATAAAATTATCTAGATAAGACAATGTTTCGTAAATTAAGTTATAATCGCATGTGATGTCATAAAATATCTGATAAATAATTATAATATACATATTATTATAAAATATATATGATATAAAATATGAAAAGAAATAAATATATATATATATATATATATTATATATAAATAAATTAACTATGTGCGGGTGAAATAAAGTTAAATATTTAAAACAATGTTACATGAATAATATAATTTAAAGAGTAGTAGTGTGGTTTAAGCAAGGTAGACTGAGAACGCCGTTTTTTTATTCTTATTTCCTAAAGTAGATGGCTTTTTGTGAATTTCGTGGAAAATTTGGCAACGATTTACAGGGACAGCATCTGTTGTTAAGTTTAGACCATGGGGTACGAGTTGAATGAAATTGAAAATTATTACAAGAGAAATGAAGGGTAGTTAATAACAATGCAAGCTAATTAATTAGTTCACAAAATATACACGTAAACATAAATTTTTTATTATTTTTTTTTCTTCTTTCTTTATAAAGAAATAATGGTGTGATCATTCATGTGCTTATCGTACATGTGGTTTGACAGCAATATATAATGAATGTTGTGATGGTGAGGGCAAGTAAATGCGAACGAAAGCAAGTAAAGAAAGTAACCTGATACCATACAGCAACAATTTTGGTAATGCAATCCATATTATCACACTCGTCTACCAACAAACTACATCGCGTTTTAATGTCTTATTTTTTGTAAGCAGACATTTTTAATGGTTTAAATACTTTTTTTTTTAATGTGGTTGATACCACTAATGAGGAACAGTGTCGTTAAAAAGTAGGGATGTAATGTATAATTTCAGATATTTTGACCTAATTTTACTGTCATGATGTATACATCTATATTTAATAATAAGCATTTGTTGCTGCCACAATTTTAAAATTACATTCATACACATTATTACGCCAACATAATAATTATAAACTGTCGTGCTAAACTTGACTCTAGTATTTGGTTTTTTCCTGAAATGTATACATAAAAAAATTAATTTATAAACTTGTTACCAAAACAAAATAAAAAGTACTTAGTTCAAGTAATCAGCTGCCATTAGTTTTTTCTAAGTCTTAATTCAAGAAATTAAAGCTCGGTTAAAAATTTTATTGACCTAATTCCTCTTCACCTCTTGTCCTGTTGGATGGTATTAGATCAAATATGATATCTGACCTATTTTATATCCTTAAAATTTATGTAGACTAAAAATATATTTTTTTTAAAATAATATTTTTCAAAAACAAACAATAACGAAACATATAAAAATAACAATGAAAAAACATACAAAATTATATATATATATATATATATATATATATATATATATATATATATTCTAAACGACCAAACAACTATCTTTTAATTTATTATTTTAACATACACGTTTATAAAAAAAAATCATGAATTTTGTTACTAGTGTATATCCCTTTTTTATATAAAATTTCTAAAATAATAAAATTATATAAAGAATCCGGTAAGTATTTGAATATTTATGAACATCGGTAAAATTGATGGATAGGTAGATTCCTTAAATATATTAAGAAAAATTTAATCATATAATTAATTGTTTTTATGATTTTAAAAAAAATATTGAATATTTATTAATATAATCTTAAAGGTTAATGTATTTAATAGGGTTTAGGGTTTAAGGTTTCTTTTATTTATTTAAATATTAATTTCACAGTTTTTAAATTATTTTTTATGGTATGATTTTTAATATTTATAAAATTACGTATTATGACCTTTAATATTTTAAAAATTACTTATATAATTTTCTTCTTTAATGACCATTTAGGGAAAAAGTTAATAAAGATAATAAAGACAATGTTGATTCATAAAGGCTTAGTGACTTTTGATCTATTATATTTCAAAGTTTTATTATATTTAGAAAAGTTTAAGTTTAGTACTTTAAGTTTTAGAGGGTTTTAATTATTTTAATATTTTTAAGTAAAATTGTTTAAATTTTAAGAAAGATAAGTGACGTGTCCGTTAAAATTATTAGAAAATTTTATTTTAGTACATCTACGATTTTAAATAGTTATGCTTTGATCCATTAAATTTACAAATATATATATATATATATATATATATGACAATACTTTGAATCCTCAGTTTCTATAATCGTTTTACTGTATCGTAGAATCAATTTCCTATATTATTAAATGATATTCTTCCAAAACTTAAACTCTCTTTATTTTAAGAATATTTTTTGCACAATATTTTATAGCGTCAGTTTTGATTCAAATTCATCACTCATGACGTGTTTTCTCAAAATTATCTAAGAGAAAACTGACACTCGAGACAAAACTGACACTCGTGGCTGAATAAAAATTTAAGAGAAAACAAGTCATGGATGATGAGTTTCAATTATATTCAAGGTCATAATTTAAAACATTTTCATAAAATGTTATGCAAAAATCCATGACTTTCAATTCAAGGTCATAAATTATAACTTTGTCATAAAATGTTATGACAAAAAATTTTGAAAATGAGATTAGTTTGAGTCTTGTAAAAATGTCATTTAGTAACATGGAAAATTGATTTTCTCATGTAATAAAGTGATTATAAATCCTAAAATTTCATGATATTATTACGGGTATTTTTGTAAATTTAATGAATTAAAACAACATTTTTTAAATTTTTTCTTGTACAAAAATGAAAATTATAAAACATTATAACAGACAAGCCAAATATTTCTATTAAAATTTAAATATTATGATTAAAATATTAAAATAAAACTCTTTTAAAACTTTAGGTATCAAAATAAAATGTTCAGGAGATTATATACCAAACAAAAACAACATTGAAAAATGGTGTACCAAAAATCACATCTAGCCATTAAATGAAAATAATGACTTTAATGTGGAAGAACCGGTACAGGAGAAGACAAAAGAGTTTATAATGATTTTGATCCATAAATTAATTACACAGGGTTGGTAAGAAAAATTATGAATTTCATAATTTATATTAACAACACTTGCAAAAATAATGTAAGATGTTTAGCCTAATTGTTAGAGACCTAATTCTTAATACGTGTTACTTGTTGAGTAAAGATACGAATTATAAAAAATATTAACATACACGTAAAGTTAGTGATATATTATCTATTTTTAAGTTTAAATTTCAGGTTTTATCTTTAAATTTTTTTTAAAATGTCTCTTACTAATTAAGACACAGTGTGTATATTTAAATCCATGTTTCATCTCTTTGTTGAATTTATGTGAGACGTTATTTACGTTCTACTACTTTAATTTTCATAAAAAGTAAAATAAAAAAAAATTCTTAAAATTGATATTTTATCATTCACTTCGATCATTTTATAAACATGTTACTTAACTATTTTTATTTAAATTACATAATACGTAAATTATATGCAATCATTGATTTATTTTTTAATGTTATTTTATACAATTATTTTATTAATTTAATTTACTTTATCTACGTATGAAATTGTTTTATTTTTAAATTTTGAAAATTAAAAAAATAGATTTTAATTTTATTATAATTACCTTTCTAACACGCCACTTTAGTTATCTTCCATTTTCCTTCTCTAAATTCACGTAAAGATGATATTTTTATTCATTTCAAAAAATCCAACCTTTATTTTAAAAACATTTTCAAAAGAATATTTTTACAATTATAACTAAAGACATGTTCCTTATCATTTCATATTTACAGGAAAAATGAAATTAAGAAACGGGTACCCTACATGCCTGATTCTTTTGCTGTTTATCTTTCTTATTATTCAAGCCTTAAGCCCTTAAGTGGTGAAAGAAATTAATTAATGTCTCCTTCCCAGTTGTTGGGTTAGTTCTATATTTTGTTCAGTGGCTAAGCATAGAAGAGAATCTCTCTTCCCCAATAACTAATTTTTTAAAAAACTCATAAATAAAAATTGTCATTTTCATTGTCACTGTTGAAGATTTAATGAAATTTATATTTGACATTTTGGGCATGGTTGAAGAAAGCATTAAACATCAATGGTAGGTGAGTAACGACGAACGTGCCGGCCATCGTCACATTCTTGGATAGCTATATGAAAATCTTATACTATGGATGTGAGATTAATTGCTAGGTCACTCTACGTTGGATTGTTCTTATCATTACATCATCTTGCCATGTTTTTTTTTTTTTTTTTAAAACAGAAATAGAGAATTAGAGTCAAACTATATAAATATATTACTGATTACCATCATGAATATTTTATAAATAAAAAAAAGTTTACAAGAGCAGAGTCTCGAAAGTTCAGATAAATTATGACACTTAAAAATACTTTTAAAATATTTGTGAATTACCGTACCAACAAAAATACAAAATTATCACGTTAATCAAATACAAATATTTGTAAAGTATTAACTTGTTTCTTATCCGTTGAATCAATTTTTGTTAATAATTATGTAATATTTTTAAGTTTTCATTAAACGATTTAAATTACTTTAGTTTTATACGAATTTTATTCAAAGTTTTGTAATATCGTAAGTAACGTTTTTACGTAAATTTTTTTTAAAAAATCATTACAAAACTATTTCAATTTAACATTTAAAAGGGGAAAATTATCATAATCGAAATCTTCTATGCAAGGACAAAAAAATCATAAGATTACGAAATTTTATGAATAAAATTAAAAAGAAAGATAAAATTCATGAAATTATAATAGTTTTAGAAATAAATCATTAATTCACTCCACTGCCCTAATTATCATCAAAATCACGTGAACAAACTAATTAATTCAGATATAACATTTTTTATTTAATTCCTTTTCCATTTTTTTCGTCATAAATTTACCCACTAAGAAACTTAAAGAAAATAAAAGAGTGATAAAATTAATCACATAATTTTAAAAAAGACTTAACGAATGATTCAAATTTCTAACCATTACTAACAACTAACCTTTATCTAACAAAAAGTGACCCATTTCATCACAAGCACAAATTTCAAATGGTTCAAAGAAAGCAAAATCTAATTTGTTAACTTCCAGGCAAGTCAACCATTACGTTTCCAACTCAACCATTACGTCTCTGAAAATATTGGGAATCAAAAAGTTGGAATTCTTGTTAAGAGATGTACACATTTTTTTTTTGTGTCCGATACAAATAAGAATATATATCTGGGATAAAAAAAATAATCCTATTTCATAATCATATTTAATGAGACATATTTATAATTTTATAGTTTTTTAATACTCCCTAATTGTAAATAAATAAGTGAATCACGTCTCTGACTATAGTTCCACGTTGTCAATAGTTTTTCTAGCAAAGTTTTCTATTTATTAATTTAAAAGAATAAAGTCACCCACGGCCACGAATATTATAATGAATGCATTTTCTTGGTCAAAATTCACGTTGGATATATTGATTGGTACATGAACATCCTTTTACGAATTACGATAGCATCTTGGTTGGCTCACGTGTGGCTTTGAAGTTCAACACAGCATCCAAATTCAAAAGATGTAGTTGCTTACGATGAGAAGCTTTTGTCGATTGCATCCGTTTTAAGAGCAAAAACAATCCAATTCAACTTACTCAACTCTATTTCAATAATATTTTTAAATTAATTTATCTTTTTAATGTATGTATTATCTCTATTAAAAATTATTAAGAGTAATTCAAAGAATACAGATAACCATTTATATAAAAATATGAAAATTGAATATATTTAACCAAATGTGTTAATCAATATAAAATTAGGCATTTTTATATATAAATTTAGAAAAAATACATATACATTGTGGAGAAAAAAACATCATTACATGCTCCAATTGACGAGTGAAATCACATAGTCAAGTTAAATTATCTTTTATTAAATCACTTACTACCAACAAACACTGCACAGTATGAATCTATAAAATCTTTCAGTGTTAATATCAACTTATAAATAACATATTATTATTTCTCGACTCTCAACTCTTATTCTTACTGAACATTTTACTCACTCTCAATTCTCAATTCTCAATTCTCAACTCTCATTTTAAAACTCTAAACCTCACAAATACACCTCTTACTCATCTATTTAGATTTACACGTGAACACTAGCGCTCTTTATACCAGAAAAACTCATATATTAAACTCTCTCCATACGATCTTTAGCAGTTCCGTCAATCTCTTCACATATGTATGACTATTTCTAATAAAAACATTTAATATATTTCTACCATGTAAAACGAAATATATCAATCAAGTGCTTTTAAAGAAGTCTGAAAAATATATTACCACTTGAACATTCATTCATATTGTAACGCATTAATAGTCCTTGTCAAAGAAAAAAGTCGTTAAGAGACAAATAATGACTTCAAGAATTTTCCCCCTCTTTCCGGAACAATTTTACTTTGAACTTTGAATAGTGAAATCTGAAATGTCGAAGATTTTTCCCCAGAAATAGATGAATTAATGCACAAATTGTTTGATTAATTTGGTCTATTAAGAAGAATTGACCAGCACACGATTGCGGAAATTTTAGACCAAAAGTTCATGTTCTGCAACATGCCGCTGCCTTTGCCTTTCCTTGTCAAATTGGGAAGACGCAGGATTAGTACAAAACGTGTGTTTAATTTGCTAATAACAATATAATATATATCGTCATTAAAGAGTTTTTTAGAGATCGATGCAAGATAAAAGAACTTCCATCTTCTTTCCCTACACCAGTACTAATTTCGGATTTTAATTCAGTGACTTTAAAAAGTTTATAATTTGGTGACTTTAGACTTACTTGTTTTGGGTTTTCATTTATTACCTTTTTTAGAAAAAAAAAACAATATTAATTATTAATTGCAAAGTGTAAAATAAACTTAAAATTAATAAAGTAACCAATTCTTAATACAATCAAATCTGTACCCACTAATTTTTTAGGCGAAACTTAAGGGTGTATGATACGTTCAGCAGATAAAATTGTATTTATATTAAGATCTTTTAATAATGTATCATACATTTCTTAGAAAGATTGTTTTTATTTTTTTTTTGCTGGAAAATCAACTATTGAGTTGGTATAATCAAGTTCTGAAAATAATTTTTTCAATTGGTAAACAGGTAAACTTTTTTTATTTTTTAGACATTTAAAAAATAAAGTTTAATTGATTGAATTTTAACGGAAAATCACTATAGCTATCAGAAACTAAAAAATATTTTTAAAATTATTAATTAATTTTAAAAAATAATTCATATTTCTTATGTAAAATTTAATTTAATATTTCAAATAAATTTTCTGTTTTAAAATTCATATATCTTTTGAATTTGTAATTATGTAAAAAATCTAAATTAAATATTTTAATTATAGACACATTTATAATTAATTCTTTTCGTGCCCTCACAAAATAGATCCTAAGCATAGGATTTAGTATTTTATGCCTTAAGCTGGCCACCTAGTTTTGTTAGCATGAGAATTCAATTGAAATGTGTGGGCACTTATCTGACACCACTGAATTTTGAAGAGAAAGAAATGGTTTCATTGGATTAAAATATCAATTGAAATGTGTGGACATACTTTTAGTATCTTTTGGGCTCTCTTTTAGTCCCATCTGTTGCGGATTAAAAAAATAAAGAAAAAGATACACCCACTGTAATTTGGTAAGAACGTGAGCAGGAAATAAACCTAAATAATAATAGAAATTTGTTCTTTTTTAGAGCGTTGTTGGGTGATGCGAAGTGGAGGTATATTTGGCCTGATATAAAGTATTTATAAAAGATTTGATGAATAGGCTATAAAAGCAATTCAACGATGAGAATTTAAGATGAAAATATTATATAAAAAAATACGTGAGAAAGAATTTTTTAAAATACTTCTTAGTTATGATTATTATAAGAGATTTTATTTTTAATTATAAGAAGAATTTATCTCAGAAAGTGGATAACATGAAACGATAAACCGACTTATTGTTAATGATAATTTTTCTCACATCAATTTAAGACACATATCTCATTCTTTAGAAACAATCTTTAAGAATAGAACTGATTGACCAAAATCTATATCTATATATAATAATGAAAATTAAAAATAAATAAATGATGTCATGTGCAAATAAAACAGAAAAGAGCTGATTAATAAATTAGTATTCTTATAGTAAAATATTTGCATTAATCCGTTAGCAATTAAATCAACAAATTATTGATTAGAGCATATAATCTATGGGAATCACCCAAAGAGTGCATGCATCTGTCAAGGTTTACTGTTACTAACATTCTTCATACATACCTAAACATTTACTGTCTTCAGATAAGAACATATATTGCTATATAAAATAAGACCAAACCGCTAATGTCATTAACAACTATTACATTAACACTGCAACAAAATTTGTAGTTATTAAATAACGACACACACATGTTTGTTAGGCTTTCAGAATTTCATATTGAGAACCTTACCTAAGGGCTGGTAGGTTCTAGGTGTTCCATATGATGAGGAAGGACTAAATGGTTTAGGGGAAGATTCTTCCCTGAGTGCAGTGAGAGCAGCCCTTCTTCTGTGCCTGTGTTCCTTATGTCTTCTTATTTTGTCCTCTAACATTGCTTTAGCATTCTCAGCAAACTCAGCTCTGCTTAGAGCCTGTTCTGCACGTGCCCTCAGCTCAGCAATTTTCATTGATGCATTTTCTAGCTCCTTTTTCATCAATGCTAACTCTGCCGATCCTTGAACTCCATTTGTCTTCTCAACTAAGTATTTGCCTGTGACATGGTCATTGTTATTCTCACTATTTCTCTCTTCTGATTCTGCCTTTGAGCGATCAGTTTTGGAAACTTCAGCAACATTTTCATTCTTGTAAGCCAATCTATGTTCCTGAAGCTGAGATTTCAGCAATGCAATTTCCACCTGTGCTTCAATGTCACTCCCCTTGTTCATGTTTAGTTTAGTTTTAGCCTCTTGCAACTCACTTCTGAATGATTCATTAGTAATATTCAAAGAATTTATTTCTTCCTTTGCAACAGTAAGCTCTTGTTTTAACCGACTCAATTCAAATTCTAGTGTCTCAATGTACACAGATTGATCCATGATCTTTCTCTCCTTTAGTTCAATGTCAATGTGTAATTGGTTTGATTCGTTTATGGCCTTGGGAGCAGAATCCTCAGATAAAATGAGTATTTCATTAGCTTTCACAGTTCCCCGTAGCATTTCCACTTCCTTTCTCAAATCTTCTAGCTCTTGTTGAACTTGAGCAGTAGCTTTTGTAGCTAACTCAATTTTCTCATCTTTCTCAGACAATATAGCTAACTTTTCTTTCTCAGCTTTAACAGCAGCTAGTTTTGAATTGTGAATAACTTCATTGAGCTCCTTCACTTTCTGCAGTTCTTCTTCTTTCTGTTCCTTTTCAACCTCCAAGGCTGATTCCAATTGCTTTGCATTTCTCAAAGCATTCAGTTCTGAATCTCTAGCAGCAACAAGTTCTGTTTCTTTGTTAAGAAGCTCCCTTTGTGTGACTTTCAATTCACTCAAAACATGTGAAAGCTGGTCCCGGACCTTTGCTATTTCCATGTTCTTATCAGCAATCTCTTTTACCTTGGATTCAAGTTCATCTTTTCTAGCTCTACACTCTGAACATTCATTCACGTTCTTGTTTCTTTCAATGTCAGATTTCTTCAGCAAGGTTGACAATTCGTGAATCTTCTTTTGGTTGTGCTCCACCTTAAGAAGTGCTCGCATGTGTGCAGAATGCCTTGCTTCTAATTGTACCTTGCAGTTAGCTAATTCCTTTGTCAACTCTTCTACTTCTTTTTCACAATCACTCTTACCAACCAAATAAAAAGAAAAACATGAATTTAGATATCAATCTCTCATGACCACTACACATTAATGGATAAAAAATCTAAACGAGTGAAAGAAACTCATAATTGAATGTCACAACATCAACTGTATAAACACTGCATTTTGTGTAGGAAACTAACTCAAAATACTGTAACATTAACCTCCGTTTAAAACTCTCTAGTCTATTCCTTATCTTACCTTACTTCTAATAGGTTGATATTTCTTCTGATCACCTTTTTCTCCAAACAGAGAGACAGCATTACGAACCGGTTCGATAGATTTCGTATCTACCTCACTACCCATGATTTTGCAAAGATTTAGAGTATGCACCACCCGTGTCCTTAGAAAATCAAAACAAAATCTTAAGGTTAAATAAAACCTGTGCACAAAAAACACACACAATTCGTTCATGAAACTAAAGAATTTTCAAATAAGTTCCTAAAACTTCAAATTGTTTCATCAAAATCTCTAAATTTAACTACTCATTATCATCTTAGTCTCTAAACTTATGTTAATATTATTACTTAAGTCACAAGTTTATTAAAATTTTGGACTAATATAATCTTATTTAGATTTTTCATAGTTTGAAGGCTTAATACTAATATAATATCAATATGTATTTTCAACTTTATTTCACAGTCAATTACAATACGCAGTCAACTCACTCACACTGCATTTCCCTCTCTTTATATTTTATACATGTACATATTTCTCTCTTTTCATATTTTATAATTAATTGTTTGTTTATATGTATATTTCAGTTGTCTACCAAATATTTTTCATATAAGACTAAATCAATGTTTTGCTCTAAGAATTGCAAATATGTCGTCAAACATAGTAAAGATAGCATTCAACATGGAACAAAAGATGAGTTGCAAATTACATGTTTAGATGTCAAATGTAAGATATATATATAAGCATAAAAAACAATGCATGTGTCTGTGACGTGGAAAATGTAAGGTGCCGTAGTAAAAAATGAAAAGAAGCATCAGAGAAGATACCTGAGTCGAGCCAAGGAGGTAGATAAGTTTGGAAGGAGAATGGGAAGCAAAAAGCAAAGAGAGAAGAGAATGAAGGAAAACAAAAATGTGAAAGTTGTCATGATGGAGGTTTATTTTGGAACTTGTATTTATGGAGATTACCATTGCGGATAACACTATGTTATGAACTTGTCATCAACTATAGCCGTCGAAGATTTATTCCTTGGAATCATCATGTAGAAGAATAAAAAAATACACGTTGGTTTTTGCTTGGCCCTCTGAATTTCTACATTTCTATTGAAAAATACTATTCTCTGTCCTGTTATAGTGTTTTTATTCTGCTTTAATCGTCTCTATGTCTATGTGTCATGGTTTCATGTCATGTGTGCAATATGTTACATTTTGGATGTAATTTTCATAAACTAATTATTATAATTTTCATAATTTTTATTGAATTTTCATATTTTTTATGTGGATTAATGTTAATTAATTAAATTTTTTTTTCAAAATTATTAAATATGTTAATTATAAGTTTTATTAATTTAAGCATAATACTTGATTAAATAATGATGCTGTAATCAGATTTTTGTTTCTGATTATTTGTAACGGACTGGATTATTCATGTAATAATGGTCTCTACTCTTAATAAATATTGTTATAAATTCTTCAAATAAATAAATATGGCTATAAAAGTTGCTCTTCACTAGTCAATTATTTTTTAATTTGAAACTCTGGGTATGAAAATGGAGGAAATAGTCCTTCTTATTACCATATCCTGGAAATGCTTAACCGCATATGTCACTTAAATAATTACAATTTTAATTTTCTCTTTGAATGCTTTAGAAAATGCTACAGTGTTGTGTCTTTGCTGATGAAGTTTTTTTTTTTTTGTGTGTGTTTATACCTCTACTAAATTAGAAATAAGAACACTACGCATTCTTGTTGGCTTTATTTTTTTGTTGTATATTCAATGAACTAAACTAGAGATTTTAATCATAAGACACAATTATATTTTGTGTCCCAAGTCTATCAGACGAGTGATTAATTTCAAGATTCATGAGAAAAAAATTACGTATACAAACTTTAAAAGGCATAGAATTAAATCGATAATTTTAAGTATTTAGAATAATTTTATGCGTGTTGGTTAATGTTTGAGAAATATATTTTACTCCGCCATGATATTAAAAGTTTATTTAAATTTATATGTTTATTTTTAATAAAGGTACGTGAAAATCATAATAGTATCTATACCTGGTATAGCGAAATTTGTACCTGCTATATCTAAACCATATTTCCTGTTATATCTAAACCATATTGAAAAATGAATTTTATATCTTCCTTTACATACCTCTCTACTTGTACAAGTATGTTCTTATATTTCATGAAAAAGAATCTAACTCATATCTTTTATCATTATATATTTTACATAACATCTTTAATACACTGATTACATAATAATAACTTGACATATAGAATATCTTATATTATTATTTTCTTCTATCAAGATCCTACCCAACAACTTGATTAAGATTACGAGATCAGGTTACCTCAGTTGTCATCTTTTATACTTGCTCTTAATTTTAGGCATGAACACCTGATTATTTACTGAATGTCCTTTTTCTTTGTAAAAAATTGCTTTGTTGGGGAATAATATATTCTTATATCGATTTATTACATACACTTGCATGACATCATTATTTGTTTGTCATGTTTTATTCCACAGTGATCCACATATCTCACATTAAGGACTGATTGAATGTGAAACATCACCGACCTATGCAACAACTATAATAATGAATTCACAAAAATTGCTAGTAATTTTTTTCCCTCGTCAATACTTTTAATAATAATTGTTGTTTTCCAGTGTTTTGGTGACGGGTCATTAGACAAGTTAATCTGGTTTTCCATTTTAACTTCAAAAACCAATTTAAAGAGAGAAAAATATCTTAATACAGTGACGTTTTCACTTTCAGTGGTTTCCGGCTTTCCATTTATTTAATAGTTTATATGTGAAAGTTCTTCACCAATTACTGATACGAGTTGTATAGCTTACCATCTATGATATGGACACGTTAAACAATGTGAACTTAAAACATGATTATCCCTTCCTTCGATAAGAGAGAAATTGAGGATTGGTAAAGTTGAAGCAAAATGGATAAAGCTCTCACTAAACTCGGAAGCTCTTGGATCTCCATGAAAGCCAAGGCTGAGATTTCCCACATAACCGACGACCTATCAGTATGTCTCACTCTGCCTTCTTTTCTTTCTCTCAACAAATTTTTCATTTGTTTAGGATTAGGACCGCATTTAAATCTTAAATTTCACATTTCTTTTGAGTTATCTCTACTTTGATTAAATGACTTACTTTATACAAAAATGCTACAACTATACTAGATTTGGTGTATATTGCTAGAACTGAACTTTATATAAGAGAAGTGCAATATTTAACAAGAGTGCTCTTAGTCTTTTGTTATTCTATGTTTATGTAAATTTGTGTGTACTAGAATGCTTATACCGTGCTTGCAATTTCAGTCTCTCTCAAATAGTGTGGAAGAGAAGGCAAAACTTTTCATCAACAAGCTGAAAGGTATCTGGTATTTTTTTCACAACATTTTTCAATTGCGTTTCGAGCATGAACAAGTTATGCGACTTTACAAAATGTCTGAAAATTCCGTTTACCCCTTTTTCTTCTGAGGCAATTTTGGTTTTGCTGAAAGAATTAGGCTACCTAATATTTCCGAGTATTTTCAAACTATAAATATGCAATTGGTGAGCCATTGTTGTCCCCCGCAAATTACTCATTGTTTGGTTCCTTTCAACTTTCATTTGGTAGCATCATGATACTCGTATTGAAAACTTAAAATTACTGTCTTTTTGTTTTTTCAACTTCAAACCCTTCTTAAGCATAATTTAGATTTGCAATAATTTAGTGACATAATATCTGACGTCAAAATACAAGGCAGAAATTTTCTAAAACCACTGGAAACTAGAAAGAAGTTAAATAAATAGACAATCATATTTTTATAATGTTGTTAAAAAAATTACATGATTCATACGTGTAAATCGTATGAAATTTAATTTATAATTAGATAATTGTATAAAATTATTTTACATTGTCAGTGTATAATTTTTAAATTCTTATTTTATTTTTTTTAATATTTTTTTTATATTGGTTAGAGTCATTATCTATTATGAGATTTTTTTTAATAATAAAATTAAAAAATATCTTTTTCTATATTGTTATTTTAATAATAAAATTATTAGAAAATATTAAATGATCATACAAAATTATTTTATGTCTATCTGTTTATAATTTATAATCTTTAAACTCTTATTTGATTCCTCTGATACTTCTTTTTTATATTGGATAGAATCATTATCTATCACGAGTGAAAACTGAAATTCTATGGTGTCACAACCAAGCCTTTCCACAAGAATTATGTTGAAAAAAAATGTAGAGATTAGAAGAGTAGAGAATGGTAAGAAATAAAGGAGGAATTGATGTTTGGTAGGAGTGGGGAAAATTAGAATAAAAATAGAGTAGAGATAGATGTTTGATAAGAAAAAAAGATAAAATAGGAGATAGAGAATAAAACAGTAAATTATCTTATTATCCTCAAGTATTTTTTCCACTCTAGCGAAATTCATATTAGCAAAGCATAATCAATTATGCACTTATAAATTAACTAAACGTGTAATCAATTATGTTCTTTTCTTTTTAAGTATTATAAAATTGGTATAATTGATTATGTATAAAATATATAATCGATCATGCTTTCCTGTAACGGGACCAATATCCTCTAAATCTAGTAATCGATCATTATTTTTCCATTTTACCATATTCATACATGATGAGATTAAAATGGTAAATTTGGATCATTTGGATCATTTCCCTATCATATTTCACCTATCACATTAAATGACAAAAGAACGTCCCTTTTTCAAATTATCTGTTAGTTATAATATTAATGTAGGTAACAAATTTAAATTTTATATCATACTTTCCATCGTAACAAATCGATGAAAGTATAAACATATATTTTTTTCTTATTATTTCAAGTAGAAACTGTATGGGATTTCTAAAAAAGAATAATGAGGATAACATAAGACACTCTTTTGTTCTGTTTTTGAATGAATAGGTAAAACTCAAAAAGCATTACCAGATGTCCTTCGAGAGTACAACCTTCCTCCGGGTCTGTTTCCGCGCAACATAACATGCTACGAGTTTGATGAATCAAAAGGAAAGTTGATAGTGTACTTGTCCTCACCCTGTGAGGTTTGTTTTAAGGACTCATCTATTGTGAGGTATGCAAATCGTGTGAAAGGGACATTATCAAAGGGGAAGTTCATTGTGATAGATGGAATGAAGACCAAAGTTGTTTTGTGGGTTAAGGTCACTTGTGTTGCTGTTCAAACTTACAATTCTGACAAAGTTTGGTTCACTACCGCTGGAGTTAAGAAATCAAGGCCCAAAGATGCCTATGAAATGCCTCGTGAAGCTATTAAGGTAGAAGAATTTTGACCCACTTTATACATATATGCTACTTCAACTTCAATTCACTCATCTTATCATATGCAATACCTAGCTTATGTAATAAACACAAATTATTTTCTCTTTTTTTTGCTGGGTAAATGTAAAGGTGTTGTGGTATTAAACTTGTAATACTATCTCATTTGACTTTTTTTTTATACTTTTTATTTATTTTTCCACTCTCTCCAGCTCATTTATGATGTTAAAAAAGAAAAGTATTTGATAAACAATCGTTTTTTTTATATTTTTTATTTATTTTTCCACTCCCTCTGGCTCATTTGATTTTGTGGTACGTGATTTTAAAATATTTAATACAACCAAACAACTAATTGTTATTATTATTATTATGATTATTATTATTATTATTGTGATTGAGTTGATTATGAGTTTTGCAAAGTAAAATTGGTTAAAAATGTGTTATGTTCGTTGGGTTTGCAGTTCGCCAGGTTTAATGGTGTTAGGAACGATGGAGTTCAATATACAAAGCTAAATAAACAATAATTGTATTTAGCAAATTCTTTTTTTTACTTCAAGTGTTCTATGAATTAATATTTTAATAGTATACGTATAATTATTTATTTCTTAATTTCTATTGTTAATTATTATTTTAATAACTTTTATTTGATTTGAATTTAAATATATATCTTAAACTATCTTCATCTCGTGAGTGAAAATAACATGATAGATTAATACTATTTTAATATATATATTTAATTAAAAATATGTTTCAAGAAATTTTAAATAATATATTTAATGATATTACTAAACCCGAACCTGTTCTACTCAACACAGTAGAATTTACTATATTTTAATATAAAAAAATGGAAAACAGTAGAATGAAAAAGTTATAATTTACGCTTTCTTTAGAGAAAACGTTTGAATTTGTTCTCAATTTATGTTTAGTAAAAAACGTCACTATAAATAAGTTTCACCGTGATCTAAATGTTCCTAAATATTTTTAAAAAGGGATTATTTTCTAAAAGAAAATAAATTACAGATTTATAGTCTTAAACATAGTTTAAAAACCAGCTTATACTAGCCGATCCAGATGATTGGATTATGAACCGATGGTCTAACTTATTCAAATAACTTGTTAGATTAATTTTGTTATTAATCTGAATTGAGTTAGTATAAAATTAGTTGAATACTCCTGTCTGAATTATACCCACCCTGTCTAAATTGAGTGGAGTGAGTTAAGATTCAAATACAGACAAATCAATCATTAACAAATATTAATATTCATTTTTCTAAAACAAAAATATATAAATTTAGACCCTAATTATGTAGAATTAAAAACAGCGACGTTCTCTGAGTTAATGGTTGATCCCTATACCCTAATTATATTTAAAATGTTTTAGAAAAATGTCACTGTAATTTCACTTGACCTTGTACCCTAATTAGGTTGATCCTCGAACTAATTTTTAAAATTATGATCCGAGACCAAATAGAATGATCAAATTATATAAATATACATTTTTCTAAAACAAAAAATATGTAGAATTAATTACAGTGACATTCTTTGAATTTTCGTGGGATTGCATAGGTTCATATTTTTCTTGTAATATGTTTGCAGTAGTTTTACTTTTACGAGGATACCATGAAATTCTTCAAATAATTATCAACAATGATATAACGTATAAAAAATGTTAATATAATATTTAAAAAATAATTAATTAATTAATATAAAAATTCAACTATATATATAATATCATCCAAACCTTATGAAGTGTCACCTAATTAAAAATATACATTGGCTGAATAACCGATGAATGATATTTTAATGATAGAGTAATTTAAATACAGGAACACATGTGGTGCAGACATTATGAATTTAATGGTAGCAAACGTTGAAGCCTCACCTTCTGCCTTTCTTCTAGGCCAAAGTAGCTTGATATTGGGGCACGCTTTTTTGTCACTGTCACTCGCCACAGACCTTCAAGGCATCCTATCATATCATCCTTCCCCTAAACTGATCCACAAGCCTACATGAGAAAGAATTTAATTTGACCATAAATAGTCGAGTCCGCCCCTTTGAAGCGCTCTTTGACAAAGTTTCCCAAGTCGATCCTCCAACTTGAGGCATTTGGAAGTGTCATTTATTGATTTTGAGTAAGTTCGGGAATACTGTGAGAAGGGGAAAGGACGACTTTCGTTTACTTTTCAGAAATAGAAGAAATTTATTGCGGTGTCGAACAGAACATTATGTCTCGTGATCTGGAAATATCTGCGAAAAATTTTATTGAAATTCTTTGCAGATGGGTGGAGGAGATAAAGGATAACTCTAATCCCCTAAAATCCCTTATTAGGAACACATGTAAGATGAGTCTACAGCTTTCTTTCACAGAGTGATATTTGCTAGTAAAATTTAAAAGTGGTATTTGCCAACAAGAGTATAATGTGCAGTCAATCAATATAGATTGATTTGAAATTTGATTAAATCCAATGTAGAACTGATGATTCTATAAAAAATGTATTGAATATGCAATTTAAATGTATCAAATAGGAAATGATACTCCAAATCATAGAATTATAATAAAATATATAATCAACCAATATTTATCAAATTTGAAAAAGAGTTAGAAGATATAGTTCAATCCTCTTATTTTGATTTCTTGAACGGAGAGATCCATGAATGGAGATCCTAATACACATAGATATAAATGGTCTAATGAGAGCAAGAATTTTCAGGAACATTTGGACTATTTTATTTCTGAGCAGAATAACCGTTTTCAAGTAATGTTCGATTGATTACATATTAATCAATATTCAATTGATTGGTCTGAGGTTATCGACAAAAAAGATTTGTCTAAGTCACTTTGTTTCTTTTTGTCCAAGTTTCTTCTCTTTCTTTCTAACTCATTTCTTTTTTTTTTTGTGAGTTTCAGGGATATCACCATTCATAGGTCCTCCGAACGATCCACTCTGTAATTAGTTATTATATTTTCTTTTTGCGATGGTAAAAAAATCGTGTTTTTTTGGAGAGATACTATTTTACCAATTGAGTCACAGGTATCTAACATATTGATACCTAACGATTTTCCGCAAAGTGGCAACAAAGGGTATAACTTGTATAAATCTTTCCATTTTCCAATTCGATACGATCCATTCGTTCATGGAGCTATTTACTCGATCGCAGACATTTCTGGAACACCTCTAACAGAGGGACAAATAGTCCATTTTGAAAGAACTTATTGTCAACCTCTTTCAGATATGAATCTACCTGATTCAGAAGGGAAGAACTTGCATCGGTATCTCAATTTCAATTCAAACATGGGTCTGATTCACACTCCATGTTCTGAGAAATATGTATCATCCGAAAAGAGGAAGTTTTGTGAGTAAGGGCGCAACTCTTTCTACTTAAGAGTGTAACAGCTCAAGCGCCACGAATGAGTCGAATATGACTTGGCCTACCCCAGCCTCACGTGGCTTGTGGCACTCAGGGGCCAGGCGCCCCACCTGCCACGTGGCTTGTGCAGCTCAGGGGCCAGGCGCCCCACCTGCCATGTGGCTTATGGCACTTAGAGCAATGACACCAACGTCTAAAAGCAGACTCTCTTACGTAATAAATTTCTAACCAAACCCAATTACGTAATAAGTTTCTGTAACCAGCCTATAATAGTCAATTTGCCCATTATTTTTGTCCAAACAATACACTTAACAAATGATGAGAGTTCGATTATAAATAATTTAAATTTTTACATTTTAATTTCTTTAAATCGAAACAGATCATCTATAACCTTCCGTCAAAAATTTCTAAATTCTTGCTCTTAATTTATATTTAAAAATCATTAATTTTAGTTAATTAAAATACCTAAATAAATCATCAGAATTCATAGACATAGTAATGTCAAGCATAAAAAGGATATATTAAAAAACTTCAAATTCAAAGAAAATAAACACAAAATTATAATATGTATAAGTAAAGGATAACTTTTATCTTTGAAACTAATATTTGTAAAGGTCAAATTAGATCACGTTTTCTAAAATATATTAGAATTAATATAGAAAAATGTTACCCACTTATAATATAATTATAAAAAAAAATACAATTTATAATATATAAGTGTAGAATAACTCTCAATTTATAAATTAATTTATAAGTTAATTTTATAAAATTTTATAAATTAATTTTATTAATTTGAGTTTGAACCCTCACTTAAATTTTATAAGACATATATGTATTATCTCGATGATAAGTTAGAAAGAATTTTAACCGAAGAAAATAAAAGAAAATAAAGTATTTCGAATTCCACTTCAATTTTTCCTTAGCAAAAGTAGATTAACTAAACCCTACCAAAGAAAAACAAGCTAACTCGTTCCATCTTATTTTACATATTTGAGTTGAAAACATTGACTCGCTCTATTTTTTAGCGGGTTGGCAAGATAATCCATCAAATAAAAAAATATTTAATTTTTTAAAATAAAAAATAATAATAATCGATGTTAAACCATTTATACTAAGAATCTGAATAGATTATAAACATCTAATAGTATGATATTAACTTATTTACGGTTAAAAGTTAAATGAAAGAGTAGTTAAATATTAAAGAAAAAAAAGTTATCATCAAAAAGTTGAAAAAAATATAAAGTTGAAAAAATATTTAAAATTTAATTTAAATATTATGACTATATAAGATTAAACTCATAAAATGGATTGTATAAAATAATTAATTAAATCACTGTTATAGGTAATCTTCGTCCTTCACCTGTTTAAAATATGAACAAAAAAGTATTACTTTTCACTATTTTTCTTGAACACAATTAAAGTCAAAATATTTTTTTTATAAAATTTCAAGTCATAAGTATTTAAATTTAGTTATTTATTTATTATATTTATAAATTTTAAATATTTTAATCAAAATGTCATGCATTTGTTTATTTTACTTATGATTTTTTAAATTAAAATGTTATATGGAAAAAAATAAAAAAATTATTATCACTGTTGTTACATATTTTAATGTTCAATTTTTAAAGTTTACACATTTTATGATAAATGAAACAATAAAATTTTTAAATTTTGAAAATTTGAGTGATAAAATTAAAAATAAATTAGTTGAGTAATAGAATTTATAAAATTATATAAGTTCAGTTATAAAAAATTTTAAACAAAATCTTTAGGTAAAATAATTAAAAAAATCATAAAATTTAAGTAAAAAAACTATAAAATGTATAATTAAACCTTTAATTTATTAAATATATATAATTTTTTTTTATAAAATATATGGTACGTCTTTAATTTTGAAACCGTACAAATCTTTTTGCCTATATATATAAAAAAAATTGATTAAAAAGGAAGAAGGTTAGTGATATTTTTGGGCCAAAGCCCAGTGACATTTGCGTGCATCTGACGCAGGATAACGAGAGATCTAACGGTGGAAAACTCAAGGGAAAAGAAGTTCTGAGATGAAAATTAAAAAGAAACCCTAGGTCGAAGGAATTCATTATATAGACGCAGAGTCACATAGTTGTGCTTGTGTTTGCTCACTCTGTTCTTCTCCGCCACTCTTGAATCTGTGTTTTTGAATTCAAACTATGTCGGACGAAGAGCACCATTTCGAGTCCAAGGCTGATGCCGGAGCCTCCAAAACCTACCCTCAGCAAGCCGGTACCATTCGTAAGAACGGTTACATCGTCATCAAAGGCCGTCCCTGCAAGGTCAATTTCTAGGTTTTTGTTCATTAATTGTTGATTTGTTTCCGCCGCCTCTTAGATCCATGTTCTATATCCCTAATTTGTTGATTGTTTGTTGAAATTTGATATTTATATTATGTTTGATGTTTTTTTCTTCTGGATTTGATTACCTATGGATGTTGTTTTTTTTGTTCCTTTTAATTATACTCTGTATTTTTACTTTTGATTTGAACAGGTTGTGGAAGTTTCCACTTCCAAAACCGGAAAGCACGGTCACGCAAAGTGCCACTTTGTCGGAATAGATATTTTCACTGCCAAGAAGCTTGAGGATATTGTTCCCTCTTCTCACAACTGTGATGTATGCATGTTGCTCAATTGTTATTATTATTTTTTTGTTTGATTTTGTTCTTTTGTTGTTTTCTTAATTGGAGCTTAACCTCTATCATGTTTTTCCTGTCTTGTTGCATTTTTTTCTTGTCAGGTTCCTCATGTGAATCGTACTGATTACCAGCTTATTGACATCTCTGAGGATGGATTTGTGAGTTGATGCTTTTGTTCACAATTTTCTCTGATTAACATATTACAATCAGTAATTAGTGTGCCATGTTCTGAGATCTGATGGTGGTTGTTTTTATTAATGATGTCACTGTAGGTGAGTCTGCTTACTGAAAATGGGAACACTAAGGATGATCTCAGGCTTCCTACTGATGACAGTCTGCTCACTCAGGTTTGTGCAATTCTCTAGTGTTTTGTTTCCCTTATTGGATTGACTAATATTATGTTTTTGGTTGTGTATATTTTGTCTGATTGGTTATTTATCATGGGTTTCTTTTTGCAGATAAAGGATGGATTTGCTGAGGGCAAGGACCTTGTTGTTTCAGTCATGTCTGCTATGGGTGAGGAACAGATTTGTGCACTCAAGGATATTGGGCCAAAGAACTAGCTCTCATTGCAGGCACTTTGTTGTTTCTATTTAAGAAAAGATATTTTTGTAAGCCTTTATGTCGGTTTGTTCAAGACCTGGCTTATAGATTCTAGTCAGACTAGTTTTAACAATGGTGTCTATGGATGTGGTGACAGAAACTACATCACATTTTTTTCTGTTTTTATTTGTTGTTCCGTAACTTCATTATAAAAAAGGTCTATTTTGGGAAGCTTTTTCTTTTTGGTATAATATGATGGGTTATTTTCATTGCCTGCAACCATGAAAACTTTACATGCTAAGAGCAAAGGGTACTTCATCATTTATTAGATCATGTGCAATTAAACCATCTGTGCAAGACGAAAAAGTGTATCGGCACAATTCGTACTGTACTACTAGTGAACAATTATGAAATTGGTTTGTTTTCGCAATTATGAAATTGGTTTGTTGGTGGTTGAAGTTTAGTTTTAATCAGCATTTTCGCAATCAGGTCTTTTTACTTTGCTGGTATACATCTTATGGTCGAGTTGCAGCTTACATTTCACTTGATGCGCGTGCGTGCAAATTGAGTTTTACATTTGGATTGATTTGCTTTGGCTTTATTTCTACTCCTTTGCGAAAAGTAAGATTTTTGTTACATTTTTTAAATGTTTGTACGTTGATTTTGAAATTCAGTATCTTCCTAAATATTTAAATGTATATCATTCTTGGAGAAAATATATTTTTTGATCATGTAAATCTTGAAATGTTTGGTTTTAGTTAAAGTGGTTTTAGTCAGTGTTTTGATAGGTTTTTAAATTAAAAGGACTAAAATAAGGAAGTTTTAGAGTGACTAAAAATTAATTTTTAAAAACTAAGATGAATTAAAAATATATCATACCCATCATTTGATAGAAACTGTTTCTGGGTCAAGATCAAGGTTGTACAATTTTTCTCCCATGGTCTGAAAACTTTTTCTCTTAATTAATGATCCACTGAGAATTTCTCCATGCGGCGGCTTTAGCATCTAAAAAATCTCCTTTTGTTTTCATGGAGTATCACTTCTCTACAAAGGAAAAGAGACTGGTAAAGACAACCTGAAATTCATTGGTATCAATGACTATAACATTGTGCCAGTGATTGTTTACAAGTTGTTTATGACTGCAATTCAGTTGTCACAAACTTCTCTGGAAAGGAAAAGTGGTTGATAAAAGACAATCTGAAATTCATTGGTATCGATGATTATGGCATTGTGCCAATGATTGTTACGCATGTGCTAATAGCTTGGTTAACATTTATTCATAGTGTGGAGTGATATTTATTGATAGTGTGGAATACTGGAATGTGTTAGTGGCAATGAAAGCAGGCTTGGTGGAGTGAGTGAGTGTGGGAGAGATTGTTTGCAAGTCTAATACCTCATGATTGTGCAAGTTTAGTATCACATAATGGTTACGCATTTACCAGTGACTAAGTTCACATTTTTTGAGGTGTGAAGTGTGTTAGTTAGGAAGAGGGTAAGTTTAACATGTAAACAATGTCAGGGTGAGAAAATCATTGCCAAGGAGAGGAAAAAGGTTTATCAAAGTTCAGAGGTTTAGGATGCCTATGTCGAATGTCTCAAAGGTGGTCCAAGACACTATGTAGCCAAGGTCTCCATCAATTTTTATGCAATGTACCGTTGAGTTTTAGAGTTTACGAAAAAGTTAGTAAGACTCAAAAGCCTTGGAACTGTCCCTTCACCACAAGATGTTTAGAGAGCAGTGACTGCACTATATCCTTGATATGGTTACTCATACTTAATATTTTTCATCTATTTAGACACATGTTACCAAATTCGATGGAGGCTACATTGAGTTGGAACAAGGTATGTGTAGAAAAGAGATGGAGGCTATATGTATTAGACTTCTTAATATATCGTTGTTATCTTTGTTGGGAAAATGGTGGTGGAGATTAAACATATATAGAGTAATTTTTTGTAGTACAAAATATCAGAGAGTACAAGGATATTATTCATGTAGGGATCATTCGGGGAAGGTTGTGTTTTGCGTGGTGGAAGGAGACAATACCTTTACAAAATGACTATCAAGATTCCAAGAGATTGGTTATCTACAATAATGTTTAGACGGATTGGGATGAGAGGAAAATGTCTTTTTGGGGTGATAAATGGGTGGAACAATGTAGAATGAGAATATAAAAATCATTATATACATACACACACACACATATATATATATATATATATATATATATATATATGTATGTATATATAATATGTTATAATAATATCATAAAAAATAATTCAGTGATGAAATATTTATGAATGAAAAGAGTTACGCAAAAGTATAAATATATCAAAATTACCAAAAAATATACATAAATTTTGTTATATACCATTAATTAATGTGTGTTTCTTATAATATTTCACACAAAAAAGTATCTTGGTATTGGGCATACAATTTGCTTC
Source organism: Hylodesmum podocarpum (assembly GCA_026586105.1). Classification (NCBI taxonomy): domain Eukaryota; kingdom Viridiplantae; phylum Streptophyta; class Magnoliopsida; order Fabales; family Fabaceae; genus Hylodesmum; species Hylodesmum podocarpum. Next base: position 6,920,859 of record JALJEV010001432.1, on the reverse strand, counting down.
CTTAGTATGCTTGTTTCTGATTTTTCAATTTATGTAGAAAGATAATCGGACAAAAATAAATGAGATCCAATAAAATCCAAAAAAAAATATTTGAATGTGATAGATTTTAACCGATCAAAAGAATGTGTTAAAAAAAATACTAAAAAAAATGTGTTGTTAGTATTTCTTTTATATCACAGTATACTTGAACTTTTGATCTTTTATCTTTAATAATTATTTTCTCAATTTTTTAGATGTTAATCTCTTCGTCACTTTAACTTTCATTTTACATAGGAGGTTAAATATTCACTTGATTTATTTATAAGAAAATTCATCTAGATTAGTCATTATTAAAAAATTTTAAAAAATCAGCGTATTGATTTGATCTATTTATTTAATTTTATAAATAATTATGATTGATTCATTATTTTTTTAAAATCTAATTAGTTATTAAAATAAAAATGTAATGGTCAAGGACATAAATCCTAGGATCATGGTCCTCCTTGTACTCTCTACATTGACAAAAAGGGAGAATATATAGTAAAAATTTTAAAATTAAAAATTAGTTAATTTTTTGAAAACAATATTTTAATGGATGGAAAAATATTTATATAAGAAAAAATATTAATTGATGAATTAGATGAATTTTAACTAAATAGGTCTAGATAAATAAAAAATTTCATGAATTTTTTAATAAATGAAAAATGGATTAATAATCCAAAAGAAAATTTATCTCATCAATAAAATTCTTGCAGCCTAATTAAAAGTAGTATAAAGAGTGAGGAGTACAAAGAGGAATTGTGTCGTATTATTGAGAGGTATAAATTTGGCCATAATTTGCAACTTAATGTGAGAATAACTCATAAGAAATGTTTATTGAGTGTCTTAAAAACTGTGGAGAGTGACAAAACATAAATGTATGTATATTGTTAATCCCACATCGAAGAGTGAGGAGTGATGGGTTCATCCGGCGATGGGGAGAAGAGACCCAGATTTTTCGACTCGAAAGCCAAGAGCTTGTGTTGGGCGAAGGCTGAAACTGTCCCCGGCCGTCACCCTGAGAGGTGGCGCAAAGACGTCGCCGGTAACATTGTCTGCAAACGTTTCTTCAATTGTATTGGCTGCCTCTGCTACGAGTACGATCACATTATTCCTTTTTCTAAAGGTTCCTTTTTTACCCCCCTTTCTTTTTAACCCTACCATTTCTTCTTCCTCAATTCTAACTAGTGTGTGCTATTATTGGTTTTGTAGGTGGTGAGTCCACTGTAGATAATTGTCAAATACTTCAATCCAGGGTTAACAGATTCAAATCGGACAAATATCATGTTGATTCCGATCAATTGAGAGATTACTCTTGTGAGGTTAATTTTACTGGTGTGCTTCTTCCTTTCTCTTTCTTTGCATTCAACTTGTTCTTTCAACTTTTATTTTGCATTTTTGGGGATTCCTTTATCTAACCCTCTTTGTTACAATTTCAATTGAATCAATTGTGGCTTTAGATGCTTTGGTTTACATCTCTTGTACTTTACAAATATTATTAATTATAGACTGTTCTACCTTTCATAGTTTCCTTTAATGTGATGAATGTGAATTTGGTCATGGTTTTTTTTGTTTTACCGGGATTTTTTTGGTCATTTTAATCGAATCAATGAAGAACATGTTGTTCTAGTACTTCAAATTTCTGACCTGATTGTGAAGATTTCCTATACATGTTGGTGCACTATACTTCAAATTTGTTCTAGTACTTCAAAATTCTGAGTTAGAATAATTGTTGAAATTTCTGACCTGATTGTGAAGATCTCCTATACATGTTGGTGCACTATACTTAAAATTGTTTTTGTCCAGTTAGAATAATTGTTGTTACAATTAGGATCTTGTACTGCTTGATGCTAAGAGGTACAGTGTAAGCTGCACAATTATTGACTTGTTTATTTGAACTACATATCAACTACATGGCTACACAATTACTCATAGGTATAGTGTATGTCATTTTGCCTAATTGTGATGTTGATGTTTCTATTATCATAATGTTCTACTTTTGATCAACTAGCAGACAAGGAACTTGATATAATTGAGATGGCTGTTTATGGTGATGTGGTGCGCCCTGGAAACCAGTGTCGATGTAGAACTCTTGCTGAAAAGCTTGGCAAATTCAAACCAAAAGATGATACAAGTGCATGTAAGTTGCCATAGAAGGATGGATGGATCGTGCATGTAACAAGCAACTTTGGAACACACATGTATTGAGAAAAGAAGCTCCAACCCACTCCCTTAATTTTTTGACAAAAAATATCATTTGTTTCACTTTCTATTATTGGGCCTTGTGTGAAGATTCTAGACGGATTGTTTAGCATAATTCAAGGGTTCTGGTTTCTTTAAAGTGAACTCCTTTGTAAGAGGAAAAAGAAAAAAATCTCTTGTGATTTATGATTAGCATAATTAACGAATTATATTTTAAATAAGACACTTGCATTTATCTATAACTATAGATTTTATTTTTAGTTTTTAGTTTTCTGATTAATGGTTCAGATTGTTTGCTTAATTTTAATGTAACATTTGTCAAACAGTAACAGCAATTCTTAAAGTAGTATTTCAACTACCTATGATACTTCCAGCATTAGTTTTTGGGTTTTTGAGTTGGAGTATGTTGATTTTTTTATTTTTTTTTTATGTAAAATTAATCAGAAAGTTATTTTGACGAGTAAAATTAATTATTATAATTTTTAGTTAAAAGAACAGATAAATATAAAAGTGCTAGGAGGCCTTTTTTTAGCTTAATATTACATAAGAGCAATATTTTAAGATGAAAAACTAGCGGGAATGATAATAAATACTCCCGTTAAATATTAGAAAGATTTTTAAAATAATATTTTAATCCATAAAAGGTTCGTACTAAAAATAAGATGTTGGATTTTATTTATTTTGTCAAGAATTTAAACACAAATTGCTTACCAAAGTAAATTAAAGCTTAAAAGTTTCCAATGTATTTGTTAAATTAAATTAGTTGGATTAAATTACATAAGTATCTCCTAAGATGTTAGGAAACTACACAAAGACTCCTATTTTTTTAAAATTTCACACATGAAGTTGTTTGCGAAAATATTATAGGCACATTTTTTATATATTACTTACACTAACTTCTCTCTACTTTTAAAAAAACTAATAAAAATAATACAAAAAAATAGAGAAGTATATAATATAATTTCACAAAATCTGTAATTTACTTAATTAGTTTTATACACTAAGTACAAATTTCAAAATCAAAGTCAAGATAGTAAGCCTCTATCTGGATGGAACAACTGTGAGGGAAGGGGTGAGTGGCCTCAATAAAACTCTCCGTTAAAACTTCAATTCTTCTATTATTCTTTCATGGAAGCAAAGAGTTTGTTCATTTTTATTTTCTTTTGTGTGTGTTGCTGCTTCTCTTTCCTGTCATCAGGAGATTGTGAATTTGTGAGAGGCAAGATGCCAAGACCTGTAATACAATGCTTGATGTAGATTATAGTTAGGGATTTTGAACTTGATGCAGTGTATGGACATAATTCTAACATAAGAGATGTTATTATACTTGTAGAAAACTCCATAGCCTATTTTGGTATACAGAATATAGATCATATGAATGCGCATGATACACCCCACCTTACATAGAGCTAAAATGGAGAACACATTATGTCCTTTCAAATTGTTTCTAATAACTTTATCATCAGTAACTTCCATTTTGAAAGAACTACATGAGTATTTTCTATTTTTCAATTTATGTAGATTAAGTGGTTTCTAACTTGAATATAGTTATTATGATTGGTCTGAAATTTTTGAAATGCTACTAGGTATCTTATATTGCATTTATCATTCCACAGTAGAATTAAGGTTGGTGGGTGTAAGGTAGTGGAGCCATGGAAGTAAAAAAAGTCATTTTCAAATCAATTACCCTAAATATATGATTTAGGAGTACCGATTAATCTCTAAATGATAATTATTAAAAATGTTAATTTTTGAGAATAATTGATAATATTTTAATATGTATAGTATAATTATTGATTAGAATTAAAGATAAAATCAGTGTGTTAAAATTACCTAATATTTTCTCCCGATATCCAAGTTAAAATTGGACCCATGGACATTGAAGGGCTATGAATATTAGAGAATTTGCACAAAAGAAAATATATAGAAACATAATGGTATTAGAGTGTGTTATAAACTTTTTCTTTTCTATAAATAATATCATATTTTTACTTTTTTTATGAAATTTTTAAAGTTATTCTTCTAAATTTTTTGAGTGCATTGACTAATTTTTCTAGTATTTCATGCATGTGTATCTTCATAATTATAAGATATTATCCATTTTGAAAATAAATTCTTATAGTTTTATTTTTGAACTTTCTCTAAAAAAAAATTTTTCTAAACAAAAGTACTATGTATCTTGTATCTTTTTAAACTTATGTGATATCTTTGGTTCTTCTAATACGAGACATTATTTACATCCCATTATATTTCAGGGACATGGATGCATTAACCGAGCAATGCACTTCCTATAGAAATAAAGAGACACTAAAAACACAAAGGAGGTTTTCAACTAAATAGAGGAAATAGAACTAGTAACTAAACATTTAGTTGAGTGTAAGTTAACATTATGTAGAATAACTTAACCTTGCAACAATGATTATTTGAGATTGATATCGCTACAGATGACTAATTTTAGAAATGTTTTTGTTTTTATATATCATAGGACAAACCCAAACCAGAAGTATTCTGGGTGATGTTATTTACAAATTTGAATGATTGAGTGGTTTTAGTACAATAAATTTTCTTCTTTTCTACTGGTTGCACAGAATTATTGTCTACAGTATATACTATAACTCTTGTAAAAGAAAAAAAAAAAAAAAAAAAACATACATACTATAACGTTGGTTGTGGTTGGATAGTTTGGGAAAATCCAATATGAGGAGATCAAACGAGAGAAGGTTTGGGTCATTTCATTTGCATGTCTTGCTCATATTTTTCTCATTTTTATTGCATCTTAAATTCATATATGTTAAATTTTTTCTACATATTATTGATATTTTGAAAAAGTTTGAGTGGGATAAAGCCTCTCAATTTTGGGCCAAGGTGATATGTTCTGATAGATTGGACCCAAGAGTTCAGTCCAAAACACTTATGATTCTAAACCTTGCTTGCCCTATAGAAATAAATGTTCCCTTGAGGTTTATAACTTTCTATAACTAAGTTGGTGGTACAAATTGAATTAATATTACTACCAAATTAAGTTGGTCTTTCATGCCAGCTTTTGACTCTTTGATTAAACAATTCGAAATAGACATAAACAGCCACAAATATACCACTTGATCGACCCCATAACATCTAACTTTCTAACTCTTTTTGGGCCAAGTATACTGAATGTTATTAATACTACATTTAAGTAAGAATCATATGCTTAAATTGCAGCAGTTTTAGAGGGAAAAACATTCTAAAGAGAATTGCTCTTCGAATAAAAAGGTACGGTATATCTAGTGTTAAATTTTAGTGGGTTAAAATTATGATATACTTCAAATTAAATCATCATTAAATACATCATTACTTGCTCACTTGAAACACATTATTACTAGAAATTTCATTATACTAGAGAATCTAATAATGATTATGTAAGTCCTAAATATTAATAATGATGACCAGGACAACTTATTTTCTCATATTTCCAGATCTTAAAGCATTAATAAAAGTAGACAACTCAAAATTTTAAGATGGGAACACCTCACTTTTATGACCATGGGGAAATATAAACATGTTATGTGAGAAAGAAATAAAACAAACTAACAAATGTGTTAGCAACCGTATCAGAAACAGTATCTAGAATTCTAAACACAATAATGCACTCATACACACTAAAATATAAAATTACAATATCACTTATATACTGTATTGTGGTGGTTTTATGACCCAAACTCAAAAAATTTGCTCTACCCATGAAATTTGAGTCAAGCACAATAAAAGGAAATGTTGGTGTATTATTGTTCCCTTGTCTTCCATGTTTGTGGTTCATTAAGCATATGTAGGTTCTCTAGTCAATATTTGCACCAACTAAACCATAGTTATAAAACAAATGCTGACATGGATCCCCACTTGTGACCAACCTTTGACCTACCACAACCACCTCCTTTTGTTCTTCATTTCATTACTCTTTATTCTTTTTAATCACTTCTGTTGTTCCAGTGGAGAAGAGAGAAGTGCTAACTTTCTCCACTATGTATAAAAAAATGAATTGAAAAATTAATCACAACAGTTCCAATCACATGCTTTGTTCAACATCACATTTACTCACTTGTTTCTTTTGGTGCACATTTACTCACTTGTGTTTGAGTTGTTTCCTTGTTTGGAAAATAGTTTTATTAGTTTAATCTTTTTTAGGAAGCACACATTTTGCTTTTTTGTTTCTTTTCATCTTTCTAATATATAAGTTGCATTTTGGAACACCCTATTTTAAAGTTTAAGTCCACCTATGCCACTAACAGCTTTCCTCATTACTCAAGCCAACTTTGTCAAAATGTCTGTAGTATTTTAATGAATGCATTGAATGAAAATATTTATTTTATCTGATCAACTATGCTTTAAAAATTTTGTGGACCTTCTCTGCTCTGTTTTTACCCCTGTTGTAAATACTAGGTAGCAGCTTGCTACTCATAACTTTTTCTTATATGTGGCTTCAAACTTTTTAAGGAAAATTTGGTGCAAGCTAGCAAAAGACAACTTTTGCCTGTTTTACCCTTGTGATTTACCACTTTTTATTTTTTTAAAACAGTGAATTTTTCACTGGAATTATAAATTTTTTTTATTTTAGTTCCTGGAAATAATAAAATCTTAAAAAAAAACTGTAAATTTATTATATTTTAATCCTTTAAAGTAGCTAATATTATTATTTTAATCTCTAAAACTGCAATTAGTCTAGTACTAAAATGATAAGAAATAAGCATTTTTAGATAGTAAAATGATAATAGCATTCACTTTTAAGAAAAAAAATTAATTACAATTTTAAAGATTAAAATGATACTTCATTCTAAATTATATGAAGCTTTAAGGTTTTACGCAGATATTAAGAAAGGTAATTAATGCTTTGAATTATATTTAAATATTAATATAACTTTCGATTGGAAAAATTAATAAATAAAAAAAAAAAGTGAATACACATTGCCTTGGAGAAAGAAGTTAAAAAATCAAAATTAATTTTCTTAATATTCATTGGTAATATTTTACAATGTTATAGACTAAAATAAATGTTTATTTATTTATTTTATTAAATTTTAAGTTAGAAATTGTTTTGTCTACATTTATTTATATTGATCAATGTAAAGGTTTCTTTCATGGTTTGGTCTATAGATGTATTTATTAGTTATCACTTTCGTATTGTTTATTTGTATCATAGCTTCTGAGTGCTTCTCATGCTTTGAGGGAGATTTTGATTGGATCACGGGAGGCACGAGGCAGCAATTATGGCTTTTTCAGAGTCATTTTTTTTATGTATATTATGAGAGCCTTCTTTTTTTCTTGGGTGGAAGGGATTGTTGAAGAGAGTTACTATTATCAATGATGGATGATAAAGACACCACATGTAGAACTGTTGAAAGGAAACCTATAACTTCTTGACAAAATTAAAAATTGATATTCTATGTTTTTGCTCCCATAACAAATCTGATAACATTGTAAGGATCAATTCATTTGAAATATTGTTGGTTTTGGCTCTTCTATGATGATTTTGAAAAATGTCTTAAATGAAAGGAGAGATTTCAATTCAGATGAAATGTTAGACTTTTTTTATGAAGCAGAACAAATTTACTTTGCTTTTTATTGTTTTCCTTTCTTTTATGGTTTAATATATCAAAAGTATTTTAAAGAAAGATAGTCAAACACAAAAGAAGGGTTATCAAGCTTATGTCATTAGACAAAAATAATAACCGACAGTGAAGCAGTAATTCTTTCCATTTAAAAGTATAACAGTATAATATCATGAGTTGATTATAATTTAATCTACTTTGTCAGCAGTTGTGTCATAAGATAATTACTGTATACAAACAACAAGAATTATCACTTTAAAAGAGAGAAAAATGAGAAAAAACAAATAATTAGTATAATTCGTAATATAAAAAATTAAAGATGTTGATAAAATATTTATGCTGTGTAAATATTTAAATATCATAACTCAATACCTTAGCAAGAAGTAACATGAGTGAAAATGGGATTTAAGCAGTAATCATCACAATCAACTGCATAAAACTTTATCAGCTGAATTACCCCTGAATTAGATGGTACCTTCCACTTTCATTAATTGCCTCATATTTCTGTTACTAATTTCGTGTCTCAAACCCTCAACTCTGAGTCTTATTTCCTTAAATTATGACATCCTATTTTGGTGTGTCCTTGTGGCTAAATAGACAACTATTGAAAAGCTTTAATTTGCATAATAGCTCAAACCATTATTCATGCGAATAACAAGAGTTGCAAAATCAGGTAAAATTAATCACTATTTTCACTTTATCATATTCCTAACTATTACTCTAGGATTCCAGAAACTACATACAATTGTAATCATAATGGTGAAAATAGTTGTTGGAGGCCCATTTCCTTTTAACACCGAACTGAGAAAAAGAAAAGATAGTGGGGTACAGCACAAACTTTTTTCCCTCTCTATTGGGATATTGAAAAACACCATACTGAAAATAAGGCGGGCACATTAATAATGCAGGCTAGGTTTTGGTCATCAAATCATCATGCTATCCTTCTTTCACTCAAGTCAGCTATGGATACACCATGCTTAATCATTGTCCTAAATTCCCAAACGCATTATCACTAATTAAACCACAACTTTTCTTTCTTTCTCTTTTATCAATTGAACCAAAATACTATATGTTGATTTTCCTTTATTAATAAATTGTTGGTTTGAATGCTATCCATAGCTAGATTCTTAATAAATATTAATTATTGAACTATGAGAAATTAGTTAATACTAGTATCAATTTAAGTGTATATTTTATTTATATTTAAGTTCAATACCAACTAACTTGTAAAGTTTAAAATTGTGTTAAAACTTGCAATTTCCCCCATTCTTAAATTAAAAGATAATCTACACACATACTAAAAAGTGTGAAATGTATCATAGTTAATAGTTTTTGTCCTAATCAAATTCAAATGGTCCAGACTCTCAATACCCTAATCAGCCCTATCCTAAGAAGCACGCTTTGTACCCACTCAGAAATATCCAACATCTGAGAGCGTTATCTCTAAAAAAGTGAGAACTGTGGTCAATATCTACACTTAGGATAGAAAGATAGACCGTAATATTTTCATCAGACCTCAAAGAAAATTATGCGAAATAGAGGTGCCTGCCCAATTATTATTTATTTCAATCTTTCAAAATCAAACCCAACAATGCGTGGACTTTAAGTCAGTAACTGACGGAAGTAAACGTGAAAATGTCAGCTATGGGAGAACTGTAAATACAGTTAAAGTTAACAAATTCTCTGTGGATCATCATCATCATCATGATCTTCCTGTAATAGTAATTAGCATGACAATGATGTGTTATTTATATATATAAAAAAAATGAAAGTGTTATATCTTATAACAAAATGAACCATTATTTGTGTATAGAAGTGTCCCCACGTAAGTAAAGTGGTGCATGAAGTATGAACAAAAAAAACATCTCGAAATCTTAAATTCAAAGAAAGTGGAATTTTCACACACACGCGGTCTTCTAATCCCACCCCATGCAACAAAATTAACCTTTTACTCAACATCCTCATACACTCGCAAGACAAACCTATGACAATACAAAAATGCAAAATAGTAACAAATACAACAAAACTAGTATTTCGTTTCGTTTCGTTTCGTTCGTTCGTTGTCATTCAAATACGCACAAAAGACTTTCATTTCATTCTTCCGTTGATTTCGGCGCTGTGTTTCAGTGAGACTCATTAAGATCCCAACATCCACACTCTCTCCGCAATTGGCGGAGAAACACAAAAAAAATAAAAGTCAGAAAGAAAGCGAATGAAACAGAGTTGAAAATCCTTAGTTCGTGTCATGCGAGTATAAAAGACGAGACCCATTTTCCCTTGCTTCGTTAAACAGTTGCTGATGCTCACACTCGTTCTCTGCGGTTAACAAAGGAACTAACTTGTGTGCTGGGTCGGAAGGTGAAGGTGAAGGTGTTGTTGGGTAGTGATATGGTGTGGTGAGGCGTAATGGGGTGTGTGGTGGCGAAACAGGCGGTTTCTGTGACGCCGGCGATTGAGCACTCTGTTGAGTTGGAGAAGAATAGGAAGAAGAAGAAGAAGAGTGAGTCGGGGGGAGCGAGTAGGAGTGAGTTGGGTGAGTCGGGTAGAGCGAGTTCCAATGGTGGAAGTGAGTCCCTTAGTTTCAGACTAGGGAACCTTGGTAAGTATGTGGAGGGAGAGCAGGCGGCGGCGGGGTGGCCGGCGTGGCTCAGCGCCGTCGCGTCTGAGGCCATTCATGGTTGGGTGCCTCTTCGAGCTGACGCATTTGAGAAACTTGATAAGGTTCATATAAATAACAACCCCCATTTCATCATCTCTAGTTATCAATGTCTTTTTTTCTTCTTCTTTTTTCTTTGGAGGTGGAGGTGTTAAATTTTACAATTTGGTTATCTAGGATGCATTTCAAAGTTATAGTTTTAACGTTTAAGAGTGGTTGTAGACAGTTTTTAAAATCTTACACATGAATATATGTTGAATGATTGATTTTTCTTGTGTTGTATATAAGGTGTTGTTGCCTTGTCTAGTAATGTTCATTATTGAGTTTTGACATTTTATTTTTATGTATTTGGAAAATGGATGAATAGATTGGGCAGGGTACATATAGTAGTGTTTTCCGAGCGAAGGAGATTGAGACTGGGAAGATAGTGGCTTTGAAGAAGGTGAGATTTGACAATTTTGAGCCTGAGAGTGTGAGATTTATGGCACGAGAAATAATGATTCTTAGGAGACTTGATCATCCAAATATCATCAAATTGGAGGGGTTGATTACTTCTAGATTGTCTTGTAGCATATACCTTGTGTTTGAGTACATGGAGCACGACATCACAGGGCTCTTGTCTAGACCAGAAATCAAGTTTAGTGAATCACAGGTATGAATGTTACATGTTTCTTGCTTTTTTTCTCATGTTGTGATGCAATTTTGTTTGTTACTGAATTAAAAGAATGAAATGATTTTATTGTGCAGATAAAGTGCTACATGAAACAGTTGTTATCTGGTCTTGAGCATTGCCACTCGCAAGGAGTGATGCACCGGGACATCAAAGGATCAAATCTTTTGGTGAACAATGAAGGGATATTGAAGGTGGCAGATTTTGGATTGGCGAATTTCTCCAATTTGGGGAACAAGCAGCCCCTCACTAGTCGTGTTGTCACCTTATGGTACCGTCCACCAGAACTTTTGCTTGGTTCAACAAATTATGGTCCATCCGTGGATATCTGGAGCGTTGGATGTGTATTTGCAGAATTACTGATTGGGAAGCCTATACTTCAGGGGAGAACTGAGGTAGTAAAGTAAATTTTTCAAATGTATGGACTTTTTTCCTTCTCCATTTGATATTTTGTGTTCAGAATCAAACTCCCCTTTGATGATTCTAGTTAGTGAAAATTTGAAAACTAATTGCATATTATTAGACAAATAAACCACTTTTCTATTAGAAAGACTTGAAATGCATGTTATCTGGATATCAGTCTCAACTCAACTGTCTTATTCTCCCTTTCTAAGCAAGTGGTGCATTCTTGCCTACAAACTGATTTGACCTTCATTCACTATTTCCGTTACATTACTATATCTTAGTCCCATTTAAATTTAAGAATAAATCCCCATATCCTATGAAGTTGCTGACAATAATTGAGCAGAGTAGAAATTTTAGTCCCGTTCCTATTGCATGAGGTTTTGTGGCAATCTAACTGTTGGTTGGTTTGACATTGATGCTATAATTATGCATTTAGTTGTATATGATATTGATATAGTAGATAGGGGAATCAAACTGCATAGATTGATTGTTAACCAGCTAATTGACAACTCGAATGTTTTGTTTTTTAACTGTTCTTTTGAATCTTTTTTAATTTCAACTTTGTTATTCATACAGGTTGAGCAATTGCACAAAATTTTCAAGCTTTGTGGCTCACCACCCGAAGAATACTGGAAAAAGACCAAACTTCCTCATGCAACATTGTTCAAGCCTCAGCAACCATATGATAGTTGCCTCCGGGAGACATTTAAAGATTTTCATGCATCCAGTGTAAATCTGCTACAAACTCTTCTTTCTGTTGAACCAAGCAAACGTGGAACTGCCTCGTCTGCTCTCTCGTTGGAGGTAGGCTAACTAAGCAATCTTGATTTTATATATGTTGAAAATTACTGAATTCAGTGATTAATCTCTATTTCAGAACATAATCTTTTCACTTTTTTGATTGCCTTGCTCCATTTTGAATTTGACAAATATTTTGGAGATCTTTTTAATGCATGAGTCTGTTTGTTTTTGTGATATTAGTCTACGTCCATCAATCATCTTCAAACTTTATGACTATGTGAAGTATTGATGTATTGTTTTGGACTCTTCTAGTCTTCTGATACAATAATTTTACTGCTCTCAGTATTTCAAAACAAAACCGTATGCATGTGATCCATCAAGCTTACCAATATACCCACCTAGCAAGGAGATTGATGCGAAACACGAGGAGGAGTCAAGAAGGTGAAAACCAATCACCTTTACTATCTATTTTATGCAGTTTTATTGTCTAAGAAAGGTTTAAATTGTCACATATCAGCCAATGTCCCTAGCAAGGGATTACCTCTTGTCTTGTCTGGCTGGTATGGTCAAACCAAGAGTATATCTGCATGTGAAGTCATTTGGTTAAGTCTATCATCATATTTTTATTTCATAAGCTGGTCCATTAAAGAACTGTCTGCTTCAATATTTTATCCGGGTCTAGGTTTGGTGTTAAGATGCCAGGTGTATTGGATTGGTTTTTTAATTTTTCAAATATTTATTAGACAGCTAGAATTATATTTTTCCAGATGGATAATTAAGACTAATATTTATTAGACAGTCAAAATAACATGAATGTCGAAGGTCTAATTCAAGTTGCATTGGAGGCAAGAATATTCAATCATGTTTTACATCCACCATCTCTCTTGGGAATTTGAAGTGGTTTGTTTTCTGAGATATACCAAGGGTCAATTTGGTGTTCTAATATACCAAACATACTCTTAAGGTTGTAAAACTGAGATGATGTGAACCTTTTATAGTATTGCTTATTGAACATAATAAACAAAAAATAATCTTTAAATTTCCTTTTTTACAATTATCATTTGTTGCCTTTTCATGAAATCATATGGTGGTGATGAATTTTCAGGAAAAAGATCGGTGGGCGGGTTTGTGGACAAGAAACAAGAAAACCATCAAGAAAGCCACTAGGACTGAGTAAATTAGCTCCGGCAGAGGTCTATCTTCCTTTTGTTTGTTCTTGCATCATTGTGTTTCTTCTTATCTACATGTGTGATCTAAGTGCCAAAAATGAATTGTCATTTCACCTTACATCTTATTCCTCTCTTACAGGATTTGGCAAGTCAAACTCAAACTTCACAAAAGATGGATGATAGATGTGTCCACGTCCTTAAAGAAGAGAGCACTGACACAGGTGAAGAGGCACCAAAGCGGTCTAGTGGTAAACTAGAAGATGCTTCCCATATGAAAAATACATCTCAAGTAGATATTCCCTTTCCTGGACCATTGCAAGTTTCAAAATCAAGTGGATTTGCATGGGCAAAAAGGCGTAAAGATGACACTGCAATTAGATCCCACAGTCGGTCTATTTCTAGAGGCTATATCTTCAATTCATTAGAAACTTCTACACTAAACTCAAGGAATGATTCTGAATCCAGAAACTTTGAAAATAAGGAATTTTTTGGGGCATGCACCAACTCTAGGGGCCATGACCTACTTGAAATTTCTAAGCTTGCAATGCAAAATCAATGGAGCAAATTTGAACGTCCAGATTCATTTGATACTTCTGAGGAGTACCATTCACAAGAACTGTCAATGGCACTTTATAACAGGCAAGATTCACTATCCAAGAGAAGTAACCTGGTAAGTTTATTAAGTTTGTCACACTCATTAATATACCATTAAGCACTAGTTATTCATTTTCTTGGATTAGAAGCCAGATTATGCAATTTATAATGCGTCCTTGCATGGACATGATTCTTATTTCTTATTCATTTCCCTGTTAACAGAGTTACCAGGATCAAGGAGAAAAGGTAGAGTTTTCAGGGCCTCTACTATCTCAAATGCACACAGTTGATGAACTCTTAGAAAGACATGAACGCCACATCCGGCGTACGATCAGAAGATCATGGTTCCAAAGAGGTATATGAGATTGATATAAAAAACATTGTTATCATAAGAAGCAACAGCTGCTTTTGTCACTGATTCTTCTATCTTATCTTCATTTTTGTGCATAGTTAGCATGGTATTTGTTCTTAACATGTGATCCCTGGATTGCAGGTAAGAAGCAAGGGAAGTAACTGCAACTGTAATATTTTATTCATGGAAGGATATAGAATATAGATCCTCCTACATCAATCCAAATATCCTTGTGAAAAGGGTCATCTCCATTCTCCAAGTACACTTTGCTGCTGTGACTTTGAGCCACAAATGAAGATTATCATATACACACAAACACAGTAGTAGCCAGCTACATGAGCTGTTACATAGAAGCTTGGAAACTAACCAATATGAGGAGTGTAATTCAATTTATAGAAATCAGAAGTCTGTGGAGAACAGAAGAAAAGTTTTTTTCTTCATTTTCACCATGGATTCTCTATTTTTGATCAATTATATAATATATGAACATTTATTTTTGTATGATCTAAACTTCCTCATTCCTGCCTGTGCTAATCGTTATATACCTCACAAGTCTCATCCAGCAATTTACATAATGGCTTCATTAAAGGTTTAATCTCTCGTTTTATTTAAATTTTTGTTTTTAATCTTTCAAATTATTGTTTTTAGTTCTTGAAAATTTTTCCATCACTTTTTTTAATTATTTTTGTTAACTTTTTGTTCAATGATTGAATAAATAAAATTTCGTGGTGGTTAAAATAATTTTCAATGGTGAAAAACAACCACAAAATATCATTCATTTAATTACTTAATTAAAAAATTAACAGGAAGAACAAAAAATAATGCAATTTTTTAAGGGACTTAAAAAAACATATTTAAACAATTGAATACAAAAATTTTAATTAAAAAAAAACTTAATTAACCCATGCTTATTTGATATGCTAGAACTCTTGTATATATTTATAGATTGATCTAGTTACCATTAATTGCTTTATCAATGATGGGATCTGAGGCGATTTATTTATGTTTCACTATTCACTAGTATTTTAGACTTTAATAAATGTTTATCTTATATAATTAAAATTTATGATGAATAAATATTTTAAATATGTAATTTATATTATAATTAAAATTCAAAATAAAAAATAAATATTTTTGAAAATATTAATCACTTTTTAAATTCATAATAGATAATATTTATATTTTGACACAAAATTCTTTTAACTATTGATATTATCTATAAATTTATTGAAATTTAATTTAGAAATGAACATGAAAATGATAAATAAGATTATATAAGAAATTTAAAAAAAATCTTTAAAAAGCTATTATTGAAGGAAAACATCTAAAATATTTAATTTTTAAAAATAACTATTCTAATTCTAATTTATAGAAAGAGAAGATTTAGTTAAGTATTAAAATGAGGGTTTTGATATATATAGCTGACCTAATTAATATAATGACCATTTTTTAAAAAAAAAATATTATTATATTAAAATATCCTTAAAAATAAGCCTTATTTTCATATTTTATCGTTATTTTTTAAACTTTAATTTTTTCCCCTCATCTCATTTAAATCTTTTTTTTATATATTTCTATCTTTATTATTCTTTAACCCTAATTTACAAGATTTTCATTGATTAATTATCGTACATTGATAAATTATATATATCTATCATATCCTTCCATCTATCAAGTTGGTGGTTGTGTATTTTATCAATGTTTTGCATGATAACCTCAATGAGATATTGGTCTTTTTCATCATTTATTTTTATTGATTATATTCATTTATTGCCTTTAATTTCATATTTCAATGAAAGTTAGAAGATTCTAAGATATGTTATTGTGGATGGTTTTTCACATTTCATGAAATACTTTTTGGAATAGAATTGTCTACTTGAGGAAGTTTATAGGCTTGATTATCCAACTAGTAGGGTACATATATCAACCTTTAAAGAAAAGTGCCCTTAATTCTTAATGTATTGGGCTTCTTGTTGGGCCTTTGCCCCTTGAAGAGGCCACAAGTAAAAAGAAAAGAGGCTATGATTGCCCTGCATGTCTTTACATTTTTAGTTTGTAGGGCATTTTGATTTAATTTCTTTATCTCAACTTGAAAAGCTGTGTGATATTAAATTTGTATGATAATTAATGCAACCGTATTTTAACATTATGCCAACATGAGTTGGTCGTCAGAATTCGTGGAACAAATTTGCCATAATGTTTTCACCAAATAAAATAAAATTGCCATAATGTAGTCATAAATTAGGATATATTGGTCGGTAGTAAATTAACTTTCACAAGATTTTACTACTTTTACAAGATTTTACTACTTTTTTTGAAAAATAAATTAACTTTCACAAGACACTTCAATTCATTACTATTTTGTTATTAGTTGAAAAGCTTATTTTATTTTTTATTTTTTTGCTGAGTTTCTTTTATTGTTTAGTGAACAAGTTTCAAACAAATTTTGTTCGGTTGTTTCTAACATTTTTTTTTAAAGATATTACTTGAAGTAATTTTTTTAAAATTTTAATTTTTAACTTCTAAATTTTTATATTTTCTTTTCTTTTTATCCTTAAAATATTTATTAATTTTTATTATCTTTGTTAAATAGAGATTTTATATATATATATATAAAGGAATATGTTACAATTAATTAAAAATAATTTAAGATGTAATATAAGATTAATGGTTTAAATAAATATTTTTAAGAAAATATAATAATTAAAAATAAAAAATTTATTTATAGATAAAAAAATTCAAAAAGTATAATAGAAATTTGAGCAACAAAATCATCTTAGTTAAAATAATCTACTCATGGATAAAAATTAGAAGAATATAATAAAAAAATTGAAAACTAAAAAAAAATAAAACTAAAATTTGTATAAAAGCATTATATAAATATGTTTATCTTTCACATTTTATATTTAAATTACTACTTTTAGAGTCACTCTACTGAATATTTTTTATACAATAAGCTGATTTTTCACATTCTAATTACTCATTAATTTTTCAGCTTTCAAGTAATTTTTGTCAAACATGGCCTGAACCAAATTTTAAAAAATAAATTAAGGAGAACATTCTAAATTATTTTAAAAATTATACATGCATATATAATTCAAATAAATAAATTAGAAACATTTAAATTTAGACAAAAAATGACAAAAGTTCAAAAATCAAAAAAGAAAAACACTTGAAAATATAAATGAAATTTAAGACAGAAAAAAATGTAAAAAAGTAATTATAAAAACTAACTATCTAGTAATAATTTGTATTTGAAGAATAATTTTAGCACAGGAGTGTGCAAAAGAATAACTAATAATTTAAATTTTTGATGCTGAAGCTTCAAGAATAGATAAAATTTAAATGATTTGGTTTGATTGATGCAATCAAGGGTGCAAATAACCACTTCTGTATCGTTTAATTGTTATCCAAATTAAAGTGGTTAGGCAAGAAAATCTGAAATGGATAGACTCATTCTAATACTGAACAAAAATCTGTATTGAATTTCAACCTGCATATTCATGCAATGCTATTGTTTAATTAAATAAGCTGAAATACTCACAAGAAGTTGCTTCCAAACTTGGTCACTGTCAATCAAAACAATGTTTTATTCAACAAATAGAGGAAGAAAACACATGAATTGGACAACATAGATTTGTTTATATGCAGATTTCTGGGAGGTTAGTGATTTTTTTAAGAAAGCTATTAGAGTGTTAAGGCCAAAGGATATACTCACCATCACAGAATGATTGTGTTTCTTTTTGTTGTCAGTTTTAAAGCAAAGGAAGTTATCAAAGTTATGATGAAAGTGAGAGAAAACTGGGACCACTGGACTTATAATTCATAACACTACTCTAGAAAGAAAAAATCACTTGGTGCATGAACTTGTATCAATTGATTTGAGATTAGATTAAGTGATTTTAATTAAACTTAATTATTTTTTATTGCTTAATTCAATATATATAAATGCTGCCTTGTATGAAAAATAGATCATCCATAGTCACATAAATAATCAACCGAAAAATTTTAAAAGTAATAATTTGTAAGTATTTTTCTTACATTTGAATGTAGGAATAATGTGAAGAATATAATAACAACTATATAAGATAAGATATAAGATTGGACCACAAGCTTGAGTCCCTTGTGACTAAATTGATGTCTCGTACCATGACATTATCGAACAAACAACCGATAAGAGATTGCATCCCAAAAATAAAATGAAATAAAGGGACTTTTGCTTTCACGTGTATGGTTTTCCATCAACAAATTCAAAAACCAAAAATCTACGTGACTTGAATTGATAAATTTCAAAATCCAGCATATAAACAAAAGTTCAAATCATTCTCAACGTTTTTCAATAATTTTATTGCACAATTATTTTTGTAGATTTTGTAGTTAGATGGGAGACGAGAGTAGAAGTAGAGATAGGAATTTTAACTGAGAAGAACAACAGGAAACGGAAAAAAAATGAATTTTTAAAAAGGAGAAAAGGAAAATTGTAAAATTTATTTAGAAAAACTAATTTACTTTTTCATTCTTATTGATAAATCCTATTATACTTTACTAAAAAGGGAATCAAGATAATTTAGTTAAAGTACAGACAAAAAGTTGAAATCATCTTCTTCTTTATTTCTAAATCTTTTCAGGTCAAAATTAGGGGGAAAGGAATTCTTTTCCCTCTCTTCTCTTATTAAAGTTTGAATCACACGTGAAAATTTTTTAAAAATATTTCTTCTCACCTTCAATCAACATGAGAGATCTCATCTTATAAAATATATTTATAAAATGTAATTATTATTATCTAATTTAAAAATAACAAATTGAAATTTTAAAAAGTTAATTTAAATAATCAAAATATTAATACGTATTAATAGTTTATCTTTTTGTTTACAAATAATTGTAAACAATAAGTTATATCTCTAAGCGATATGAGATATTTTTTTTAATATAATTCATACGCTGGAGATTAAATTTTTCGAGTGTAAACATCATCTGTGTTAAAATAAATTTTGATACAGATAAATTTTAATACGAAGTTAAAAGGTATGTTATGAGGTTAACTTAACTCTACAAAATTAATTTATAAGATGAGGATTATTGTCCACTTATATATATATAACAATAAATCATATCATAAGTCTAAGTAATATGAGAATTTCCCAACCCACGTTAAATATTAAACTTCTTCGGTATTAAAACTATTTAAATTGGTGGTACAATAATATCGAATTTTCATCTAACTTCTCATTAAGAAAAAAAAATTTCTTCATACACATAAATTAGAGGTTAAATCCTTGAGCACCTGTTGAAGAGGATCAAACTCATAAAACTCAAAATAGTTAAACTACTTTGCTATTATTATTAAATTATATAAAACTATCAGATCTTACTCTAAATCCATACTCTATATATATAACACTCAAAATTATAACCTCATTCTTAAAAAGCTTATTTCAGTTTTCACATGTTAATGTCGAATCTGAGACACTCCTACATTACTCCCATGATGACCACATATTTTTGCTCATATAATGTTAGGCAGCACAGAGTGGTCGCAATCATTTTGTGTGGACCCAACTTAACATCCATGTGCACCATCTCTCTCCGTTGATGTTGTTGACTTTTCTCAAGTGTTGACAAATAATCATGTCGCATGCATACGTAGCTGCAGGGGATCATGTGTATTTATATACCTTTGATTGTAAGGGACATTCAACGATGATTGCTTAACAACCCTGTGATTATATTGGTTTACCACACGATTCATATACCTCCCCATAATAATGATCATTGCATCAAATTAAAATTTTTCTCTTATTATTGTCATCTATTAATCAACTTTAGCATAAAATATATTAGGATTTAAAATAAATTATATTAGGAGGGGGATATTCTCATTATGTGTTTAAAATTTCTAATAAAATTAATCAATACTATATCTAAAAATATTTTTATACTGATATTATAATTAAAAATAAGATAAAATAAATGCATGCTAAAACATAATCACAAGCCAGCAGAGGAGATAATAGATTAAAGTCGTTAGAGAAAATGTCAGTTTGGTAATTAATAATCTATAGCCTGGTCTACGTAAGTTAGATTCGACTATTTATTAATTTAGGTGCTGAATTTCTTAAAAACATATTCAGTTAAAAAATAAAAATTTAAGTCATAAAGAAGAAGACTTAATACTTCAAACGTGAATAGAATAATTATTGATGGATTAATAGTGTAAAAATATTTATATTAATCGTGCATGTAGCAGTAATCATGATAATAATTATAAAAATATGATTATTATTACATTGAATTTCTACTAAAATATTTCCATTGAAAACTTAGGTCTATTACATTTATTAATCATTTTAATAAATAATTCTATCAAACACTTATAGTTTAATAAATTAATTTGACAACATTTAGTTATTAATTCATTTTCCCCTTTTAACCAACTTTAAAAATATAACCTGAAAATTTAGTTTTTAAATTTCTTCTCCCCTTTTCTCCTATTATACATGTTCATTTTGACTTTCTCGTCTAAACGTTGTCAAGTGCACTTACTTATCTTTACTATTTACCTTCCTTGTCACATTTTAGATTGAAAGAATAATGAGATATACAGTGTGACATGTATATCAGTGTTTCGAGTTAATTAGTCATTATCCAAAGATTATTGATAGTCAATATCTTTAGTTTGTAGTAATATAATTTTTTATTTGGAAAAGAATATAATATATGAGAATAAAAACTTCGATCGAGAAGTATAACAGTTTATGTTTTAGTTTATTTTGATGATCCGAACAAAACTGATTTAATTTTGATTAAATTAATTATTTAAAATTAGTTGGAAAAACATTAAAAAATTAAATTAATCAATAAGGTCTAATATAATTAATAAATAATTAAAATTTTTAAATGCACCAATAAGGATTTGATTATTTAACAATCCCTAAAATAAATACTTTGTGAAGAGAAATAATGATCTTTACTCGATAATTGTAAAAGATATTCTCACAATTAAGAATGGAAATTTGAGTTTAATACATGCATATCTAATATTCTCACAATATTGTGTAATATATATATATATATATATATATATATAAATTTAACTCTTTAAAGTGATATAATTTATCTAATTGGAAACATACTAGAGGTTTCATAGTTGCGTACGTGTATTTACTATGTTGTTGACCTTTCATTCCGAGACAATTATGCAAAAAAAATGTTTGTAGGGTAATAAACCAAAAACTAGGTAATTATTGGAGCGCTGTGTCCGGTGAAGTTCATAGAAGATTAGAAATTAATAATTTAAATCTTCAAATGCAATGAATATGAGCTGTGAGTTTTTTTCGGAAGAATAGAATTAGTATAAAGTAATAAATATATAGCGTAAAGTAATTTCGACATCGTCAATAAGTACCAAAAAAAAGTAGAGGGCAATCTTAAATAGATCTTTGCATCTAAAAAAATTAATCATATCCTTGACTTTTACCGAGAAGTTCCCAAAAAATATTATTTCAATAGAAGAAAATGGTTTTCACTTGTAACACGCCCGTACTATTAACTTCCATCAAAGCTCAAATTTATCAGTCGTATAATTAACTTTTACCATTGCATAATACTAAAAATATGCAATTAAATGTTAAAAACGGAAATGAGAAGTTATTTTCCTTTATAATTTTCTTAAAAATTAACTATAAATCTAAATTTATTACATAAATATAATAATAATTTTGTAATTGAGATATATGATATATTGAGGAGCTTAGGCAATAGGCAACACAGAATATCACGCAGCAATTGGTGCTTCCTTTTCCCTGTGAGAGATGCAATTATGAATGCAGTAACCCCACCTCTCAACCTTTCATTAATTTTGTAGCTAACGTGTGAAAATGTTAAAGGATTCATATATTAGAGGCGTAAATCTTCTCACGGGTTCAAGCCTAATAAATCCAACCTAAAAGTAATCATCAAAATAATATCTGAACCCATACCCATCTTAATTGTTTATAAGGTTTATTGACTATTTATTTTAGATTTGGGGAATGGAACAAAGAAGGAAAAGTGAAGGGGAACGTGAGTATGTGTTAGCGTGTCAATCGTTGTGTACTGTTTTCAATTGTGACCAAGTTACCATTAAATTTCATTCTCAACTAATGTGCATTACATCTATATCCGGTCAATGATATAATTTAAGCTTGCGTTTGGAATTATTTATGGGAATTTTATTTTATTTTCTATCCTTAATTTTAAAATTAAAAACATTATCAACAAATAAAATTCCCTATAAATCAAACAAGTTACATCACATATATAATTGTAAATACCCTTCTCACTTGTAAACACATATTCTGTTGAATGAGAAAATAAAAATTCCTTCTTTTAAAATATGAAGCTGAAGAAAATTGTTTATAAAATAAAAAGAAATAAAAATATGCAAACGAACGAACGAAACAACCAAATCATAATTCATAATTGAGCGAGTAACAACGAGAAAAAGAACATAATTTACTTCACTCGCGGTGAATGATTAGATAAACAAATAATGTCAAAACGATAATTAAAAAATGAAAATAAACAAATGATGCTGGAATGATGGATGCTGAAAATGAAGATGGTCATCCACATAAAAATAGATAAATTTAATGAGAATAAAAAATATTTAAGATTTTAAATTTTTAATAAAGTTATAATTATAATTTTTATTTTTATTAACATTTCTGTGGATAAAAATGTTTCAAACAAAGTTAGTATAAAAATTGTAAGAATTTGTTTTCTGGAAAATTTAATATAAAAAATATAAGAATTTGTTTTCTTAAAATCTTATTTATCTGAAAATAAGTTTTTTAATTTTAAACCAACCATAAATATATTTTTATTGATGAGCCCAACCAAACACCATGTAATTAAAATATATGTAAAATATGTATTCGGTACGGGTATGGATCACTTTAAAAATTCAAAATCAAACCCGTCCTTTTTACATGTAAATACCCAAAATTTTAAACCTAACTTTATCCATTTCTAATCCATGTCGTCCACTACTTCAAATTTTTATCATGGTACGTTTGAGTTAGGGTGGATTTGGGTATTGGGTATTGGATCCACCGTAATTGCTAATTACTGCATTTTATGTTATGCCGTTCGCGCTTGCTTATTGCTTATGTTCTCCCGCGATACAACATTTCAACGATTTCATTATTGCGCTTCTTCATTACTAATCTCTAGAAACCTCCACAGGGAATGATAATGGGTTCTTCTACAGATTATATTAAACAAAGGAAACTAAAATAAGAGAAGAGAAATATGCAAGAGATTAAATTAAAAAAATTAACTGAAAAGAAAAATAAAGTAGAAATAAATTGTAAAAGTTGTTATTAATGTTATTATTATTATTATTATTATTTATTTATTGTCATCATGTTAAGCAATTAAAAAGTAAATGTCACCAGTTAAATGATCATTCCAGTAACGTAAATATATTATTGGAATTGATGTACAACAACTTTAATCAATTAAATGGGTGTGTGTTCCATGACCACTAGCGATGCAAAGAGAGTAAAAGAGACAATATTATCTCAGTAAAGTGAGGAGAAAATTTTCATTTCCTCACTTTTTATTGCTTTGGAGAGTGAAAATACTTCACACAGGAGCCCAATAATTTTTTAAAAATCTTTGTTCTATTTTTTGAATACCAAACAAATGAAGATAAAAAGTAACTAAAATATTTATTCAATACCAGACAAAAAAAAAAATGAATGATATTATTAAAACACGGTATCTGTGGTAGGAAATTGTCATGTTATTTGTTGATAGTCATAGATGTAAGGGTAGAAAATGTCAAACCAAAATTATAAAAATTAATTTTTTTATAAAATAGATATTAGGTCTTTTAAGAATAACAATCTTTTGTTTTCAATAATATTTAAATAATAATAGATATTCAATTCAGTTATTTTTTATTTATAAAAATATAGGATAAAAGATATTTTATTTATCTATAATCTCTATCAATTATATTATTGACCAAACTCCATCCTATTAAATTATGATTTTGGGTTTATCCGAATATTATATAATATTTATTAAATTATTTAAATAGTTCTATTATATATATATATATATATATATATATCACTTAAATTATGTATTTAATAATTTACAAGATTAAGTAACAACAAATAATTAAATTTAAAAATTTATTTTTTATTATAAATTATTATGATTAAATCCGACCCTGAATTATTTCAAATTCTTTCTTCTAAATTCAAGACTGACATAATAGTATTTCATAATTTTAGATATTAAAATGATAATTTATCATAATATACTCTTGATAATTATGTTACAAAATAAAAATAAATAAATAAATATTTTTTCTGGATTAGACAGATACTTTTACAATATTCTCAAAAGAAAAAGGTTAAAAAGTACTTAAATTAAGATTATACTAGTTATATTAATTCTTTTTAATGGATTTCTATAACTTGTGTGTTAGTTGGGCTGATATAACACACTGATTATCATATCATACATTTAATTATATATTGATTTCTTATTTTATACATTTTTTAAATTTGATTTTATTTAATATAAGATAATATAAATTAATAGAAAAAGTATCTAAAATTAATAAAACAAATATAAAATAAGATAAAATTCAATAAATAATTGAACAAATGAAATAACAGTTAACATGACTGATACAATTATTTAATAAATATTTATAGAAAAATTACCATTTAAACTTTTTAAAAGAAAAACTTTTAAAAAATTAAAATGAAAGTATTTATATAATTTTGAGCATAAAAAATACTTTTTACTCAAATAAAAATTTGGAATTTGTTGAACATGTGATTGTTTTATTTGATATTTTACAACATAAATATAATGTTGGGATTAGAGAGGTTATGAAAAGTTGAAGTTGATTGGTACTGGTTGACAATGAATAGCATTCATGCATGCGTGTCTCATGTCATATCCACTGAAGCTTGGGATAGTTAATAGCTATGTTAGGGAAAAGATCTTAATGTTTGGACCCAACCCTTCTATTCTAAACTTTTTGGGATTGCCAAACCTAAACGACAAACACAACTTCCCTCTTTTATTGCTCTTCTTCTTCACACAAACCCTCTCATGTGCTTATATTAGATACCTACAAAACCAAGTTACATTTGAATTCATCAAACATTCAATTCAATTCACCAAACATTCAATTGTTATGTTATAAATTATTTTTTAAAATAATTTTATGAAAACTGAAAACACAATATTTTCTTATTTTTACTTAATTTTAAATTTATTTTTATAAAAATGCAAAAAAATCAGCCAAACACAATTTTATTTTTATTTTTTTGTTTTCAGTAAAAAAAAAAATGAAAACAGTAAACACTTAGACTAAGCATCATCTTATAATTTCTTTTCGAGTTAAATGAGTATTTATTTTTTAATATTTTTATATTTAAATTTTTTATCTTCAACGTTAATTTCAGATGTTAAATTAATAATGTGGAAATTTAATTTTAAAGTTTGATGTTATAAAACTTATTGGTTAGATTGAATATAATTTTATAGAAGGAGTGTTATATGCACTTGATTTTGCTTGACGGTAAATTTGTTATAAAATATTTTGTCTGAAAATTGAGTTTGTTGTAAAAATGATTAGAACTTTTCTGGTGTTCATTTATTTTGGAGATTTTCGGAATTGATTTTAATAAAATTAATTTTAAATCGTTGATAGTGATTATAATATGTCAAAGATAATCAAGACTACAAACTTTTTACATTGAAATATGTTTCTTCTGTAATTCGTCAAGCAAACACTTAACATCGCGAAGCTTCATTTCATTGCTTTTAAATTAGATTTAATTGTGGTTTTAACTTTTACTTCTCTAATTTAATTTATGTGCAATTTTAGTGTTTGTTTTTTTAATTAATTAAATATTTCTATTTTTTAAATTAAGTAGATTTCGTCATCACGTGAATTTATGGACATAAAATCCTGATTAAATTATTATTTTTCTATCAAAATATTTGAACATTTACATATGAATTTGAGTGATTAAAAATAAATAAAAAAATACTATTTATCACACTTTTTTTTTTCTAAAAACAAATCTCCCATTTCTCTTCTCCGGTGTACTAATTGTTATAAAAATATATTAATATGTTTACTTATATATTATTATTGATTTTACTTGTTATGATCATAAAGACAACTAAGGGATTAGAAACTCTTTATTAGAGAATGTAAATGTGATGGAGGTAATTTTACTATAATTTCCATTAAAATTCTCTATTTATTAATTTCTTAATGATAAAAATATGTACCATGAAGATTTATTGAAATACTAATTTATCTCAATAGTTTTTTTTTTTTTTTTTTGTGTGTATATAACATAAACTAAATCCCAGACCACACTAAGAAAAAAATGAGATTATCAGCTAACCATGTCATAATGGTTGTCAACTATTGTCTCTGGAATAATAAATAACATCATGATTTAGTATTTATAATATTATGATTTAGTATTTATAACATTATTAATTTTAAAAGAGAATATTTTAGAGTGAAAAAAACCATAACCTAGCTAATATGCAAAATATAATTGATCAGCAATGAATACTATGAAATTTAAAACATAGTTTTACAAGAAAATAAATTACTGTGAAAATTAAAGCATTGAAAAACTAACATAGATTTATATAAAATTCTGAGACCTGAAATATATGCACGCATGTAAATATAATTAGTCATATTATTATTTTTTTTTACATAATTTTGATACAAATAATTAATAAAATTACAAAAATGGTGAGACTTAGACTAACCAAAATTGGAAGCCTATTACGACTAGTGCCTTACACGTTATTTAGCTGCGAGGACAACAAAAAATTATTTTAATATCACGATCAATATATGTATAATAAATTTTCGATCTTAGTTTTTTTATGGTTCATTATCACCTCTAAGTGAGAAATTATTAAAACAGATTTTTTTTCTTCTGTGAGGATATCATGTTTGAGAAATGATCAAATAATAAACGTGAATATTTCTTTCATTAAAGTTTTAAATCAATCCTAGTAATTCATTATTTTGTGAGGACCAATATCTGTCATTAAATCAACACTCATTAAATCAGAAAAATTTCAGTGTGTAAAATGAGGCTTTTATATTTCATATTAATACCGACTTACCCATGTCATGTTTTCTATTTGCAATACACTATTCATAATTAGTACCCAAAACATTATTCTAGTTCAATTTCTTGTATGAGTTGTTTTCAAATGTTTTAAGTACATAATCAATCTAGAGTTTTTCTTTTATATATATATATATATATATATATATATATATATGTCATTTGGCTGATTAATTAAATTATTGTAATTAATTAAACATCTGGAAATAGATATTAGATTAATCCTGAAAGGTTAGAAGACGCCAATGGTGGTTGTGTTAGCTGGTATTACGAGGAACACATTTAGTGACGAGAGCATGAGAGGTTCTTAAATTACATGAGAATAGAGAGGGGTTGGAGGCTGAACAAACTCAATAAAATGGTCATGCATTTAATATATATATATATATATTATAAATATTAATTATTAATTTTTTTTTATTAGTGAAGGGATTTTTCTTTCACTCTAGAAGAACTCTGTTCTTAATTATTAGATGATCTGGTAACTTCTGTAAATATAAAATACCTAATTAACAATAGTCGATTATTAGACAAAAGTAATCTTTATTTATTATGTTCATAAAAAGATCACAATCTTATTATTTTTTTAATTATTTACAGATTTACAGAAATATTTTTTCCCCAAGATTTAAGGCAATGACTTTCAAGTAAATTTACCGTTATTTAATATCTTTTGAAAAACGTAACAATTAGTTATTTTAAATTTTTTCATTCGAACACTTTAGTCATGTGTTAATGAAAGTTTAGTTTAATTAATTGAATAAAAAAAATTGTTCATTTAAACCCTGCCTATTTATACTTTGATTTTTTTAACATCATTATTTTTTCAAAATCAATTATTTAAGCTCTCTTTAATTACTTTTATTTTCTAGTTTAGGTCAAGATTTATTTATTTTATCTCTTAAATTCCGTTGTTTCACTTTCACATATTGTTTTTTTTTTTTACATTAATTATTATGATATTGACTTAATTCTTGAATAATCCTAACTTTTCTTGGAATATTATTTTAATAATTATTTTAGTTCCTGAATTAAGGAACATAAATTTCATATCCCTTATGTTCTTATGTTTTTTATTTTTTCTTTATTATGTGTATTTATAATCAAATGTCACTTTACATACTTTCTCTTGGTATAATAGTTCAAAATAATTTAATATCTTAAGTAATTTTAAATACTCTAGGAAAAAAGTATAAGAAGTTTTCTTTTTTATCTTTAATACAATAAACGCATGTTCATTAAATAAAATTTATTCTATTTCATTGATTAATATTCATTGATTTTTTATGTTTTTTAACAATATATTTTTTTATTAAAAATTTAACACTTTATATGTATACTTTTTTTTTCGCGCGTTTTAATTATCAAGTAAATACATGACCAAGCCATCAAATTAAAGATAATAAATATTAAAAGAATTTATATCACATTACTTTTTCAACAAAGCAGTTTCTATTACATTGCTTAAGTAATCTTTAGTAGATTTTAGCTTACCACTTTTAATAGAGTCTCTAATTCCGTTCTCAAATATATTTTATTTATTTATAAAATTTAAATTCTATAATTTATTTAAGATATCCGAACTCAGAGATTTAGATTGATGTATAACATAAACAAATTCAGATAATTCAATTCTATTTTATATATTAACATATTTTAATAAAAGTTAAGGAATTGAAATTAGTCATTTTAATAGATTAAAAAAAGAGAGATTAAATTATAATTTTATTCTATTATCTTGGTTTTAAGATTCATTTTGGTTATTTACTTTTTCAAAGATTAATTTTATTTTTTTTCTTTTAAATTTAAATCAAGTTAACACTTCAGAAATAATGATATTTCCATTTTAAGACACAACTTTATATATTTTTTATTTATTTGATGCATGAAACTTATCTCATTAAATTTATTCATATAATAACTATAAAATTTAACTAATATTTGAATAAAAAGTCGGCATAAATATGATAAAAATCGAAAGGGAATTTAAATGTAAACTAACATTTATAAAAATCTTATATAACATTTTTAATAGTTACTTGTAAGATATTTTTCATGTACTTTTCATGTTTTTTATTATATTTTTATGTTGTAATATGAATTGAGTCCTATATTTTGCATGCATGTGAATGAAATAAGTTTCATGTCCTAGAATCTAGAATGATTATTATATAAGAATCAAATTGACCTAAATTCAAAAAATAATTTCAAATTCAAACATTTAAATTTAAACAATATATACTGAATGTCTTCTAAGAAAAGATTTCAAATTCAGCTTTTAATCATTAATTACATTAATTTTATAATATTAATTAATAAAAAATCATGTAAGCATAAACTTCTAAAAGAATTATTATAAAAACTAATCACACATTACATGCACTTAAACGGTATTGACAAAGACATGTAATCAAACGGTAACATAAAAATGTCTTAGACAAAAACAACTTAGGGTAATTAAACAAGATAACTGTTCCATTTCGAATGTTACGTAGTTAAACTTAAACATGCCTGTAAGACGTGGAATGTATATGCCACGTCGGCAACCACGTAGACAAGGGTGCCATCAAACCCAGCTTGCCCAAAAATATGTTGTCTGTATGCAGTTGCAGAGAGACACAACAGAGAGAGAGAGAGATTAAGAGAGAGAAACTGAGAAGAGAAAGAGAAAGAGAAAGAGAAAGAGAAAGAAGAGAGACGGGTCTAACTTCCAACCAGTATTCATTTTCTTCTCCTTTTCAGTCCACTACGCTTCCTTTCCTTCTTCTTCTTCCCTTAACCCTCACTTTCCCATTCTCATTCCATTCACATTTTCTCCCAAATTAACCTCCTTTTACCAAAAAGAAAATTAATTAAAATAAAAAGGTTTATTACCTTTTTTTGCATTCCCTTTCATACACCTACTTCTACTTCACTTCAATTACCCCTTTTTCTCCTTCAAATTTTTAATTTTTAATTTTTTTTGGAATTTGACTATTGTTTTTGTTGTCCAATTCAGCTTTCTATTGGATCACGCTACCCACTTTTGCTTTTGCTCTCTTCTCCCTCTGAATTGAGCATTTCCGGGCTCTATTTGGCTCTGATCGAATTGGGTATTTGCAAGATCTGCGTCTTCATTTGTTCGTGGCAAAAAGTTTTGATCTTTGTGGTGGACCAACCCAATTACCGGTTTGGATCCGATCGGGGTAGAAACAGCGCCATCAGATGGCGCTGTTCAGAAGGTTCTTCTACCGGAAGCCGCCGGATCGGCTTCTGGAGATTTCCGAGAGAGTTTATGGTTCCATTCTTATCTCTTTTTCACTTTTCCTATATTTTTTTTGTTTATTAATTGTTCTGTTTTCTCTGCATAATTCAGCTCATGAATGCACCCTAAGCATTTCATCTGTTACTTTTTTCAACTTTGTGCAAGTTAAGGGGCAGCTGATTTTGTAGCTTTTAGGACTACTTTTAATGTTTGGAAGCTAAATTAGTAAGCTTTTATTAATGTCATATTGAAACAATGCTTATGGTGTATGGTAATTTCTACAACAATGTGGACCCCGAACTTGTTATTTTCCTTTCTTTTAGGAAATTAATCACTGTTGAGAAGGAAAAACAAAGCAGTATCTCAGTCATGGTGGTCATTTGTCTATTATGATTGCTAGATGATCAACTGTGGAAGAAATTTGAACTGAGACTTTTAAGTGTGCTTCTTTAAGGCTTGCAGCAATTGCTTTTTCATGTTGTTGCAAAGATGGATATTGGTAAAATTAAGTAGTTTCCTCTGTTGATTCTTAAATGTCTAGCCTTTCGAGCTTCTGTATGATAGATTCATTTCTTCTTTTTACTTACTGGCTTTGGTTTGTCTAACCTGTTCAAATGAAAACATGGGTTTTGAAGTTGAATTAGTTCTCTAGTTTTGTAGTTCTCTACTACCAGGTTACCAAATTGGTAGTATTTGACTATTCCTTACATGTTGTTGCAGTTTTTGATTGTTGCTTCTCCACGGATGTCTTGGAAGAAGAAGAATACAGAGTTTATATGGGGGGGATTGTGGCTCAGCTACAGGATCACTTTCCAGATGCTTCTTTCATGGTATTCAACTTCAGAGAAGGGGAGAGACGCAGCCAAATCTCAGACATATTTTCTCAGTATGACATGACAGTTATGGAGTACCCTCGGCAATATGAGGGCTGTCCCCTTCTGTCTCTGGAGATGATCCATCACTTCCTTCGATCAAGTGAAAGCTGGTTGTCTTTGGAAGGGCAACAGAATGTGCTTTTGATGCACTGTGAAAGGGGAGGTTGGCCTGTGCTGGCATTTATGCTAGCAGGTCTTCTGTTATACCGGAAACAGTACAACGGGGAGCAGAAGACTCTTGAAATGGTCTACAAGCAAGCTCCAAGAGAACTACTACACATTTTATCTCCTTTGAATCCACAGCCTTCTCATTCCAGATATCTCCAGTATATTTCCAGGAGACATTTGGGTGCTGAGTGGCCACCGTCGGATACACCCTTATATTTGGATTGTCTGATTCTTAGAGACCTTCCGTTATTTGATGATGGAAAAGGTTGCAGGCCTGTTGTACGTGTTTATGGTCAGGACCCTTCCAATAGAAGTTCAAAGCTTATTTTTTCGACTTCAATATCCCAAAAGCTGGTTCGCCACTATGTACAGGTGCCTTATAAATTTTCCACTATTGATTGATACTGAATTGTGAATTGATTAGATAGAGTGTCCTCTTATTAAATTTTAATCACAGGCAGAGTGTATGCTTGTGAAGATTGACATCCGTTGTCGTATTCAAGGGGATGTGGTTCTTGAGTGTGTGCATTTAAATGAAGATTTTGTTGGTGAGGAGATGATGTTTAGAGTTATGTTTCACACTGCATTTGTGCGGTCAAATATTTTGACGCTGAACCGTGATGAAATTGATATTTTGTGGGAGGCAAAAGACCTATTTCCCAAGGACTTCAAAGCAGAGGTAAGTTATTGTTATTCTTCAGTAAGTCATTTTCTGGAGCAGTAGGAGTCGAACTCATACTCATGTCTGTATCAGGTACTTTTTTTGGACGCTGATGCTGTCATACCTGATATAACCACAGTCGCGGTGAGTGAAGATGCAAATGAGACTGACAGTGCTGAGACAGAAAGTGCTTCACCTGAGGAATTTTATGAAGTAGAAGAGATTTTCAGCAATGTAATTGATGCACAGGAAGGTAAGACAGAGTATAATTCTCATGCTTTTCATCAAAAAGAAGTGGGGGATGAAAATCATAGAGATGTATGGAGGCAAGAGTCAGATCCTCATACTTTTGAGGATTGTACGCCAGATGACAGGATTCCAAAGCTGGTTGACAAGGTGGATTCTGGCATCAATGCAGTGAAAGACATCTCTATTGACGATGTGCACTATAAATTTGATGGAAGCATGGATTCAGATCCTCATGCAGTGAAGGACATTGCTGTGGATGATGGAGAAATTAAGTCAACTTCCAATGCAGTTATTTCTGATATGATGAAACCTCCTCTGGAAACAAAGGAAGTCACCATGGATGTGCACCAAGAATTGGAAGTTACACAAAATGAATATGAAGATAACGAGACAACAGAAAAGGAATTAGACTCCAAGGCTGGGCAGCAGGTGTCTGATTTATCTGAACAAAAATCAGGTAAACTACTCCCATCTACTGCCAAGAAACAACTTCCATCTAACTCGAAGCCTGTTGGAGATGCATTTTCAGCAAAGCAAAAGATTAAACAGCAAGAAGCCCTTGGTTTTCAGGCAAAACAAGCTAAGCCAACTGCAGTAACTAGGTGGATTCCTTCTAACAAGGGTTCTTATACAAATTCAATGCATGTCTATTATCCACCATCAAGGAATAATAGTGCACCGGCTGCACTGACAAATCTCTCCTCAAAGGAGAAAATAGAAGATACCAAAACAAGATCTTTATCCGCTCCTGTTGTCTCTGCAGTTGTTTCTATTGACAGGACAAATGACCTAAAAAACCGTAAGTTGGCCACTTCAAAATCTTCTGGCTATGTAGCAGCAGATATGGATGCAAAATGTTCACCATCACCATTGCCTTCAATTAAAGAGGCATCTGTTCAGTCAGATACTCAATCACAACAACAGAGCTCAGAACAAGTGACACAGCCTCCCCCTCCTCCTCCCCCTCCCCCTCCACCTCATAGAATCTCTTCACATGTTTTTGAACCCTCATCATTAAAGGATGATGTATCAGCTCAAGACTCTCCATCTCCACTAGTATCACACTCTTCTTTGGGTGGAAAAGGGTCAATCATGGTGCCACCACCACCACCACCACCACCACCACCCCCGCCGCCACCACCACCACCACCTTCAGCTTTTACATCATTTATGAGACAACCTGTAACTTCACTTCCTTCCCCGCCACACCTACCTCCACCACCACCCCCACCTCCACCCCCTTTTTTTGGGCAAAATAACGGGAGCTTATCACCTTCTCCATCCCCTTGGAAATCTATGGCTTCATCAACAGTTGAAGAGACTAGTGGATCTTTAACAGTTCCTACGCCCCTTCTTCCTTTTGCAAGCAGTGAAAATACAATGAATGTTTCTGAAGTGGGTACTGCAGTGACTCTTTCACAGCCTCCTCCTCCTCCACCTCCTCCACCACCTCCTCCACCACCACCTCTAATCCCTTCTCCAAGGTACGAAGTTTCATCCATTCCTCCTTCTCCCCCATTTCCTACTGCTTCAACACATAGGGCTCCGCCCCCTCCTCCTCCTCCGCCACCCCCATTTGCATCACATAAAGCTCCATCTCCACCAGCACCCCCACCTTCAACTTTGTCTCCACCTCTGCCTCCCTGTCTACCAACCTTAGCTAATTCACCTACACCTGTACCTCCTCCTCCACCTCCCCCTCCTTTTGGTAAAGCTTCGTTACCCCTATCTTCACCTCCATTTAATAGAGCTCCACCACCGCCACCGCCACCTCCTTTGAGCAATGCTCCATTACCCCCACCTCCACCACCTCCACCTCTTTTTAGTCAAGCTTCATCAGCATCGCCTTCTGCATTGCATAGAGCTCCACCTACACCTCCCCCCCCACCAACTCTTCCTCCGTCAAGTGGAGCTCCACCTCCACCTCCTCCTATGTCTAAAGCCCCACCTCCCCCACCCCCACCTCTTCCTCCATCAAGTGGAGCTCCCCCACCTCCACCT
Organism: Hylodesmum podocarpum; assembly: GCA_026586105.1. NCBI lineage: Eukaryota > Viridiplantae > Streptophyta > Magnoliopsida > Fabales > Fabaceae > Hylodesmum > Hylodesmum podocarpum. The sequence continues at coordinate 6,886,085 of JALJEV010001432.1, read as the reverse complement.
CCTCCAATGTTTGGAGCCCCACCTCCTCCTGGTGGTCGAGGACCACCTCCTCCACCTCCTCCAATGTATGGAGCACCACCTCCACCACCTCCTCCTGGTGGTCGAGGACCACCTCCTCCACCTCCTCCAATGTTTGGAGCACCACCTCCACCACCTCCTCCTGGTGGTCGAGGACCACCTCCTCCACCTCCTCCAATGTTTGGAGCACCACCTCCACCTCCCCCAATGTATGGAGCACCACCTCCACCGCCACCTCCTGGTGGTCGAGGACCACCTCCTCCACCTCCTCCTGGTGGTCGAGGACCTCCTCCTCCACCTCCACCAGGTGTTCCTGGCGCCCCTAGACCTCCTGGGGGTGGACCTCCACCACCTCCTCCCTTAGGTGCAAAAGGTGCTGTGGGAGCTGATCCAAGAGGTAGGGGACGGGGATTAGCACGACCTGCAGGACCTGGTGCAATGGCAACCCGAAGATCCTCCTTAAAGCCTTTGCATTGGAGCAAGGTTACAAGGGCACTACAAGGAAGTTTATGGGAAGAATTACAAAGACATGGAGAACCACAAATGTAATTTCTTGTCTACTGTTGCATTATTTGTCTGAATCATTTCAATTATCTTTAGTTGTATGTTGTTCTTCATGCTATCTATATCCCTATATTTTGTACTGACTGGTTTTATTTTCTCTGTTAGTGCACCAGAGTTTGATGTTTCAGAGCTAGAAAAGCTTTTCTCTGCAAATGTTCCAAAACCTGCTGCTTCTGGTGGCAAAGAGCGGCGCAAGTCTGCTGGATCTAAAGCTGAAAGAATCACTTTGGTATTATTCTGCATGAAATATTTTTAAAACTTGTTTTTTTATTTTAAGAGATAATTTGATGGTTTTCATTTAGACATTCCATCCAGAAATATAATTCACCATGATTTATAGTTTTATTTCATAAAGGCTACTAATTCATCACTGCATTTATATTTAAATTGGAATTTAATGCCATTGATTTATGAACTTCACGATTTGTTCATTAAACGAAGTCATCTTCGTTTTGACCTAACTTGCATGATCAGATACTTTTTGTTTACTTGTTGGGGATACAAATGCACTTTTCTTTAATTTTATGATGTCAATAAAAATATCCAGCACACTTTGATGCATAAAGCATCAAGTATTGTTGACACTACTAATTACTTCAGTAAAAAATATTGTTCTGTTATTGTCTGTTTAGTTTACCATCTCTTCATGTTCCATAAATTAAAATTCTGGTGCTGTAAATTTAATGAATTGTAAGGTGATATTTGAGGAGTTTTTTTTGCCTGTTAGTGCTTAAAGCCAATATTTGTTAGAAACTCATCAACTTGATGTTTATTTGATACCTCATCAATAACTGATCAATAACATGTGTCTGTATTATTCATTGTAGGTTGATCTAAGGAGGGCTTATAATACTGAAATTATGCTCACTAAGGTTAAGATGCCACTTCCTGATATGATGGTAAGCTGATACTTTGATGTGGGGGTTTTTTTATAATCATGCAAGAGTAGTTATTTAAGTTAGTACTTTAGAATGACAATAAGTTTTCTTTTGCAAGAAGCATTGTGGTGAAAATCATTCTTTTCTTGTTTTTGTTGAGACTGGTTCTTAAAATATTTGGAATTGTGAATATTAATACTGAAGGCTGCTGATAGTGATTGTAGATAAAAAATCTTTTGAACACCATATCTGCTACAAACTTTTTTCAATTTCTGAAATCTCAACCTACAGCTATCAATAGTAAGTATTATCTTTTCTAACACGTTGAAACGGATATTCTCAGGCTGCAGTACTGGCTATGGATGAGTCAGTATTGGACGTTGATCAAGTGGAAAATCTCATTAAGTTTTGTCCTACCAAGGAGGAGATGGATCTTTTGAGGGTGAAGTTTAACGAATTTATCCCTACTTCTTATATCTTGTTTTATTAAGATTTCTAATTTGTGGCATCTTCTGTTACACTAAAATTTATTCTGATTTGTTTAGTTTCTAATTTTGATTCCTCATGTTTATGGTTGTTTAGGGATACACGGGTGACAAGGAGGTTTTGGGAAAGTGTGAACAGGTGTGCAATGATTTATTTTAGTCATAGCATTCTTTATGATTATTAACAGAAAAAATGTTGGTAATAGATTTATACGGGGTGGCTATTACATGTCTTATCCACAATTATTTCATGCCTTGGTGTCATCAGGTTTCCACGAAGGATGATTGAGCTGTTTTGAAAGTAAAATTTCCTATAGTATAATAGTGATTGGATAAAACTGTCACATTTTAAGTTGAGAGGAAAATTACACGTATAATAACAATAAAACTAGCTAGTACTAGCTGGTTTGCTTGGCCATCAATCATTGTTTGCAACAAATCTGAGAGAAAAATGAGAGGAATGGTGACAAAATGATGTAGCCAGCTACCAGAGAGATGTGAATTTCTCTTTAAGACAAATAATTGATGTAATGTCAATTGAAATTTAATAATTTCATAGCTTTGGATACAAATAATTAGCTCCAAAGATTACAGTTCTATACAGCAATTAAATGAGGGGTTTTAATTTAACAACTGAATCAAAGATTTGATTGTAATGATAGGTCAAATTGCTTTAGTATGGTTTAATGTAGATTCTTAGATTTTAACCCTTTTTCTCTTTGTTGGGTTGTCAAATTCTTCGGCAGTCCTTTGCCTATCTTGGTGTTCCCCCAAGTCCATTCCTTTTGAGGGACTGTCATTAGAAAAATTTTCTAGTGGTTAGATAGTTGGAGGGGCACTCTCTTTTAGAGTGATCATGTGTATATCTGGAATACTTCGGGAAAAAAGTGATTGAGCATAGATTAAGAGGAGTTATTTAACCTTTACAAAGGTTGATGGAAAGGTACCTTTATGGAGGTTGATGAAAGGTACCAAGGTAAAGAAAAGACTTACACATGGTTTTTATTGACATGGAACAAGCTTATGATCGAGTATCAAGGGAATTGTTGTGGAAGATGTTGGAGAAAATAGTTGTTTTCATAGCTTATATTCAGACTATACAAGACATGTATGAAAGGATAACTACTGGTGTGACTTTGTGAGAACTCCAAGAGGCAAGTTTAAAGACTTTCTTATGGGGATAGGATTACATCAAGGCTTGGCCTCAAGTCTTTAGTCTTGGACATGCATAAGATTATCAAGGACATGCTTATCAAGGACACATAAGCTTATCCCTCATTACATGCTTTTTGCAGATGATATAGTCTTTATTGTGGAATCAAAGGAAGCAGTTAACGCTAAAGTCTGAACTCTGGAGAGTGGAGACAGAGTATATGCATTGCAAATTTAACAAAGACAAGAAGAATATGACTTGTAAGTAAAAATGGGAGATGATACTAGACCAAAAGGTTCGAAGTTTAAATATCTTGGGCTGATACAAAATAATGTTACACACAAGATATAGACAGGATAGCTAAAATGGAGAAAGACTTTGGGGGTTATTTGTAATAACAATATACCTACCAAACTCAAAGGCAAGTTTATGAAAGATTTATAATTCTGCATCACCAATGCCGATTCCTGATGCCACGTTATGAACATTCACATAGGATTGAGTCATGAGCCTAGACACAGGAGATTCTTTCTTGCAACCTAAAGAAGCAGACTTGTCCTTGAGAGGGCCCTGGGCCCCGTCTAAATTAACACAATTTTTTTTCTGAAAATTATCTCTCTTTGATAATATTTCAATCAAGTCTACCCTTTAATAAAAAGACTAGAAAGATATCCATAATTAGTAGGATAATATCTACAATTATCGTAACCAAGGGATAGATCTACAGGGGAGTGCAGGGGCCCTAGCTCCTCTCTCTCAAGATCTTGTATGTATGTATGTATGTGTGTGTGTTTATTATATAAAGAATGTTAATAGGAAAAATGAATAAGGAAAATTGGATGTTAAGATGATTGCTTAATTTTCTTTAGGTGACAGATTTTATCTTTAGTTTCACACAAAATTAATTGTGTTAAACTAGTAAGTTAACTATTTAAATAATTGTCAAGAAGTTTGTGCCCTTTTAATTGATTTCTGGATCCATCCCTGGTCATAACTAACAATTATCCAAATAAAAAAAAAAGTAATAATGCTAAGAATATGAAATCAAGGATTTAGATATGAAAATCTTATCAAAATATGAAAAGATAAAGAAACAAAATAAACTAATTTTAATTTTTAAATATAAATAAATAGATATGGTTTGTTCACATCATTGTCTTTTGTGTTCATTTGGGATTGAGTTGTGGGTGGGTGGGGGGGGGTCTTTATGTTAGATCTTGCATGTTTCTTGTTTGTATTTTCTTTATTACTTCTTTAGGGTTTATCCTCTTATCTTTGTACCTTTCTCTTAATAATTTTTTTTATCCAAAAGAAGAAAAAATGGAATCTAGTTGATCAGAGAGGAAATGTCATCAATTCAAATGGTTGATGGTGCCTTGTTGCTTGTGGAAGAAAATGTGATTTAGCTTTTATAAATCCCCACCTTTCACTTTAAATATTTTTTTACAAATCAATTCTTTTGGATTTTTCCATTTGAGTTCCTCTTATACATATACAAATCATATTCTTATATATTTTGTGATTTTCAGTTTTTTTTGGAGCTAATGAAGGTTCCAAGGGTGGAGTCAAAATTAAGAGTATTTGCATTCAAGATTCAGTTTGGTGCTCAGGTTTGGTGACATTTGTAATATTTCTGTCTTCTAGTGTTCAATGGATTTGGTCTTGTCCTTCAGATATCATACTCTGTTCATTGTGTAGGTTACGGAATTTAAGAAGAGTTTAAACACTGTGAACTCTGCCTGTGACGAGGTACTTTACATATATGAATGTGGTATTGTGTTGGAGATCCAACATCAACTAGTGATATGGCTAAAGTAGTTATATAAGTGTGTGTGTGTGTGTGTGGGGGGGGGGGTAATCTTCACCAGCAAGTTTTGTGGCGTTGAGGCGCAAACCCAAAATTCTAACGTATTGCTTTAATTTTGTGCTCTTTCTTCTTGGTAACAGGTCCGGAATTCTGTTAAACTGAAGGAGATAATGAAGAAAATACTTTATTTGGGCAATACATTGAATCAAGGAACAGCAAGGGGTGAGTCTTTTATAGTTTTGGCAGTTTCATTCATTTATTCTCATTATTTGTTGCTGGACATAGTTGACACTATACACATGGTGCCTATGCTATTTTTAACATTGGTGTAGAAGGTCCAATTTATAGATAAGTATTAGTATCATATGTTTTCATTTTTGCAGGATCAGCAGTTGGATTCAAGTTGGATAGTCTTTTAAAGCTCACTGACACTCGTGCTTCTAACAGTAAAATGACACTGATGCATTATCTTTGCAAGGTATAAGTTGTCAATTGCAACAAATGAAGATAATGTTTGGTTGCTAACCTCTTTTATTCTCTCCCAAATTTGGCTCTAGGTCCTAGCTGATAAGTCACCCGGACTCCTTGATTTCCACCAAGACCTTGTTAGTCTGGAAGCTTCCACTAAGGTGATGATTTGTTTTTGGTTCTTTATAGTCAAGAAAAGGTTAATCATGCTTTACATCCCCGTTATTTGTAAAAGTGAGCCCATTCTTTCCAGTTTTTATTGCTAAGACTCTAAGAGACTTGGTTTACGATGCTGGTGAGCAGGGAAGTAACTGAAAAAAAAAAAAAAATGGTGAAGGGAGAAGGGAGAAGAGGGGAGGTCATGGGTTCGAACCCCTTTACTAACAAAAAATTAATAATTAACAAGTAATATTTGTCGATAAAAAAAACAATTTACCTCTTTGAATCATCATTGAAGCTCAGACCGTAGGACAGTTGGAGACAAAATCTCATCCCTTTGGCACAGTCATAAGGTCATTTTGAGTGCTTTACCTACTAAAAAAATCACATGAAATTTTACAAAAATCTGTGCTGATTAAAGTGGGAACTTTCTTGGTATAATAAGGTATAATAAAGTTGGGACTTACTTGGTAATTATGTTAATTTATAGCAAAAGTGCAAATGAAATTAATTGAGTGCAGGGATGGGAAAAAGGGTTAAACCCATTGGGTTGGTATGTTTGACCCCACTAAATGAGTTGGGTTTAGTTGGAAATTTCAACCCACTTGCAAAACGGGTTCAACAAACCCTTTTACTGAGTGGGTGGGGTCATCCCATTGGGTTGGCTTTTTTTTTTATTATTATTTTTTTTAAAATTCTTTGTATTTATTGTAATCCATCAAGACTTGTCATTGTAAATTTATTGGTATTAGTGAACTAAAATATTAATGTTTCTAGTATTTACCTTTTAAGGTCATTGGTAATAGTAGATGTATTTGATGTTTCAAACATCTGGTTGTTTTAATGAACTAATTAGTGGTAAGTATGATTATGCACCTGTTCGTTTAAACCAATGGGCCTTATGTTTGGATGGGTTAATCCACAGGTTACCTTTTTATAATGCATTTTTCCTTTATTTTTTAAAATTATGGTGAATCAACCAACCCAACCCACAAACCACTTAGGGTTTGATCAATATTTTTAACTAACTCAAAACAGGTTCAACCCAATCCAATCCATTTTTGGCGGGTTTACCCATTTTGCCATCTCTAATTAAGGGTGTTAAGCTGCAGTTGACCAAACAGAAACCAAAATGCATGTAACTTTCTTAAACTTTGGCTCTTTGGCAAATTTTCCTTTTGGGGTATCAAGTTTGGAATTAATTCACTTAAAATTTATCAGCAAAATATTCTCTTTTAATTGCCAAGTATTCATTCACATGTAGAAACCATAGTGAAATATGCAATTACCAGTAATTACAAAATCAAGTGAAATTCACCTAGGAGCACACAAGTTGAATAAAGTTCCAGAAAATTCCCTATTATTTGAAACAAATTTCTTGCTTTCTTTCATTTCTTTATGCCTACAATTGGCTATCTGCTTGATGTTGAAAAAGTGAGTTGATTACCGCATATACTCAACGGTCAATGTAAACTGATATTTACATTTTTAGCTGAATGAAACTGCTGTTAAGATGGGACTGTTTAAATACCGTTATTTTGTTATAATATTACAAAGTATATTGACTGGACACGCTACTTCTTTCAGATACAATTGAAGTCATTAGCAGAAGAGATGCAGGCAATCATCAAGGGATTAGAAAAAGTTAAACAAGAATTTGCTGCATGTGCAAATGATGGACCTGTCTCTGAAGGATTCCACAAGGTGTTAAGCATTTTTATGTCAGTCTCTGGATTCTTCATTATATCAGGAAAATTATAATAGTAAAATGACAAAGAAAGTTCAATTTCTAAAATGAATTCAGAGTACTGGTTTTTCCTGCTTCATGAATATAGTTGTTGTGAAGTTACTATCATCATCAATTACTAAATAATAGAAATTGGACCAGAATTATAGATAGAAAGCTGCTTAACTTGCAGGACTTAGAGGGTCTGCACCTCTCAATGCCCAAACGGCCCAATCCTCTCACAAATGACAAGATATCCGTCCCTTTCAACTCTTCTTAATTTTCGGCAACATGCTTTAATTGAACTATCTCACTAACATAACTAACAAATAGGTAACTTACTAATCTATTGTAACTAACTAATATTGGGGGTTACCTGATATTAAGATTTTAGGTTGTGCATGGTAGTTCATGTTAGATGTGTAGATTTGCAGACTCTAGCTGATTTTTCTCAACTTGTTTTTTCATTGTATGCAACGGTTTGTTTTTTTTGTTAGATTTCTTATCTCAACCTTCGATTTGTGGCATGAGATATATGTATGCATTTCATCTCAAATTACCCAGTATAATTTTTTTATTGGCAGTTTAGAATGATATTAATGTTCTGAATTACCCTCAATATATTGGCTACTTGTTTGTTTTAGAGAAGTAGAATACCTTCTGAAGAACTTGTAAGGGAATTCATTGTGGGTGGATTTAAACAGATTTCAGAAGCTGACCAAGTTTTTTTTTCTTTAATGTGTCATGGAAATGGCTAAAGATGACTTTGGTCTTAATCAAGGTTACAAGCTTGCAAATGTTATCGATTGAATTGAGCTTGAGTATATGTGCTTTTTCTTTAGCTTCCAGTTTCAGTCCAATGAAAGGGATTGCATTACTGGTTTAGGCAATAGTTATTACAAATTACAAATGGTGAAATTATTATGAGGTGTTACTGGAGGAGAATATTTAAGGATTACTGCTTACCACCTGGGTTAGAATTGAACTACAGTATCGCAGAAGAAGCTCAATCCAAAACTTGCATTTGAAAAGGAAATGATAGCTTTCTTCTTTAAATGACTTATTGCCAAAACAGTTTTATGTCCGTCCAGGTTTTGGGTGCAGTTGTTAAGTGTTTATGAATTATTTGGTTTATTTAGTTAAAACTTTATGATCATATGCTCAGGGATGCTCATTCCCTGAACTCATATGGATAGGGTTGTGTTCTTTGTTTCTCATATGGATAGGATTGTGTTCTTTGCTTCTCGATGGTGTTCTGCTCAAGGCTATTACAATTTACAGTTTCTGATATGGAGAGAGACCGGGAAGCCTTGGTGTATTCCAGATTTTTTGTATGCTTGTTGTATCTTGTCTTCAATGTTTTCAATGGTTATATAATGTTGACTTTGACTACTGTTTGCTTGAACTCTCCTAAAGAAATGATGTATTATATTTCTCAACAATTCAAATGTTTTCTGTACCTATTTTCATATTGATCTCTGTCTAAAGTTTTTTCTTGTCAGTATTTTTACTTGTCAGATTCTCCTAAATTCTATTAGCCACTTGTTATTGATTGATGGTGATGATGAACAAATATAATTCTTCTCTTTTCTTTAGTCTTGCATAAATATTTGTATCAAACTGAATATAATTAGACCTTAAATTTTCTTTTTATCAGTGATCAAGTTTCCCTTCATACATGGATGAATATAATTTTTCTTTGTATGTTTATTATCTGGTTTACATTTTCAGTACATTTGATTCTTTTCTATGATGCTCCTTTCAGGCATTGAAAGAATTCATAGGTGTATCTGAGTCAGAGGTAGCATCTCTAACAAACCTATATTCTGTAGTGGTAATGTGCTTAACTATCTTCCTTGTACAACATTATGCACCAATACGAAGAAATATAAAGATTGTATAATTCCTCTATGGACAGGGTAGAAATGCTGATGCACTTGCACAATATTTTGGTGAGGATCCTGCTCGTTGCCCATTTGAGCAAGGTAAGTTGATGATTGACTTGTTTATGATATTGGTGCTTGGTATGATATGCAGGCATTGGTCTTTGTCACTGCTTACTTGGGTGCATTGCGTAAACTACTTAATTAAGCACTTATTAAATAATTGTTTATCATGTAAGCAACTATGAAGTTATGAATAAGTTGTTTAAGTAATTAAGGAGAAAATAGGTTTAAACTGTTTTCATGAGTTGTAACCTATTTTCATAGAGTTATTATGGAGATGTTACTGCTATAAGTATAAGCTAAAAACAGTTAGTGGATATATCATAAGATAAGCCCAAATAAGATATAAATACGCCCTTCCAAATGCACCCTATTTTATAAGGTTAAAGTTTATTAACGAGATTTAACTAATGTTTCTTTTTAAAGTACACTTTCATGACCTGTTGCATTTATGGTTGGGACAAGTGTGTATTTTTTAGAAATTAGGCTGATTTAGAAGTTTGTTTTGCTTGTCTAAGGTTAAGGGTGCATGCTTGTATTTATTTATCAGTGTTTCTGTTGAGACGTGACCAATGCAGTCTTTATAAGGTTTAGAAATTCTAATCTTACGAGCCAGTTTTGTGGAGTTGAGTTAGACTTGATACCCAAATTCTTGTAGTCTCTAATGGAATTTGTACCAAAGTTATTTTGAATCCTGCTTTGGAATGATAGTTGGGGTAATGAGTTGCTGAATTGATAGAAATGCTTGTCCTACTTGGATCCATGTGCAAGCAATTCAGAAAAAGAAAATTAGATAGAGGGAAAATCTCAATGGAATGAAGTTTCGCATCCATGTGTGTTTCTGTTATGTTTGGAAAGAGTGACAATATATTCTCATCTTTTCTATGTTGCTCAAGCTAACATATTATTCTTGCTGGTTTAACGATTGCAGTTACAATGACTCTGCTAAATTTTGTAAGATTGTTTCGGAAAGCACATGAAGAGAACATCAAACAAGCAGAGTTAGAGAAAAAGAAAGCTGAGAAAGAGGCCGAGATGGAGAAGGCTAAGGGCATTAACTTGACAAAGAAGGGCACAAAAGATAGTTGACGACCAAATTTTTTGCTCCTTCACATCCTCATCATGCTCTTGCCAAAGCGCGTGAATGTACCCGAGTAAGGGGAATGCTTCTGAGGCCAGTTAAGAAGCCTCCCTTTCCACGATGATGATGTGGCAATTAGCTTTTCAAGCTGATATATTGGCGTGGAATAGCGAGTTCCTGCCTCATGTGAAGTTTTGAACATACAACAGGCTTAGGAGATAGGAGTTGATTCTTTGATGGCATGCTGCTGAATCGGATTTATGTGACCAACTGATCTTTTCTGTCAGAATACACTGGAAATTCCCAGATTTAGATGCCGAATGGGTGCTTACTGTGATTGCATGCATACGTCCAGTGTATGCTATGAAAGTGATGGTTTATATTTGTTCAAGAAGAGATTTTCTAGCAGGGCATGTCTTGTATGTGGGCAATAGAACTGGCATTGGCTTGCATCATTCATTTGGCATATTTTTTGTGGCACCACAGCAGATGCTTTTGGATTTGCCAAAGCACAAAAAGTCCAACAACCTCAACTGTAGTACCATGACACCTTGTATAAAGCACTAGCCCTCTCCTTTAGGATTCAATTCTTTCTCATGTAACATAGAAATTAGCTCCTTTTTGATAGAGATTTTGGTAGGCACCCTCCAGAATATGTTGTATAGCTGTCAGGTTAAGAGAAAATAGAAATCAGGTCACTGTATTGTAACCAATATTATTTTAATTGTGAATCACGAGGCTAATTTTTGAATTGTGCATTATAAATCATATTGAATCAAAAGATTGAGACAAAATGATAATGGCTTGAAGTATTGTGTTATATACTATTGTATAATAATATATACTGCTCATGTAATTATTTTAGAATAGAAAATGATCACAGGTCTTTGCAAAACTATATTATAAACAATATATGTATTTACATTGACACTTAATTTGATTTTTATATTAGTAATATTAGAAGTTATTTAACAGTAATTTCTAGTTAGTTGACAATAGAGTGTGCTAATCAAATATATTTTAAAAACTATAAATTGAGCAATGAAATAACCAAAATCCAAAGCATAACATGAGGACTGACTGAGATATATAACATGAGAATACGATACTACTAATAGAGACAATCTTACTATTAGAGATCATATCTATTTTCTATTAGATACAATCTTACTTGATTGAAACAAAATTATTATCATCGGCAAAGTTCTTTTTCTGGAATATTTATACCGTTGCATACTTTTGAGTATTATGATATCCTTACTTTATAAGAATAAAATAATGCATTTGAACAATAATGTATTTGGAGTAGCTCTTTGAATTATTTTTGTCTAATCATTTGTGCTTATTAAATATTTCAATTTTTTTGATTCGAAATGGTAAAACTAAGAAAAGAATAAAAACAATGAATCGTTGAATTGTGTTATTCTGTATATGTGAAATCAAAACTTACTGATCCATGTATATAAGATTTAAATGTATATATGATTCATCACATGATATGAATTGAGCACCAGTCCAGGAGTGTCAAATTATGTGATTCAAATTGTGAACGGTAAGAAGACTAGTATGATTGCAACTGTAACATATAGAAGAGCAAATTAGATATGCTATTGTTATTTTTCATGTGAAATACATTATGTATTGGGAAGCATTTGTATTATTCACACTGTAAAAGATTGGTATTTGCCAATCTACAAAGTAAAAGAGATAAAAACAAAACATGGAGTTTAAGAACATAACAGAATTACATTTATATCAAATGGTGCACTAATCTCTAGCTTCTTTGGCTTTGGATATAGCTGAGCTGAGGTTGCTCAATTGAAAATCTTTTATGATTTCAAAGTTGCTCTATTTCTTTTAAGCAACATGAATTAATTTTGTAAACTCTTTCTATACTTGTTTAAAATAATTGTAACTCCCTCTCCTTCATGAAATATGAAGAAAAGCCTTGACTAAAATAATAGTTTGGCTCCTTATGTTACCTAAGGCAGTTCCTTGGTGCCAATGTAACCATACTTGTCTTCATCTGGGAATTCAATCCTGAACAAATGTTTGTCCTCTTGACAGATCCATGATTCTGTCTTAAGGCTTTTGTAAAACATGCAGCTCACAATTGTGTCAAGGATGATGAAGATTGAGTAAAGGTAAGCAATGAAGATCCCCTCCAAAGCCACACAAGGCCTTGCTATTCCAGCAATATGATAAGGCCTTACAACGCGGAATTGGAACAAGGCCTCAATGGCAGCCAAGGCTACATTAGCAGGAAGTGCCAGGAACAAAGCCATTGATGTTTTTCCCCTTAAGAGTAAACAAGCTCTAAGAATTGCCAAGTATCCACCATGTCCCTCCATGCCAGATAGAGCCAGAGCCATGTTGCATATGACAAGAGCATTGGCAAGAATCACGGAAAAGAGAACTGCGCCGGATACTGACATGAAGAAGATGAGGTCACTAGAGGAAGAGTAGCCAAATCTTTCAATGAAGCTGAAGGTTAAAAACATGAGACCAAAAGCCGTTGCATTTGCTGAGAGAATCAAGAAACAGTTATAGATGTATGTGTGGAGGAGAGGCTTGTAAAGGGATGTTATTGAATTGAAGGAAGGTGGCGGCGAAGTTGGTTTGTGGTGATTGAGAACCTTGATTATAGAGGCTTTTGCAATTAGGAGAAAGGTGAGGGTGAAAGGAAGGGTGAAGATTGAAGAAGTGATTGTTTGAGAAACCTTGAGGTTGAGAATGGTAAACAACTGTGAAGAAGGGAACCCTGCAGCATCAAAGAGAGTCCTTAGCCTATTGTAGATTTGAGGCAAGAGTGATGAAGGTGAAGGGACTAATACTTGAGAGATGAGTACTGAAGCAGAGAAAGGAAAAACAAGAAAAGCTGCTGTTGAGGTGAAGTAATGATAGTTTTGGAGAAAACTATGAGTCGATCTTCTGAGAATCTTGCATGAAACTTCCATTTGGAGTTGATCTTTAGGAAGCTTATTGCCACTTGAGGAAGAGGAAGTGGTGGATGAATTGTGTGGCTTCTATGTTCTCACCAAAATGGACTGTAAAATAATACTCTTCAAAAGTGTACATGAGCCAGGTGTTGGTGTTTCTTTTTCTGTCATAGTTTTTCATAAATGAGTTTGCACTTTCTTTTGGCAATGGTAGGTTAGAGAGTTTAAAGGTTGGTGTTTTGAAGGAATAGATAGGCCAACAAGAACAAACTAACCACTGCTATAAGGTGGAAGTCTTTGGACTTTGTTTTTACCAGATGTTTTGGACACATTGTAGGTTTTGCTTTGTGTTCTACGAATTCTTACCAGATTAGCTGGTTTAAAGGACACAAGCATAACACCTTTTCCTTGGTGTCACTATTTAATTTATTAGCATTTAACAATAAGCCAATGTGGAATTTGTTATGACAGATCTTTTGTTTTTGTCTTGATGATGAGGGGAGCTTCTTTTTCTAGATTGCTTAAAATGCACTTTATAATTTGGTACTATCATTCGGGCTACAACCCTTTTCCAAGTCCTAGATATATAATAGAAATGATGACAAAGTGAATTAGAAAGCATTCATGTTGGTCCCATTATCCTTGTAATTAAAGCGTCATTTTAAATTATTAAGACTAGTTTATGACATGGGTGGAAAATATAAAGTAAAATCTACAACTTAACGAACAAGTAGCATAAAATTTAATCAAAGTTGCCGTAATATACAATTAAAATTGTTATAAACTAGTTGCTAGCAATGCATGCCCCTTAAGGCAGGACCACGACCCTAGTTTTGACACTTTTCACATTGTATAATAATAATGAGTGAGTAATACGTAACTTGTAAGCTATACTAATGTTAATAATAAGAACAATAACATTAATAATAAGATATAAAAAATGTTTCTACTTCCATGACCAATTATTATAAAAAAGGGATATCTTAGCAATATGATATATCCATGAATCCAGACGATCAATATAACGTCAAATCATATGCATATCACACATAACTTATGATGCATGTCAAATTAAAATGCCACACAAATTGGATGTGGCAACTGTGAAAATGAAAGCTACGAAATTAGGATATGGTGTATGTGGAGCAGAGTATTTATCATAGTTGAGGCCATTGGTGACCAATGCACGAGGGACAAATCAAGATGAATAGTGAATAGTTACAAAGTATGATTTAGTTGGTGAGCTAAACTAGTTTGAGTGTTTCTTTGACCTTTTGATTATGGTAACCAATTCCATAGGGTAATATTTTAAATGATTCTGTTATTATACCTAGGGAATTTATCTCATTAAACAATATTAGGTATTTTCGTTACACTTTTTTTCCTTGTTGAGATGTCATCATATTTATTGACATTTCAACTGAATATTTATTGGAGTTAGGTGATTGAATATAAATTAACAATAGACATAATTTGGCTTGGGGACCTCCTTTCCTTTATTCTTATGTAAATGAAAAAGAAAAAGAAAACCTTAAGAAGACAAATAAAGATTTTAGACTTAGTATTATTAAAATTAGACTATATACACACAAAAACAAAAGTGTCGGTTACTTTTTTATGGCTGAAATTAATTTAATTAGTTTATTTAAAATATCATGTTTGTCCAAAAGCCAATCAACAAAAGGTGAAGTTGACTTGATTAATCAGTAAAGCTTTTCTTGCTTGATGCATTTTTTAAGGAATTTCTTTCAATTATGTAACATAGTAATATATGCTTACATATTTTGATAAAAGAAAACAAGTTTGTGAATATTCTAGCAAGATTTCGTGTTGTTGAAGGAAAACTTGTAATCACTTTTTTGGGTATGAATGTGGTGGATCCCTTAACAAGTAAAATCATCTCTTTCAACATTACAACTTTAACATCCAGAAATTTTCACATGTTTGGCAGATTCTGACATACATTTCAGTGGTATTAGTATCTATGGTAGACATTTCACCAAAAATTAAAAAAAAAAAAAAAAACAAGAAGAAGAGAATTGTATGTGGTAAAAAGATTAAGATTTAAATAAATGAGAGATTAAATGATTAACAATACCACAGCGTAACGGCACTGGAGTTTTCCATTTATATATTGGATACTAACTCAACTAGTAGCATAAAAATGTTACATTCAATTCTTGTTAATTTTTTAATCGATAGGCCATTGACAAAGTGATGGTAGCTACTATGCTGACTTAAAGACAAATATTAACATAGAATTCAATTTCAATTTTTAGGTTCATATTTTAAATTATTAATTGTTAAAAGATTGAAATTAGTTTTTGGTGTATATCATGACATAATTTTATCAAGTCAACGAAAATTAGTTTATATGTATCTTCCTTTACCCTAAACCTTAATAAAAATTAATTTATGTTAATTTGAAAAATAATGGAACACTTTCAAAGGAGAAACATTGAGTTTAGAAAAAGAAGAAAAAAAAAAGAAATGAAAAAGAAATTGTATAAATGTTCCCTTTTTTATATGAGTTGTTTTAGTGAGATGATTTTAGTTGAGGAAAAGTTCTCTATTTTGATAATTGTACTTAAATCTTGTGGCAGAACTTGTCTTCGCGATCCTCAATGGATGAAAATGCTTAAGTTAGTTAAGTATTTTGAGTATGAGTAATTAGAATGTAAAAGAGTTTGAGTATATCAGTATAGAGGTACTTCACGAGGAAACATGTACTATTTATATGTTGTTGGGTTAATCAAGTGGGGGTAGATAAGTAGTCTTAGAAAGCGTATCATGCTACTGTATTTGGGTATAATGGGGAGGATAAAATCTACCGATCTTGATGACTTACATGACCAATCTTGCACATAATGATGACCTAAGAAGGTTATTCATATTTGTAGGGTTATAAGATGTTTATCTTGTACTTATTTGTTTCTTGAACTGATCGTAAGTCTGTATAAGTCGGTCTTTATGTTATTTTTGACTTTAACATTTAAGAAGTCATGTAACTCAATTAAATGGTAATATAACTAAAACAACAAAAAGGGAAAAAAAAAAAGGGTGAAGAATAGGAAGACAAAAAAAAAAAGAAAAAGGATATAAATAGCATGGCCAAAACATTTTTAAAGGAAATTTAATGGATTTATTAACAGCATGCTCAAGACGGCAATGGGCTAAACTAATGCCTTCTATTAATTAGGCCATAACTATACTTGAGTCTCGTACTACCTTATGGGTCTTAAAGTATGTATTCAAGTCATGGACCAAATCACAATATGTATATTCATGTACTGGACTTCTCTTCCAGCATCCTTAACTTTTTTTTTTTGTTTTTGTTTTCTCGTACTCTATTTATTATTATAACACTTAAAATATCTTTTTCAGAAAATGATTTTCCAAAATAATTTTCAGATTCGTCATTCCGGAATAGAAAAAATAATTTAAATATGTATTTTGTATATTACGAATTTTTAAATTTGGAGTATTAATTTATAAGTAAAAATTTTCTTAAGAATAAAATAAAAAATTCATATCAAGATAAGTGACCAAAGAAAACTACGGTGCTGGAAGAAAAGGCACGATGCATATTTGAATTAACTTTTAGACCAAAAAAGAAAAAAAAATAATTTATATATCTTTATAATAACATAAACTTTATAATTTAGCAATTTTTAAAATTTAAAATAATACACACACATATATATGTGCCTTTACAGATAATTTTGTAATATTCTAAATAAATCAAATTAATTACTTTTGATGCCAAGAGGTTGATGCCAAGAGGTTGTTCCATATTACTTGCATAAACTTCAGAATTGAATATTAGTAGCAAGGAAGAGTTGCACAACATATCCAAATCTTTTTGGGGGGTAATGATGTAACTACTATAGTCACTTTGCCTTAGAACCTCTTTGTAATTCCTATCTAAATTTACCTACCCTGAATGTTGGCTATCTGAGAAAACAAAGCAGAATTAGCATCCACACTATCAGACACATCATTTGCTAGAGTACCCGAGTGAACTGCTATATTATCATTATGTTCATTTTTTCCTTCAAGTGAAGCAGCTTGTTGTAGACGCAAAGCATATTCCAAATGCCACAACACATCTCCCATACTAGGCCTATCAACACCATAATTAGCTAAACATCTCTCAGCAATTTGCACAAAAACCTCTAATGATTGAGGATTTATAGTTTCAACAATACGTGGATCAATAATTTGATGCAGCATTCCTTTTCTATTCTGTTGCATGGCCCAATCAGCCAAGTTAATCTCCTCTCTTGGCAGTGTAGAGCAAATAACTGGCCTAGCACAAAGTACTTCAAATAGAACTACCCCGAAAGAGTATATGTCAGATTTCTGAGTTAGTTGTTGGCTCATATAATACTCAGGATCAAGGTATCCTAAACTACCCTTCACAGCTGTGCTCACTTGAGCTTTCTCTGCGACAAATTTTGATAAACCAAAGTCAGAAACCTTTGCAACATATTTCTCATCTAATAGGATGTTTGTTGTCTTCATGTCACGATGTGTAATGCTTTGAGCTGCACCAGTGTGAAGATAGTGCAAGCCACGAGCAGCGCCAATGCATATTTCAAGCCTCTTTTGCCATGGCAAAGGAGGGAGGTCTGAGTCATAAAGGTGGGAACGGAAAGTGCCATTAGCCATGTACTCATACACAAGAACCATCTCTGAATTTTCATCACAGTATCCCATCAGTGAGACTAGGTCGCGATGGCGTAGCTTTGAGAGCATGTCTAGTTCTGTTCTGAATTCATTGATGCCTTGTTCTGAACTTTCATTTCCTCGTTTTATAGCAACTTTTGTCCCATCCCTCAACGTTCCAAGATACACTTTGCCAAATCCTCCAATGCCAATCACTCTCTTTTTATCAAAATTATTGGTGGCATGTCGCAATTCATTGAAAGGGAAGAACCTTTCAGGCCCCTTTGGGGAAACAGAATGGTCATGTTTATTGTTCTTGTGAGAACTGAATGTTGTTGAGCTTTTGGATGAAAACAATCTAGTTGAATGGATAGGGAGAAGCCATGCTGAGAACCTCTTATGCTTTTCCGAATCTTGGGGTCTTCTTTTCCACCTTATAAAAATTATTGCTAGCAATAATATTGATGTCACAGCCAATGCTAGTCCAACAGAAGCAAAAATTTTCATTACTTTGGCTGTTGAACTTGGCCCTTTGTATTTCCCATCAACAGAGAACAAACCATCCAAGCTATCAGCAGTGTTGCTCATCTTCATCACCTCAATTCCATTCACAATTGCATTGGCCGTGCCTTCTTGGAGATCGGCTGGTCCAACTTGAACTAAAATTGAACCATTTGTTATAGCCGATGCATTCAACACAAAGTCCTTGTAAAAAGCAGTGGCTAGAGCTTTGGTTTGTGATGAAAGGTCCAAAGCTGACACACCCTCAATCCCATTGATGTACACATTGAAGTATAGCTGATTAAGACTCTTGCTCACAATGTCACAAAAATGCATTCTTATCAAATAAGAGTAGCTCCTTTCCACATTCACCATCCAACTGAGATTGAAATTTGGTTCCATAATTCTAGGGTCCTTCATCTGTACAGCACTTGCATAGACCAAGTTTGGAGAAATCAAAGGCGTAACCCCGGTACGAGGATACTTGATGCTTTTGTTGGACACAACAGCAGTCTCAGAACCCTGTGGGAAAATGTTGTAAGACACATCAGTTTCCCATGTTCTTGACAAAGTGTCATTTTCAGGAGTTATGGTCGAGCCACCAACATTTATTCTGTAGGAAACTTCAAGAGCAGATTTCAACAACCCTTTGAATTCTCCAAGTGGGGAAAGTGAAGTGGCTGAATCTGAGATAAGACTGTCAGGGGCTGAGACAACCTCAATGGCATTGATGAAAGCAAACGAGTTTTTCTTAGGCTTGAATTTGAGGGAGAATCTAGTGTCAGAAACGTTAACAAGGTATTCCTTGAAAACAGGTGAGTTATTGTTTCTCAAAGAGAACTCATGCAAGAGCACATAGTGATTAGTCTGGACAGAGAAAACAGCACTTGTTAAGTTATAGGAAGGGTGAGGGAGAGGGAAGAAGTAGAGACGAATCCAAAGTCTACCAGTTTTGGAGATGTGAAAGGTGTAGGTGGATTCGTCTTGAAAAACTCTTGCAGTTTGATACAGAGGGAGTGATGAAGAAGGAACAGAAGAAGAGAAATTTGAGTCACTTGAGATTTGCACATCTTCAGTTGTGAATAAGAGAGAACTAGTTTCACGATCAGATTTGAAGGTTCTACCATCTTTGAGGTGAGAGGGGTAGGAAGAGCCACAATTAATGAGATAGTTAACATTGGGTGAGAAAGAAGAGTCATCACATTTCACAAGGCTAAAAAGGAAAAGGTGAAGAATTGATATTGAAAGAAATGATACAGAAAGAGGTTTCATTATTATTCCTTTGTTCTCTACTTCCATTGTTGAGGTTCAATTTCAACAATGATGATGGACATAAAGATGGCGGTATATTAAGGAATGGTATTAGAGAAGAAACTGAGATGGTTTTTTGGTTTGAAGAGGGTGCATGTAGCAGTTGGAGAAACAGAAGAGACCAAGTTCGGTTGCATGTTGGAGAGTGTTGTTTGTTAGAATCGGTATAACTGATGATCAACATAACCCAGTTATGAGTTGGACCTGTTACTAAGGATGTTTGTCTTAAAATACTTTTCCACACATCAATAAACAAGAGCAATAATCGCTTAACAACTAAACCGGAATCAATTTAGATTTAGAAAGAATATTATGTTTTAGCATGATGCAATGCAACAGAACATAGTTTGGTAAATATGTTACACATATGTTCTTTTAAAAATAGTCTAATCTTATTGAGGAATATCATCGTGACCCCACTTTAAAAAATTGAAGATTATTTACTAGATGATAAAATTGTTTGTGATCTTAAATAAACTGCATTTTGGTTATTTATAATAAAAAGTGAAGTAGTTAAATAAGATATTTTTTTTTACATATGGGGTAATTTTTTTAATATTTTCCTAGGGAATTATTTTGCACATCTTGTTTTCATAATTTATTTTTAATTTAAGTTATAAAAATTGTATATATAAAACATAACCTGAATATAGTTTTTTTTTTTTTTTTTTTTTTTTTTTTTTTTTTTGTTAGAAATTGGGTTTCATTCATGAGAAAAATGACAATTAATTACTTTAATTATAGGAGTATATATTCAAAAGTTGAGTGAGGTTGGGAAACACAACACAGGCACTATAGTGTAGTGTAATGAGGTTATGATTATGAAATGAACAAGAATGGTGGAACTGGATCCGCAACTTGCAGCAAAATCAAATCGAAATGATTGGTCAATCCACGATAACAAGGAGGATTTGGTATTTCCCCCAATTGATCACGAAGATCTTGAAATTCCAACCCCTAACTCACCTTCACCTGCAATTCCTTCGTCCTCCCAATCACCCTTCAATTCTCATCTTCGAGGCTGGATTAGTATCTCCCTTCACATGTTGCGTTCCAAGGTTTCATCTTTCAGGAAGAGAGGGGCATTTTGGTCAATTGGGGTGCCCGCTACTGCAGCTCTGCTTATGTTGTTCTGGTTCATCATCAGCTTTAGGAAGAAGAGAACCCTCACACCCAATCAAGCTCGTCTCATCAACATCATCAATGACAAAGATCGGGTTTGTTCATTTCATCTCTTTCTTTTATTATTCAAATCAAATTTAGTACTTTAAGTGTTGTTTGTTTTGGTGTATTAGTTAGTTAATTAAAAGATGGTTAAGCCTAAACAATGAGACTAATGAAGGAGACAACACCGATTTGTTGTGTACCATGGAATATAATAGATAGCATTCATCATGTCATTGTTTTCTACCCTAACAACAAAGTTTTACGGCACATATCTCATTCCATGTGGATTGGATTAAAGAAAATTTATAAGAAACAATCAAATGGGGAAAAATTAATTTTTGATTTTTGAAAGCATTTCCTTCTTGCTTAATGGCTACATAATTCAAACATTGAATATCTTGGAGATCTCACGACATCTAATGTTATGATTTTAACAATGTGTATAAGTTGATTGGTTTGTTCTCATTGCAAATACAATATTGTTTCTCTCTCATTTCTGTAGATTTATTCTCTTGAAGCTATACAGTTTGTAACTCTTCGCTGACTGTCCTTGTTTGCTTTGGCCTTTGTTTCCAACTGTTGCTACTTTTATTTACAGAAAATTGCCCAACTCTTGCACCAGATTGCACAAATGAATGAGATACTTATAGCTCGTCACAAAGCTTTGGCTGCAAAAGTGGTTGAATGATTGCTCTAAAAAGTTGTGAATACTGTTGGTAGCTCGCTTTCACAAGGAACAGTGATCAAGAGTTTCACCCTATACTAGTATTGATCATTATGCTGCTATTTTCCTCTTTATATTTTGAAATATCCCAGCATGCATGTGCACTTTGCACGTTGCTTGTATTCTGCATGTGAAAGTTAGGTTGTAAATTGACAGAAGAACTAATTGTGATTTTTAGTGATTTTTAGCACATGTTCCTGCTACAGCTGAGTGATTGAACATGTCTCAAACTGGCATCTCAAACCATGGAAGGAAATTGCTGACAAATGAAGTGCCAACTTTGGGGTTATATCATTTATTAATCTGCAAGACAACTGGTCATTCACTCTTCATGATTCATGAATGACTAGTTCAGCAGGGAACCACTGAATTTACGAAGGGAAGATTGGAGAACACTCTTAACTGTACTAATGGTTAGTTAACTAGGTTCGTCGTGCTCAAATGTTTCGCACATGTTGCATTTACCCTTGATATATGACTCCCACATATTTGGTTAGCTTTTGGAAATTCCTATTCTTTTATTTACTCTATTTGAGATGCATGTAATAGAACAGCCAAGAGTTTATTATTCTATAGCTTTAAGGAGCGAATGTTGACTAATAGTAAACAGGTACATTGTCATGTCTTGATTAATTATTAGTAAAAGAACCTGTTTGATGTTTCCAAAGAATTATTTATTGTCACGCAGAAATACGTATTTTCGTGTCATTTTCTGTACTTTTAATTTTCTGTACTTTTAGTAGCAAAATTTTCTGTACTTTTAGTAGCAAAAGCATACGCATTACGAAATTAAACTCTTTTAATTACATGTCCGATGATTTGCACTTCCTCTTCAAAGACCAAGGCAAGATAAAGAGGTTGAAAAAAAATAAAAAATGATGAGGAAATTACTGCCTTTCGGATACAATTTACAAAACAATGAAAATTGCCATGACCACTTCTTTTATTTTTTTAATTCTGTAAAAATAATCACAAGTGCCTGAAAATTTATAACAATGTGCTCTAAATAATCAATTGAACTAAACCCCAATGCCATGACCACTCATGTTTTAACCAAATCATAACTATGCAATTATTTGTTAGTCCAATATCTTTTTACAATGAACTCATCATTTTGCTACAATGCAACTATAATTTATAAGAGACGCGATAATGATGGAGATACCAAGAGAGAAAACAAGTCATGTGATGTTAGAAATCCCTTAAAACCTTCGAACCAAATTAAGGGTGACTTTTAACCATCACAGTCAGCGCAGCAAGAGTACTTCCACACTGTTTTTGATACTTTACTGGGAAGTGTAATTTTATGCAAACATCATTAACTCACTCCATTAGTGTATTAAGCACATAATTTCACCTACGAGGATATTGCAAAAAATAATGTTAAAGGATATGCTAACAGCCTAATATTAAAACTTTTCTACCATACTATTGCGAACAGTGTACTCTTATTCTGTGTACTCATCAGTCATACATAAATGATAAATAAGATCTTACCCCAAATTTTTATTTTCTTAAGCTCTACAGTAACTCGCAAATGGGAAAGGCAAGAAATTATTGAAAAGTGAAAAATAGGATCCGACAAAGAAATATGCTAACATTATTACATTAACATGTAACAAAGCAGAGCCTTGTGAGCCATGATATTCATATATCATGCCGCTGTATCCGTAACTAGAATACCTTTTTAGTTCCAAGACAAGACAAAACTGTGTTGCAGTTAAAAGATGTTGGTGGTGTCTGATATGTAGATATTAATCCTACAGTTACTTCAAATCTTAATCCAGACAAACTGCCACATACGTCCTTTGTTGAAGATCATACCTTTCTTTCCTCTGCCTTCTCTTGGAATTCAGAAACACATTTGAGATCTGCAGATCAAATATGACAAACAGAAACCGAAACTCACACTGGTGGTTAACTCATAGTACAAATCACAACAATATCAAGAGACATAGAAGTATATTAATTAAGTTCGTGAATTCATTTCATGTCACAAAAGCCCAAATACAAAAGGAAGCTCAGTATACAGCAGATAAGTAAATAAAATTTGTTTGCTGATTGCTCAAACTTGGAAGAAAGAAGATAACTTACGAAAGAATTCTATCCTAACATTCTCAAATAAGTAACAAGAAAACAGTAAAAGCAGAAGTTACATGTGAACTGTCAACCAATGAAATTCCAGTTCTAAATAATTACTCTCTAGAATACCACCATTGAACAGCTCATCACTCACTAGCTCTTGGATTCACTGCTTTCTGTAGAATGTCTCCGGATATCAAACTGGTCTACAAACTCCAAAGGCGTAACAGTCTCATTCCTGATTCTCTTAATCTTAGGACTCAACAGACCGCGATGCCTGAAGCCATAGAGCTTGAGCACCTGATTATCAGCAAAATTGAAAGCCCTCTCCATGCTACTGAGACACCTTTCCACAGGATAATCTCCATAGCTCCCACACGGCTTACACCCAACAAAATGTGTCACAAACGGCCACCTCTCATCCCCCAACCCAGGGTGATACTTCTCAATCATCTCTTCATATCGATCAACCAAACCAGCCCAATACCCGTGCAAATAGAATGAATTCTCAAGAAAAACCTTATCCATCCACTTCTCCTTCTTTGACAACAACAAATATATCAACGCAGACTGATCATCAGCCTCAAACGCCGGTCTTCCCTTGAGATTCGCCGTCAAGATCTTGCCAGCTTCCTCACGAACAGGCCCTTTAGGACCCATGGGAGCCCAATCATCAAGCAAATCCAAAGACCACTGACAATTCCTAAACAGAAAACTGCCAGTATTCACTGCAATCCACGACTTCTGTTCAAACAACAAATCAGGGTAACCATGAAGCACCAAATTATACTCATCATACTTAGACAAAGGAAGCTCAAAAACCATATCAGTAAAAAAAGCATCACTATCCATCCACCAAATCCATTCAACCTCAGGATGCGACAACATCAATCTCCGAATCATGGGCAATTTGGCCCAATACCCAGCAAGCTCAATATCCAAATGTGCCAAATTATACACAATCTCAATCCCATGCAATCTACAGTAATCAATCTTGTTCTTAATCGATTTCAACAAGTAATGATCTCCAATAGGGTTATCACAGGGCTTAGGAGGAGACCCAGTCAAAAGCAAGATGCGAGGTTTACCTCTAACAAAATTAGGGTACTCAGGGTTTTGATTGAGCCACGTTTTACGCTCTTGGTCCCAATTCAAGATCTTGGGGCCAAGAGAGAAGGTGGCGTTAGGGTTGAAAGGGGTTTGGTCATCGGGATCGTTGGGGTCGGCGTCGGATCGGATCTCAGCGAGGATGCGGTTGGTTTCTTCGACGAGATTCTGGTTGACGGCGTCGGCATCGGAGGATCCTAGGTTTACGCCGATGGTACCACGGAGTACGAGGATTGTGACGAAACCACACAAGATTGTGATCTTGATGTTGTTGAAGGTTTTCTGGATCTGACGGCCGCGTGGAAGCGCGTGTCCTCTGGCTCGCGCGTTAGAGGTGGGTAGAGCCGCGCTGGTGCTGCGCTTGTGGTGGTTCTCTTGCCCCATTCTTTCGTTATCCCTCAGATTTGGAGGGTTTTTATTTATTTATCTCTATTTCCCAAATTTCTATCTATCAATCAATGAATCCAAAAATGAATAAATTGTTTTGCCACGATCCGAGAGAGAGGTACTGAGAATTAAGGGTTTGCTTCGTTTCTTCTGCTCCTCATCATCTCAAATCGAGGTTTATGAACAAAATCGTTGGTTTTCAAAGAACAACCCAAGGTTTCAAGAAAGACGTGTTTTTTCTTAGTGCCCGATCTTTAACACTTTATAATAATAATGTAATAATTAATATATATAATCTTCTTTTGGAACGTGATTCGTGTACACTAGTTGGCTTCCGACACGGCTAGGGATTAAAATAAGAGGAAGAAATTATGACGGTGTTAGATACATGAAAAGAAATTAAATTTATTTATATGCTAAAAAAATCATATGTTAGAATTATTAATTATTTTTGTACTTTGGTTATTTTTTATTATATATAAAAATCTTAATAATGGCATTGTTTAAATTTATGTTTATTGTTAACATAAAAAATATGTTATAAATTAATTAAAGATCAATCAAACATAATTTTTAAAGCAATTATTAAAATATTAAAAATTTATTATACATAACTATTTATAATTAGATTACATTTTACCCACTTTTAAGAAATAATTTTTCTTTATTATTTTAATTTTATTAGCGGATGACAGTGTATAGAAAAAAGTTACACAAGACAATTTTTAAATCTTAAAAAATTAGTATTTATGCATCGGTAACATTTGGTTTGGCCAGAAATATAGGTCAAACAAATTCTCCAATCTGACAAGTTAAAAAAGACAAGTTTCAACGCTTCAGCATAGTCATAGACCATTACCTCATTAGGTATGACTACAGTGAAAAAGTTAACCCAAGAGAACCATGCTCACGGTTTAATTATTTTCATTCTTGACATACAAGAGAATAAATAAATTAAATGACTATATGCTAAATCCAAAACATAGAAAAGAACGTGTATTGTCAAGTTGGTTAGCAAAGTATATAAATTATTATAATTTTTCGTAAATTTTTTGACATTAATGTTTGATTTTTACGTATATAAAAAAAAAAGTAGATTAAGGATACTTTGAGAAAAATATTAGTGAGGAATACGTATGTAATGGAGTTTAACTAATAAACGTAAATTCCAGCTTTTGGCGTTCTGTCAATGGACCCATGGTTTGCAACTTTGCATAGTGTCAACGCGGAACCTGAGTCAGTTATTCTGTAGAAAGCATCTTCTAGGAAGAACCACATAACCATGTAGATGACTAAGAAGCGCGTGGATTCTACTTGCATTGTGTGGAATGTAACATTGAAGAGTGGCAAGTGGCAACGTGGGCGAGAGCCAAAGGGGCTCCACAATATCCCAATATGGTCGTTGACACCTTATTCTTGTCCCTTTCCTGTGCTTAACTTACATGTGCCATGGATTAGATTGGCCCATGTGAGGAGTTTCAAGATCTTGATCTTCCTCACTTGCTTCAAACTCCATTTTGCAATACTGAGTTATAAGCATCTCCCACTGTCCTACATGGAGATGGTTTCAACAATAGTACATGCACCTCAAAAAGGATAAAGGGCCTTTTCGGTTATACCAAAAATAAACATCAAAAACAAAGAGTTTGATCATGGACAAAATAGAAACATGGCCTATTGCATTGTGTACAAGCAGCTAGTTTCTGATTCTAGATGCCTTTTTAAGGTGCTTTTTGGAGATTCCAAACATGTACCCCTCTTACTATGCATACATGTTACCTCCTTCTCAAACTATACTACAAGGAGATTGAGAGGGAAACTTGATTTATGAACTATTTGGCCAGAGTAGAAGTGATCAGAACAAGAAACAATGTATTCGAAAATCAGGGGAATTCGTTAATAAAGACAAGTAATTTGAAAAGCATGCCAAAGCTAGAAACCTCCTGGCAACTTAAAAGCTATAGATATACCACAAATAAAAACAATACAAATGTGGTCCAGACAAAATCTATAGGAAAATTATGTACCTGCTTTGGGTTTTTTCCAGACATATGCAGTTTATATTAGTTATTCTCTTCAATTATCTCGTGAAAGGTATGAACTGTGAGGGAAGCACATACACGAGGAAAAAAGAAGCAGGTCCATATCTAACAGTTGACCCACATTTTTGTTGACACACCAACATATCCGCATAGTATTCTTATAAATTAAAATAAACAAATAGATAGTTGAAACTCATTTGATAAACATGTTTTAACTCGAGCAAGGTATATTTTCGGAAATTTTCTTAATGTTCATACTCATAAATGGGTATTCATACAATCTTTGGAAATATGCATGTCGCGTCTGTAATTTAAACTTTGCCATTGCTCGTGCTGTCAGGTCTTGTAACTCTTGTTTCTTTTTATGCTTTATAATGCCACTATTGACTACCAATAGCCCAATATTAAGATAACCTACAAAGGGAAATTAGATGAAGCTGGAGACACCAGTTTCAGATGGTAACTAAATTGCAAATATTAAAATAATGTATTGGCCAGCTACAAGCTGCAATTCTAATAGAGTAATGGAAGAAGAGAAAAAAGCTATATAGGGATTCAATCTTCCCCTGACACTTAATGAAGTTGCCAAAAGTACATTTCCCATACCAGGCTGATCTGGTTGATTGTAAATTGTCCATTGCGCCAAGGATAGTCATATGGCACAAAATGGTATGACTAACTTATGTTAAAGCACTGTAAAATATGAACTTGAACTACCAGAATAAGATGCAAAAAAATAAATAAGATGCAATTTAACAGAGAAATCATAAAGATTTTTCATGCAAGATGTTGAATCTAATGACACAGACACAAGGCATATAGTTCACATGTAAATCTATTATAAGCAAGCAGGAAGATTAAACTGTTCTTTAGAGAAAAATGGCAGAAGAGAGCTGGAACAAGGACTACATAACTTACATGCAATAGATATTTTTTTACTTCTTTTTCTTCTTTATGGCAGCAGATTTTTTCCTCATCTTCAATTTCCCAGAAAATTTTGCAACTTTATGTGGAGACTTGGATATTGAACTGTCCACAAGGCTATTTTTTTCTGGCCTTTTAGGTTTGTATACTTCTGTTACCGAAGGATCCAAAACATCCCGTGAGCACTGAAGAGTGATGCCCATACCTGTGGCTTCATCCCAAAGCTCTCTTCCCTTCTCAAAATCACCTCCTCTGCAAAGCTTTGGAATGAGCACATCATAAACTGGCCCATAGCCTCCCATCTCACTTTTCTTCATTTTCTCAAACAGTTCAAGAGCATAATTTACCCTTTCAACCCCACAGAGGATACCAATCAAACTGTAGTAAAACTTATGGTTTGGCACCAAACCTTTTCCAATCATTTGATCCACTACCTCTTTCCCTTTACCAAACCTGCCACTCAGAAACAACACCTTTGCCACAAGATAATAGCTGACCCAATCGGGATCACAACCAGAATTTTTCATTGTTTCAAGTATTTGACAAGATTCTTTAACTCTTCTTGTCTTCCCCAGACAAGAAAGCAGTATGTTGTAACTGATTGAGTTTGGGAAAACCTTATAAGACCTCATCTCCATCATGACATTTAAAGCTTCAGGCACAAGCCCTGAAGGATTATGTCTAAGATTTCGTTCACAGAGGCACCTGAGGAGTGTATTGTAGCCCAACAAATCAGGGATAACCCCATCTGATTTCATCTCTTTAATAATTCTCCTAGCTTCCTTCACATTACTCTGCACAGACCACCCATAAAGAAGACTTCTATATATGCAAGGTTTTGTGCCTGCAATCTTATCTTTGTGGTGCCAAACTACCCCTTCAGCCCTCTTAGCATGCCCTTTGGAGCAAAGCGCATTAACTATAGCAGTAACTGTAAATTCATCTGTAGGACACTTATACTTGTCTAAGTTCTTGAAAATACCCAATGCCTCATCTTCTTTTCCTAGTTTAACCAAATTCTCAGCTACAAGACCAAAAGTCTCCGCATCCATGACTCTGCCCTCCTTCTTGAGATCACCCATCAAAATATCCATTGCTGTGTAGTCTTTCTTTTCAGCAAAAACTCGAAGAGCGTGATTATAATCTTTGTCTTCCAAATTATGACTCAAATTCTTACTAGACCATAAGAAGAACCTGAGCAATCTTCTAGTGTGTGCCTCATGCTTACTAGAATCAATAGCCTGAACTACAAGAGATGAAGTTAAAGAATCCTTAAACTTATTTAAACTCAACTCCAGATCATCTAGCCCACCAACAGTGCTCATGACAATGCTGCAGAGCTCTTGCAACTGGTGAGGAACAGATATGGGCGGCAATGTAGAGTAATGTGAACATAGAAGTATTTGCAAATTCTGGTTACTCGTATTTTGAAGCCAAGAGCATTTCCATGAAGGTTTGAACAAGACATGCATCTTGAATATCATTTGAGAAATTCATCAAACATGTTATGTGCAGCGTTGTAATTAACACAATGGTATGTTAACAGGAAAAGTAAGATGCTGCCATTCACAAAATCCAAACTTTAGGGACTGCGTATGTACCCCTTGTGCCTCAAATTAAGGGTTCGAAGCTGAACTTCAAAAGTCGGGAATGAACAAATAAACAACTAAGAGTTTATCTTCTGAGTCTAGAAGAATAATAGAAGATATTCAGTAAGAAATACAAACTATTACTTTAATATAAGCGTAAATTAATACCACTAATTTTTACTCCATTCTACATCATTTTTATTTTATTTTTCTTTAGATATTTGAATATAACTTCAAAATTAATATACAATTTGAGTAGAAAGATATTTTATATAGCTTTGATCTTTTAAAGTATGTGCCTATATAATTTGGTTTTTGAAAATACTTCATACTAAATAAGTGCTAGTGATATGTGAAGGACTTTATTTGTCAAGTAGGTTGATAGTATAAGCTTCTTAAAATACATTGCTTCTAAAACACTTATAAAACATACTTCCACTCATGTTTTCCCATGAATATGAATAGGTTTGGAGAGAAGGATTTAAGAAGGAAAAAAATTAGAAGATATTGTGATTTTTTTTTTCTTTTTTTAAGAGTGAAATTGAGAAAGAAGACATTACATTTCGATATCATTATTTACAACGAAAAGATTTGCATGTATTATTTATTTAAAAAAATATTTGATGATTAATTATAATACAAGAAAAAATAATTGATCAATTACCTCACAAAATATATAAAAAAATAATAAAAAAAAAATATGTAATTTTATTATTATTTTGTCTAATACATGGCAACATAATTTTAATTTTTTTAAGTCGTGGCAATACATAAGAATCAACTCAAATAACCATTCCGAACGGTCATTATTGTTTAAGGGAAAGATTATTAGTCATTCACTTTACATAATGCTATTTTTTGAATCAATAATTCATGTTGTTTTCTTAATTCTTATTTTATTCTTTTGCCAAGGGAGAGGAAATTCATCCTGCAGTTCTAGATGGAGTTGAGGACATCAGTAGTAACAAGAAAATTTAAAGGTGTAAACATCAGTTGAACTACAAACATCATGAAATGGAACCAACTTTACAGCATAACTAATATTTAATTAATTTTTTGCTATGAATAACTAACCTATGCTTAAATGTCAACTTTCTTCTATTTGCTATGAATGATCAATTTTTTGGCAACTAATTTAATCCCTGCATTCTGCTGATAGTCATACGGATCTAAGGAGAAGAAGGCATCAACAAATGTCCCAGGCATGAACAAGGAACCAAGTTCTGCAGCATCAAACTTGCTGAAGAGAAATCTTTGCAATGCCCCGGACGATTCTCTTTGATATATTTCTGTGGCATAAATGGCAACATCTGCCACCACTGCTGTAGGTATGCTGCAAAATAAATGTCAGAAATCAGAGAAATCCTAAATTTTGCCAATTAGGATCACAAAAGCAGAAATTTTGGATTAATTTCTCTATTCAATTGATGGTATTCTTGAAGTTATTCCTACTTCGTGATTTTAACCAGTTAATAGTATCCCTTCTTTATCTATATAAAGCATAAACACAAGGGTGCCCCAGTACATTAGGTTCCTACCAAGTGGGGATCTAGGGAAAGTTGATGTATGCAGCCTTACCCCTGCAAGCAAAGAAGTTGTTTACAAGATTTGAACCCATGACACTAGGTCATGGCAACCTTACCATTGCGCCAAGGTTCACCCTCATAAAGCAAAAAAACAGTAAAAGCATAAATTGAAGCAGTGATTTCTGATGATTTAATAAAACCAGGAAAAAGGACGCTAATGGAGAAAACTCTTAAGGATGCTTCAAAACCCCCTCAGCATGGTGGTCATGTGAAAATGAATAATGTTATATACCATTATACATGTCATTTATATTGATAGAATAAAATAACAGGTCAAGAACTTACTGCAATCTGACAGTTGGATAGTTGAAGAAGCCTTCTTTCCTAATAACAACATGCCTCCATTCAGAGCTGCTACCAGAATCCAAGGTTAACTTTTGTACTACGCGGTCACATGCATCAAGAACGTTACATAGACTTGGTGATGGATCAACCACAAAACTCAAACGAGGTCGGCCAGCATTATCAAAAAACTTTGTGCTTATTCCAAACCGCACTTTCAAATCAGTACAATGAAGCTGAAATGGGAAACCTTCATGCAGTAATTCTATCCTTTGACTGCCATGAAAAGATGGAACAATAGATGCGTCAATAGAAGGGATACATATTCCATCAGGTTCTAAAACAACTGTAGAGCTGCTGCAAGGCAGAGAAGATGAGGAAGCCAAGTCATGTAACTCTTGCATAGGTTTTTCCTTTATGGCAACATCTGATTGAATGGAATCTCTATTTAATTCATCCTTGAGAGCATGCAAGTAAAAAGTATCCTGTTGAACAATATTAGGATCTGCAATATTTGGGACTTCTCCTGTTGGGCTGCTCATTGCAAAAGAAACTCTGGGATGGTTTTTGTCTTTATTTTCAGTTGCAAGAGATGATATCGATACAGAATCCTTATTTATATTCAACAATCCCCCCTGTAATGGAGAATTTCCATTTGTGCGGCTTCTTGTTTTAGCATTTGGTGAAACCCAACTATTTGTAGTGAATATATCTGGCCGACTTGACTCCTGTAAAGACAGAAATTATCACTATTTTTACGACAAGTTCTCAACTAATGCTGCAAAGCACATAACAATATCAGGGGGGAAAGCTTTGAAATTCATATATACAAAAGATTATAGAGTAAGAACAGCGTATTATTGTTTCTCAAAATGCTTTTTTTGGTTATTCAGAAAGTAGTGCAAGCATTAAGGTTCCTAGATCAAATATTACTTAGTAATCAATCTACTGAAGCTACACAGTAAAACCTCAATTCCAGCCACATTTAGGGTAATCCTGCCAATGTAAGGCAGATTCTATTAGTAATCTACTGAGGATACACAGTAAAACCCGAATTCCAGCCACATATAGGGTAATCCTGCCTATGTAAGGCAGATTCTAAACCCCACCCCCCAAACAGACGTAGCATGTGAAAATTCTAATGATGTGACTATGTGAGTTCTCTGCTGTATATGAACTTTATGCGGAGACTGTATAGTTATCCAACCTTTAAAAGCACAATTGGGAGATATATGATCTAATGATGTCAAAAGGTAGTAAGATTAAGTAATATGACATGTAACCAAAACGAGAAAAACACAACTAAATTCTAAAAAGATGCATTAAGCTGAGATGTAAGCACAAGTTTTTTTTTATAACACTAATCACAAAGTAAACAAATATTTTGGTTCTTTCTTCTTACTAACGATTTGAAAAAACAAAACCTTAACTATAACAAAAGTTGTTGTCACATCAATGGCTGAGCAGATACTGAACAAAAAAAAAAACCAAAACTTGAAATTAGAAATTACCAAGAATAGCACTGTTGAACAGTATTTGAGGACTTCAAGATTCATCCGAACATCATCCAAGCTCCTGAAAATCCACAGCAGCAAAGATTACCAAAGAGAAATTCAACACAACAAGAGATTGAGAAGGCAACATAAGATAAAACAAAACTCCTTGCATTAGCTGAATTACCTATGTGTCTGACGTCCAAGCCCAAAGTAACTTGCAAGAGTAGCCATCTGAAGAGAACAACATCAATCACATACAAATATCACAAATTAAACTTCACAGAAATATCTAAATGATAGAACAAAACACAACACAAAAAGAAAAGAAATGCATGTAAAGAACGTTATAATGTTGATACCTTCATGTCACCAGCTCTTCTTCCAAACTTTTGAGTCAACAAAACGAGAGAGTCAATGGCACCCTTAGGTTCCGGCGGCGCCTGATTAATCTCAGCAAATGCATCTCTAATCCTAACACAATCGAATCGCAATATATTGTGACCCGCCCAAATCCTCCCTACACGAAATTCACCGTCAAAATTCAAAATTCAAAATTTCACCCCACAAAACACAAACAAAGTTTTTATTTTTGAAAAAGAGAACTTCATGTTCAGTGAACAAACCGTGAAGAAGGTCGTAGACGAGGTGAGCAATGTCGGCGAAGGTAGGAGCGGCGGAGACGGCGGCGGCGGTGATGCCGTTGCAGCGCTCCGAGAGTGGGGAGATGACGGAGAGGTCGGTGGGTCGGACGAGAGTGGAGTAATTGCGGAGCTCGGTGAGTTTTCTGGGGCAAACCAAAATGGCTCCGAATTCGAGAATTGCGAAACGCTGACCGGGTCGGGTCGGAACGCTGGTTTCAACATCGAAGAAAATTATCTCAGAACGATCTTCTACAACTGGAGTATCCATTCCCTTTCACTCGGAATTGAATTGAACAGTGTTTTTGTTTTTGTAGTATAAATATAAACAGAATAGTAAGTTTCTTTGTTTATTTGTTTTGTTTTGGTTTAGGGTTTATATAATGACGGAGACAGGCCCATTGCTTAAGTTATTACTAACCCAGCCATGAGGTCTAGTGTTGGTATCTCTCTTTGTTCATGCAATGTAAACCATAACGGTAAGCAATGAATAGTGGATGTTGTTGGAGGTTAGTTTTTGGTTATTCTTTGCTTCATCAAGCAACTTTTCATGGATTCCCTAGTACTCAACACCTTACATAAACCATTCAAAAACAAATCCCAATCATTATGGAAGGTATTGTTATATCAATGACAAGAAACATAGTATATTGGGATTCCCAACAGCTATTTCTTTATCAGAATTTTTAAGATTGATGGTGTATAGACTATAAAGAGGGGAGGAGAAATTAAATTATATCTAAACTAATTACTACAATATTCAATAAGTGTGTTATCAATTGAGCTACACTATTAGGTTACAAAACTTTATATTGATTTATAAACTCTATGAAAATATAAATTAGATTAACTATTACATTATTTATTATTAACTGAATGATTTTTATCAAAACTTATTGGTCTAGTGAAAGTTTCTTTCACACATACATTTCTATATTATTGTGTTGAAAGTTCCTTTAAAATTTACAAATATAAATGATTGTTATTTA
Source organism: Hylodesmum podocarpum (assembly GCA_026586105.1). Classification (NCBI taxonomy): domain Eukaryota; kingdom Viridiplantae; phylum Streptophyta; class Magnoliopsida; order Fabales; family Fabaceae; genus Hylodesmum; species Hylodesmum podocarpum. The sequence continues at coordinate 6,851,368 of JALJEV010001432.1, read as the reverse complement.
ATTTTAATAAAACTTAGCACAAACAATCAAGGTAGTGAAAAGTTATTGATGATTTAACAATATAGGTACGTTATATCAATACATATATATAATCCCTGTATTTTTAATTTCATTTTTTACCACTTGTGTTTTTTACGTATGTTTTTTTCATGGTCCAATTAGTAAATAAGTTTTGTCCAACTAAATCAGCATTTCTCAGCCAGTACATGAGAACAAGATTTTGAATAAATGAATCAGACAACAAAAGGAATGGCTCATCTATTAATATTAATAATGAAATAATTACAATACACGTTTTGGTTTACGCGTTACAAGATTTTCTGTCCTATCAATGTTTTTGTCATGCCAGCAAGAATGCTGAATCGATTTCAAAGACAGCACGTGAGAAGGAAAACTTGTGGCAAAATGGTACAAGCATTCCGTGTCAAAATGTTTGTGTAATCAGAGTAACGGTATAGAATCACCGAGGGAAACTAGAACTCACTAGCAATTACTAGCAACCACTCTGAAAAGCAGGAAATAAACGCCTTCTGAAAAAATGTTGGCAAATATAATTATAGAACCAGGATGCACAAGGCAAAAAATTATATTCTTCTTACACTCCCTACACCTCAACATCCAATAAAACATTTATATCTGGTTCATGCCCTTCCAGATTGGCTTGCTTGGTGATGTTACACAGTATTTCATAGATAAAAGATGAATGCCTGTGAGTCATGTCACCCACTACAAAATTATGGACAACTCCATTAACTTGGGTCCAACTTCTGCCTGGAGGCTTTTTCACACCCATCTCAATCATTTTCTGTCTCACTTTAATGACATCTTGCCACCTTTCACCAAAAGCATATATGTTTGACAAGAGCACAAGATAGCCCGCAGCTTGATCAGCATTGAGCTCAGGTACTAACTTGTTATCCACTTGCAATGCTAGTTCTGAATTCTTGTGAATTTGACAACCACCAAGAAGGGCACCCCATAGTGCATCATTAGGCTTCAAGGGCATAGTTTCAATAAGTTTGCGTGCTTCGTATAAGAATCCAGCACGACTCAGGAGATCAACCATGCATCCATAGTGTTCAATCCTTGGGCTGATTCCCCAAGTATGCTTCATGGACGCAAAAATTTGGCGCCCTTCATCTACTAACCCTGCATGGCTGCAAGCACAGAGAACGCCAATGAAGGTTATTTCATCAGGCCTCACTCCATCTACTCCCACACCATCACTAAGCATAGTCTTAAACAGATCAAGTGCTTCCTTCCCACGGCCCTGTTTTGCAAAAGCCATGATCATGCTAGTCCAAGATACGGTACTTTTCTGAGGCATCTTGAGAAACACTTGATAAGCTTCATGAATGACTCCACAACTAGCATACATGTGTATAAGTGCATTGTTCAAGCGCACAGAGGATTGCTGCTGGTTCCTCGCAACAAAGCCTTGCTGAACATACCAATGGATCCATCTTCCCAACTTCAGATCCCCCAATTCAGCACATGCAGACAAAGCCGCCACCAATGCCACCTGATCCAATTCCACATGCGCTCTCCTAATCTCACCAAACAACAACAAAGCCCGTCTGAACATCCCATTCCGAACACACCCCACAACCATAGTGGTCCAAGAAACAACATTCCTACAAGGCATTGCCTCAAAAACCTTCCTAGCCCCATCAAAATCGCCACACCTAACATACCCAGAAAGCATAGAGTTCCAGCTAACAACATTTCTGTGCGTCATATCATCAAACACATATCGAGCTCGCTCCACGCTACCGCACCCCACATAAAAATTGATCAAATTAGTGTCAACAAACACATTTGAGCAATACCCTTTAACCAAAACCATGCCATGGATCTGCTCCCCTTCTTTTAGCAACCCGCCACGCGCACACGCATTTAAGAGAGACGCGTACGTGAACCCATCAGGCTCTGCCTGAGACGACACCATGTGATTGTAAAATTCAACCGAATTCCTAGGCATGTGGCTGCGAGCGTAGCCTCTGATGAGGTGGTTCCAAACGGTGGTTGTTGGGTTGTCCATTTTGTCGAACAGATGGTGGGCATTGGTGACATGGGCAGAGGCTATGTAGAAAAAGAGAAGCTTGGCGATGATGATGTTCTTGTGAGAGAGGCCGTTGAGAACTACTTGGCTGTGAATTTGAATGAGTGAGTTTACGTTATTGCAGTTGTGATGTAACAGCGAGAGCAAGTGTTCTTGAATAACTCTTTTGCCGCTTCTACCAATCAAACCTTTCATCAGTTTCAACCCTAAACCAACAAAACCATGCCTTTGCTTCTCTGCTCAATTCTAAGCTTGTTTTCTGAATTGATGCTTCATGCATGCTTCTATTCAATTTTCTTTCTTTTCTTTTTTTTCCTTTTTTTTTCTTTTTAGTAAATACGCGATAAAAATAATTTTTAATTAATTCAATCTCAAGAAAACTAACTTTTTCTTTTATGGATTATCTACGTAGTTTAAATTAATGTGAGCAATTCTTCTTGTTATTTTTATTAATTTTCTTTTTGGAATAGCGTGACTAACGATTATTTGGGCTTTATATAATCAATATATCATATAAGAAGAAAGTGTCACATGTCAATTATTCTTTAAGAATGAAAATGAATTGTGACTTTGATCCAAGTTAACAAGACATTTTTGTCATGTTTAGCCACAAAGTCATGTATTATGAGTAGTACTTTTATTATTGTGTCGTCACTAATTGTAGATTACGAGTAATATCTACTTAGATAGTATTTACTTCAACTAACATTATTTATGTAAATAATATTTATTTTTGTCCATTTAAGATAATTAGCCAATTATGAATAGTCTAAAATTAAGTAATAAAATTACAAATTACTTCACTTATCAAGGCTCAGAATGGGCAACAACTTCGTCACGTCAACATATCACACAAACAGGCAGTGTCACGTGTCAATCACCCATAAAGACTTAGAATGAATTACGGCTTCAGTCCACACTAATGATACATTTTTGTTACATATTACTACCATATGAGTTCGCAAATTATAAATAATGATTTTGTTAAGTCACGGTAATATTTACTTTAACTAACCTTATTTATTTAAATATTATTTAAGTTTTATCCATCTAAGAAAATTAGCCAGTAGCTTAAAATTAAATAATAAAATTACAAATTACTTATATAGTGTCCAGCATTTAAGTGTACAAATTACAACTAGTGTAATAGGGTATGTTGGAGTAGATTTAGTTCCTCCTAATCCTGTCATGTAAAAGATGCAGCTACTTTAGGGATTTGAATTATTAAGATGTAAGTTTAAGATTTTGAGATTCAAATCCTCGTGATTTTATCATGTACAGGTTAACTAACGAGAATTCATTCCAAGAAAACAAAATTTATATATTTTTGGATATATGATATCTTAAATAATTATTTACATTTTGAATTAAATAATATGCAAAATTAATAAATAATAAATTTAATAATAAAAATTTAAGAATTAAATTAAATTTTATAGTTTAATATATTAGATTACATATTAGTTTATTCTTAAAATAATTAATTTATATATATTTATATAAAACGAATTTAAAGAGAATAGCGGTATCTCATATCTATTTTGTCTCACCTAAAAATAACATAGGGGTAATACAGGATCAAAATAAATATATTTTATATTTAAATAAATACATAAGTTTGAATTTTCTTTTTTCTTCTCCGCCCTATTTTCACCATGTGTGCAAGTGCAACTACACCATGGTTAAGATGCATTAGGCCTCCTTGGTGGAATTTGAGGCACTTTGGTCAATACAATATCTCAAATGATTTGATATTATATTGAAATTCTTGATAAATTTCATAAATATAAAAAAAAAATTGACAAAAATTCAGTTAAATCATAAAAAAAAAAAAAAAACTAATCTATGAGCCATCGGAGTATTCCAATTGCCCTTGAAGTCATTTCTGTTTCAATGTTAGATACAAGTTATCTTATGTAATGAGTTATCCGTTTTGTCACTACTATGATGCTTTTTGTTGTATATAGGGTGATCATGATAGTAAAAAATATCAACAATAAGATTGTCAACTATTATAATAAAACGATTCTTAATATATTATATGATGGATCACCTATTAAGATAGTTCATTTTAAAATAATTCTCGAAAATAATTTGATAAATTTTAATGATTATTCACTATCATAATATATACCGATTTAAGAATATTCTATCATACATTAATTAATAACTCATTTAAGAGTTTGACATCCTGTATTTTACTTAATACGTTACTAACTTGAATATCACAATCTTTCTATAAGTTAATGTCGACGTCCATTATGTTCAACCGCATATTAAAGAATACCTTCAATTCTTCAAACCAAAAAAACCCTTCAATTCAAATAATCTCAGGTCTATTGATACCAAAACTCCTATCAGAATTAGGTATCTTATTTCCAATACATTATTACTATTTCTTTGCTACATTACTAACTGGATATATGATCGTCATCATTCACTGTATTAAACTGCAAATAAAAATATTTGATTTGGATGTATCTCGTATTATCAAACAGAAAAAAAAATATTTAATAAATAACTATAGATAATTAATTATAAAATAATATATATATATATATATATATATATATATATATTATTATTATTATGTGAAGTTGTAGGAACGGATTGTTATATTATGAATACCATTACAATCACTAATTGTCGTAGGTTTACAATACTACGTGCAACAAGGAATACACGGACAAACTGATATATTCAATTTTCTTTTAAAGAATTATTATTTGTTTTAAAAAAATATGCTTAAAGTTATCAAAACTAAATTATTTCATCTGACTCATTTTGTGAGTCACTTTCAGGAGAATATTGTTATATTTTTCTACAAATCTTTCTAATATTTAATTACAAAAGTTATGAAAAAAAAAAACTAAATAATTCAATGCATTAAAAACATTAAAAAATCAATACTCGCTGTACAAAATAAGAGGGCTAATAAAAAAAATATAGAACTATTATTTATTAATTTATCTCATATTGATTATTATTTTAAAATATATTAATTAATTTTTTTCAACAAATACTTTCTTTTGTTACAAACTCCAATAATACTTATATTTATTGATATTTCAGCCTACAACTGTCCCCTTTTAATACACATCTAATCAGGACGACATTGCAACAAATTATTTGACAATAGACACTAAATTGAGAACGTAGCTATATCTACCTTCTGTAACATCAAAATTAAGATTTGATAGGTGCTTCTTTTAAGTTGTCTATTTCTCATTAATCTGACATATCTAAATTTAAATCCATTTATAGTAAAAAAACACTCTTCCTTGTATTGATCATATTTGATCCGTATATAAATAGAACAAACATAGTGGAGGAAATAAAACTAGAAATGTATGTTGGAACATCAAGCTGCAAACCAATGAGATCCTTATTTGCAGGAACTAAACTGAAAATATAGTTATTTACTTAACCAAACAATTACAAAAATTACCTATTTTGATTTACACAAGTGGTTTAACCCTTAATTACGTGGTCCAAATTATGTAATATTTGGTAACTATTGCATTTTCAACAATTCATATAATTCTCTTAATATTTTATAAAGGTGTATCGAATAATATTTCATTATCTTTTATGTACTTTTAAATGATAACCATGATCAAGAATTATAATTAATTATTACTATTTTTTAAAAATTAGCTTGATAATCTAACATGTGATATTATTTCTTGTTTGTTTACAAAAAATGTGTAAAATATTTAACAATTTATAATATTTAGGAGCAAGTTGAGATAAGTGTACAATCATAAAGATAATGTACTACGGTTTAGTGTTTCATATAAGAGACAACTAATTAATGCATCAATAAAAAAGTTAAATTAATTAATTTTAATTAATAATGGCAAATTTTAATTTTATTCCAAAGGTAATAAAATAGTTTAAGCAATAACTATATTTAATGAAATTTCTCGTTTTAAATTGTCAAAATTATTGCTATAACCAAAATTTCCCAGGAAAAAATTAATTTAAATCAAATAGCATCCACTGAATATATGGTTAGATTAGGCGTTAACAAAATTGATTACGTAAAATTAATTATGATCAAAATTGACTTTAAGTAATATGATTTATGTTTACATGTTTCTATCATAAAATCATATTTTTAATAAATTTAGTGTAAATATTTTTATTCAACGATAAAAATATTATTTGAAATTACTTAAAATAGAACTAATTATAGACTCAAAATCAATTCTAAGCTGAAACCAAACATATCAAAATTGATCCAAGATTAATTTAAACTCACAACTAATTTTCCTAGGTTAAATCAAACACGGACTTAATGTCAAGTGAATAATAGATTTCGTAATAAATTAAAAGTTGAACAAGAACTAAACAATAAATATGAAGTACTAACCAAGATAGATTAAATATTCCAAAACCAATCATAAGGTCCCCAAGTTGTAGCTCAACTAATTGGGTGTGAAGTGTGGACAGAATTTTTTGTGCTGAAAATGGCATTGAATCACAAAATGAAGTATAGGGTATGGATAATTACTGGTGGGTCACGAAGACCCAATCAACATATACCAAAACAAATTTCTGTGATAGACAAGCATGTAAAATTAAACATGAGGCAATTACCATTGATTACAAAATTAAATACAACCTTTGGTTGGTGCCAACCACCTAGTCCCATGCGAATGACATGACACAAAACACTCTTTTTCTTAACCTCTTCCATAATTTTATACACACCCTTTTTTGGTTTCACACCATTATCATATACATGGTATATGATATCATAGTACTGTGTGATAATTAATTAAAAGTATTATTTTCCAAAAACTTTTAGCATTATTTTGCTTGTGCTGACCAAGTCCTATTTGTACCATCATCCATCATCATCTTACTTTTGACCTTTCCTTCGCTTTCAATTCATTTTCCATTACCCCAAAATCTAGCTCTCTCTTATCTTTTCTAATCCCATTATTGTTATCATTATCATAATCATCACCAATAAAAAACAAGATCATCAACCATGGCCTTGCAGATTGCAGTTTTCTGACACACCCTGATTCCCTGTTTGGGTTAGGGACAATGGAAACTGGAATTTTCCAGGGACCTTTTGGATTTCGTTCTCTGTCTAAAGTCATATTATGCACCATTTCTGGGGTACTCACCGTCTGCTTTGCCATTGGTAATTCATACCCTTTTCATTTTATTTCCTTCTGGGATTATCTGTTCTTCTACCAATGTTGTTAATTCTTTGTTTTGATTAGTGGGGCATCAATAAAGCGGTTTCGTTTCCCTCAAGTTTGAATCTTTTGTGATATTTGCTTTTGATTATTAAGGTGTGATTCTCCAGGCATGCTGTCTGGTAGAAGGCAGAGATAGTAAATTGTATGCATATATCAAATATGCTGGGTTTTTGCTCTTTTTTTTTTTTTTATGGGACTAAACTTTGATACAGTTTCTTAAGTGTTTGTGGTGCTGTTCTTCAATTGAAATTGGAGTTTGACCTGATAATTTGTGTAATATATGTTTCCATTAAAAGTCAACTTGGTTTTTTGATGTAAAAATCTAATTCTGTTTGGAAGATAATACTAAAAGAAGGTAAGTAACTATAGTTAAGTTTTGTCTTTTTTTTTACCTGAATAGGTGATAGTTAAATTTATGGATGTGTGGTTGTTGTTGGGGTAGAAGGTATTGTTTACAAGGGTGTTGAATGTTTGCTTGGCCAATAGCCACTATTTTAGTTTTGTTGGTCCTCATGTCTTGTGTTTTTTGGTTGCAGCTGGGGCCCTCATTGGAGCTATAGCTGGTGCTTTAGCAGCTAAGGCTACAAAAAGTGGTCTTCTCCGGGGAGTTTCATTGGGTGCCATTGCTGGCTCTATACTCTCAGTGGAGGTGTTGGAAGCTTCTCGGGCATACTGGTGTATGGAGCAAACTGGCTCGCGGGGTGCATCATCTATGGTTGGTACTCCTTTTTATTGTTCTCTTTATGAGTAAAATGATTTGTAACTTCAAAACTATGAGGCAAAATATAGTTTACTTTTAAAGTTCTAGCCTGTTCATTAAGTATCATTTTGACACTGTGCTGTAACTTTTACGAGTGGCACTCTTAATTCGTAGTTTCAACTTATAAACCAATATTTCAACATTTAAATCCAGGCAGATTTCATAGAGGAACTTGTTCGTGGGAGGCTTATTGAGGAATCCCTTACACCTGCTATTTTAACTGCTTACAATTTGCAGGTAACTTTCTTTCTCTCTGGCGCCACATTTGCCTTTTAAAAACAATAGCTGTGTGTGTCTGTAAATGAATAGAATAGTCTAGGTACATCAGGGCAATCTTTGAGTTAGCAATATTAAGAACTGTTGAGTATGATGCACTTGTTTTATATATTTTTCCTTTGCAATATGGAAGCTTGCAAAATGCCAGCTTTCTTTTTCTCCTCATCTTGGCTAGCTAGCAAAATGTGTGAATGGGAACATGGTGTTCACAATTTTCAATTCACACATATTCTGTCCTCACTCCTCACCATGCGAGTTTTCTGATTAGAATTCCCTTGACCAACATGACATTTTCCTCTTTGTCTGTGAGTCTCGGTTATATGTCCAATTCAATATTTTTAACTCCCTTGATCAACATGACATCTTATCAGAATTCCCTTGCAAAAGATTATCTTCATTTTTTATGTGTCTTAGCAACATGTTTTAGTTTTTTGTCAGCTATCAATTGCTTTTGTATGTTGGTGACATGTGCCTCTTTTTGGTCCTTGTGCAGATCTATCCAGATTATTCAGTATCACTCGTTGATTTTTGTAAACCCATATGTAAATTATTAGATTTTTATTTTTTCCAAGCATGGTTTGTAAAAGTTACTTACATACAACTAAGATGAACTTCACTAAATCTTTGCTATCTCGATTTTTTGTACTTGGTTAAAGTATATTATTTTCAGATTTTTATCGTTAAGAAGTAAATTGTAGATTCTGTACTCGAACTACTTTACCACGCAATCTGTTGGAGAATATCTAGTTTTTGACGTATGATTATCCGTTTTAGCTTGAGCAGGTTAGGATTGCTAATACAAGCTATGATGAGATTCATGATGTTCATGGTTTAGTGGCACCCAGAGGATTGTCAGGAGATTCATTGAAGAAATTACCGCACCATATGATCTCAAAAGATATGAAGGCAGAAAATACTTGCTGCACAATATGTTTGCAGGTGATTATTCCTTTTTAAGATATGTGAATGTCCTGATCCTTTTCCTTTCATGTGTGAAAATAAATTAAAAAGAATAGAGGATACTGATCAGGAGTATCTGGAAATACTTGTGCTTATTAAACCCCTGTGATTATCAGCATTATGTACAGAATTAACTAAGGAGCCTTTAGTTTTTTCTTGCTTGTGATGATACTAATGAGATTTAATGACCACAACATGTACCTGTTTGTACTAATATTTCCCACAAGTCTTCATTATCCTCAGTTTGAATTTTTTATGAAACTGTCAATGTGATGATCTTAACATTGAGAAGTGAAATTTACAGGATATTGAAGTAGGCGAAATTGCAAGAAGCTTACCTCGGTGTCACCATACATTTCACTTGATATGTGTGGACAAATGGCTTGTCAAGAATGATTCGTGTCCTGTCTGCAGACAGAATGTTTAACTTGCTCATGTGCATTTTGGGATTATCTTTATGGGCAGATGTATATGTTGTATTATTTATTTCTTTATGTATAAACTGAGTTACCATTTAGTTTTGTACAGTTGACATTGGCATCTTGTAATTATTAAATAATAATATTTGGTATGAGAACCGCCCAATAACAAATGTTTTGGGAGAAAATGAGAAAATGAGAAAATGGTAAACTTTGAAAAGTGTATGAATGAATGGTTTTTTCCTTTTGTAAACGAGATTGGTTTCAAAGTAAACAACATGAAGAATTTTAACAAACGAGATTGATGTTGCTGGCGTGTGGATTTGTCAAACTCATACCACTTTCTTGATGTTCTTTATGAAGAGGTTGGTTTCAAAGTCATTATCAAGCTAGCTAAACAACCATTCTTTTAAGCAACATGCCTCACTATGTCTCCAACTATTAGGTCAATGATATTTTAGCACGGTACGGAAAACTTTATGGTGAGTAGGCGATGATTGCCGAAGACTATAAAGTGGTATAGATATACAACATGCATTAACTATGCGTGGAAGTCAATGGATCACCGTTAGCATAAAATCATAGCATGAGTTAGATTGTCCCTCCACACTCCTCTAGGCTCTAGACCAACAATTTTCTACTTATCTCAAACGTGCAAAAATTCACATGCACGCATTCTCTAATTAGAATTTAAAGTGAATCGATCAGTATTCATCTTTCAAGGGTCCTTTCCTTAGTGCATGTTATGTCAATGAGCAGCTGACAAGGAGTGTCCTGTTGACGTTGTTAAAACGAAACAAAATGGCATTAACTGTGACAAAAAAACTTACAATGTATTTAGCTGGCTTTCTTTAAAACTTGTATTGATAGAAAGCACAGCTGCCTTACAATATGGGTGAATAAAACTGACAGGTTACTAAATGATACAGAATAAAGGGCTTTATCTTGATTAAACTTGTTCTGATTCTCCAAAAGATTATACACAAACTACGCATCACAGTAGCATCCTTATTTGACTGATTTCTTATATTTAATTCCAGAGAGAAGCACTTTCCAGTGGTGACAGCAAGCCAGGCAACATAATGGTGCCCAATAGGCCGCTGATCCGTGAATATTGTCTGCCAGGTTCAAACAGAATATACTTGTTTATTTCTCAAATTGGCAGTCAATTTTGTTTATGTTCAACCACCCAATCAGAAAAAAAAAAGGATATGTCAAAATTTAATGGAGAAACCCCTATGGGGCAAAACAGCTTACATTGGAGCGTAAAATGAACATGATACCGTACAGGAATTTCACACGGCAACTGCTTCAGGTCTTTTGCTGGTTTTGATTCCTCTTATAGCTACAAGGGAGTTGAAGCCAAGAAAATTATCAAAATCACATTGAATTTTCACACATTACAATATATGCCAAATCACAAATTTTTTTTGGGTACCTTCAGCATAATCTTTAGCTCCAAACACAGCAGAACCAGCAACCAGTGCATTGGCTCCAGCCTCAATCACCTATCAAACAAGGTTATACTAAAAATTGGATCACACAACTCAAGTGGATCAATCCTACTAATTCAATGAATAAACAATAATGCATTTCACCCTCAATCCTCATTATTTATTCGTAATTCCTTGTTCTATCCAAAAAATAGAGCACTTAGTAGAAAATAAAGTGGTATATATCAAGTTGAGGTGAATGACCAGACACACTTGCCACATCAGTTGTTTCCCAATATTTTATTTTAAGTTCATCTTCTCAAAAAAGGAAATTATCAAGCACAGTTTGATCATGTTGAGCACGAAGAAGACTTGTTACAGATCATTATGTATTCTAAATGGATGGAAAACTGTATGATAATGTATATGGCACCTTGTAAGCATTTGCTGGACCAACCCCACCATCTACTTCAATCCATGGATTCACTCCCTGATGAGAGAGAGAACGCAGATAGAGATAATGTAAGACATAAATGTCAAAAAGTAATAGACACTGATACAAATACAATCACTGTACCTTCTCTGCACACAATCTTCTCAAATCAGAAATTTTTTTGACTTGACTCTCAATAAAACTCTGGCCACCAAATCCAGGGTTTACGGACATAATTAAGACCAAATCAACCACTGTCAACAACGCCAAAACAATTAAGAGTTTTTATTTTTTCCAAAATAACTTTTAAAATGTAATACAAGAGATCTCAATATGCTGAGGAAGAAGTTTGTTTTACTCTTGTTTACTGACCATTATAAGGTAAAAAATGCCCATGCCTTTCTCATGACCGCAACGAGTAATTATAATAAATAAATCAAGATAAATACATTTGAATCCTATACTTTGTTATTTTATTTTAGCACTGAATTTTTAAAACAAGAAATTAGCCCCTTCTTTTTTGTCAAGAATTTATCCCCTTGACTTTCATCAACTTTTCCCTAGTAAAAAGATTCCTCAAATCACATGCACACCGAATTTGACAGTAAGCTAATTAGCATCAATTTATGTTTTCTTATTTTCATATACAAATCAACTGAATATGTCATGAAATTCAACAAAACTTGAAAGATTTGTACATGAAAATAAGAATTCAGGCTTGTCTATTCAGTGGATTTGCATATGAAAATTGGAAAACAAAAAGACATGTAACATAAGCACAAAATAGTGTGTGAATTCTAGATTTACTAAAAAACTAAAGTAGTGTGAGAATTCTAGATTTGAAAATAAACAAGACTGTAACAACCTTAATCTTAGAACTAATGTTCTATGTTGCTAGTAATCTTGCTGACTAACTGTTTCTTTCTGTTTATAAGTTACAACTTATAACTTCTTTTGCAAGTATTGTCAAAACACAAACACAGTTTCCTTTTTTGTACCCACAATAGCTCAAAATATCCTCTTATTTTGGAAAAATAAAATAAAAAAGCTAATGCAATGACGTAGCAGAGCCCTTAGTTAACTGGAAGCTGTCGTAACTTTTCTATTCTAAACAACAGAGTCCATAGTAGGCTGGTACTGGTCCATGATTAAAGCTTAGAAAGTCATATAAAGCATACTGGAAACCAAGGTCATAAATAGGATTATTAATGTTTTTATAGCATAATGAGAAGAAGAGGAGACAGTAAAATGGGAGTAAAAATGGCTCACCATCAAGGACATATTCTATCGCACTTAAGGGGGTACCAGGGTTTAAGACAACTCCAGCTTTAGCTCCCAGACTTTTCACCTGAATGAAGAGAACATAGTCAGATACAGTAAACTGAAACATTAAACAGGAGAGGGAAAACATGTTTGTAAGGAATAATTTTTACTGTCCAATTCCCTGGATGGCTTTTTAACATTTTCGCATGTTATAATCCGTCAGTCTAAAAGAAAGAAACCAAATCTGAAAAGGATATACTCAAGTAATGCCTCAAATTGCACACCATGACATAGGAAAACTACTGATATGCTATAAGGCTTCTGAACTCTATTAATTTATTTCTTTAGACATATAACTGACTTGGAAGATGCAAAGCCTTCCTCATTTAGAATAAGAAGTACACAACTTCATATAGCTCTGGCCATCTAGATAAAGAGACCAATGCCTTCTACTGCAATGCATTTTACCATCATCTAAATAATAGGTGATTACTAACCCAAACCAAACAAGAAAAGGATAAAGAGGAGAGATGTGAAATAATTTTAGCATCACAGGTCCCAAGAAAATGTTGTGAGAAAATGCAAGAGAAAATAGAATTGAAAAAAAAAGTTTTAGCAAATGTTAAATTTCATTCTAAGCTTATTTTATTCAATGGGTTATAAACACTTCCCAAGCTCAAATGCCTCATGAGAAGTATATCAATTTTAATATAACAAATTGGTCAGGCAAGTTGATACTTTAAATGCCACAAGAAATTGCAATGGTTATTTTTTTCACCAGTCCTCAGACTACTTTGTTAATGTTCTCCATACACATCATGAGGTATAGGCATCCCTTCACTGTAATTTATACTGGCTTAAACATAAGCCTAGCCCCTTCAATTTTTATAATTTATTTTAGGTTTGATCAAAGTGGGTTCCCTTGGTATCAACTTTCAGGTGCAGCAATGTTGTTCAGTAGTTAGGCAGTTCAGGAGGAAATCTTACTTGATTAATTGAGCGATGCAAATGGATTGTGGAAGATTGTTCAGCATGAACACTGACTATATCAGCTCCTGCCTTGATAAAATCTGGCACCCTTTGTTCAGGCTCTACAATCATCTACAGTGTTTCAACAAAAGTCAGAAAAGTACTTATATTCCACATCCGTTTAATTTAGTGTATGTATAAAGATGAATACCAGGTGTACATCCAAAGGAAGATCCGTCACAGGGCGCAATGCATCAACCACAAGAGGTCCAATTGTAATATTTGGAACAAAGCGACCATCCATTACATCAACATGAATCCAATCACAGCCAGCCAACTCCACTGCTTTCACCTAGACAAAATAACCCACAAACTTCAACAATCACGATTGCTGACAATAAAAAATGTTAATATTGACTTAAAAAAGGACTTATTAGCAATCAGAAAACCTGATAAAATGATTATGAAAGTATTATACATAGTAAAGGTAAACAATTTGGACCAAAGACCTTGCTGAGTTTCTATGCAGTGGCAAAACAAAACATTGGAAACTGAATTACTTATTACAGAATGTAAAGCGTGTTATACAAACCTGCTCTCCCAATTTCGCAAAGTTAGCAGAAAGAATGGATGGGGAAACAATAATATCACTTTTTGAAAACTTGTCAACACGAGATGTAGCCTTCACTGTGGTTGAAATTTTCCTCCTGAATTCACAAAAAAGCAAGTAAAAAGGGACATTATAATGCTTCCAAATACCCCAAAGCACAAACCATGTCTAACAAAATATACATGCACTGCAATCTACATAAAAATGTATTGATCACATGAAAAGTAGTTTTAGAACCTCAACAAGAACATAAGACTACAAACAAACACATAAATGTTTTTTAGATCATAGAATGAAGCTATGGACCACACTAACAGACAATTTTTGGGCCTATGAATAAGATTCCAAAAGAACAAAACCTCATGAACATTATAAAATCTGATAGCAAGGGGTGAAAGTAAACAGAACCATCCAGATTCTGAAACAGCATAACAAGTACTTAAATCAGGATAAGAAGGGGACAAGGCATGCATGATGGCATGAAGAAAATCATTTAACTTTATAAGTAACTGAGTTGAAGCTACCCAAAGGTAGCTCTTTTCTTTTGATTTGAACAAATGCTAATGTCCCAGAATCAAATAAAGGGGTCCCAGTGAGTGGATTTGACTTTGAATAATAAAAAAAGTGAAATTCATGAGAAATTCACGTTTTGGGACGGAATTAGGAATTATAAAAATGATTGGGAATTGAAGAAATTAGGAAGGGAGAGTGGTAGGTTGTAAGAAGAGGAATGAATGAATACCTGGAGAAAGTGAAGGAAGGAGGATGAAAAGGAGAGGTTTTGTGAAGGTGGAGTCCATTGAATTGGGATGGGAGGGTCGATGAACACAAAGATGAAGTTGCAGACATCTTCTTCTTCTTTTCTTCTTCTTCTTCAATTCAATGCAACTTTGGCTTCACAAGAGAGAGTGTGTGTGAATTATATTAATTATGTTATTAAAATGTGAAAATGGAAAATCGTGTGGATGACACGTGTAACGTGATTTGGTGGGGGATGTGCTTATCTGTAACGGTTGGCGCTCGATGACCTCTCAAAAATGCAAGGCCATTTTTGCCTTATATTATTAAATACATGTTACATCGTCCTCGCTTTAAATAAATTATTCTTATTTTATAAAATTGAAATATTAGATATATTTTAATTTTTTATTATATAGTAATAAAATATAAGACAGAATGTAATTAACATTTTATCAAAGGAGATAATCTAATTAATATAAAATGAAAAATAAATAATATTTATATAATTTTTTATTTTAATTATGTATTCAAATCTTAAATATCATTTATCTCCTTTTCTTTTTTTCATTACAAAGTTATCCACATCTCTTGATTTGACTATTATTTTTTTCATAATATAATTATGGTTTAATTGTATCTTTTTATCCTCAAATTTTCACATTTTGTATTTTATGTCTTAAAGAATATTTTTAAGTGAATTTTGTACTCAAAGTTTGATTATTTTACAAATATTTCCCCTACATTGAAACATCATTATAGTTAAGGAGGAACCGTTACAAAACTAGTTTAATTGTGATGATTTAAAGGGAAAAATTATCACATATCTTAATTGTGTTATTTTTCTTCATGGGACAAAATAGTAACGTTATGAAATTGTCGGTTGAAATTTGCTTCAATTTTTTTTTTTTGGAACATAAACCACAAGATTGTACAATATTAGAGAAAAAAGGTGCAATTAAACCTATAATTAAAATGATATAATCAAATAAAGGTTAAAATGTGATTTTGTTTTCTTACCTTTTTACTAAAATTTATTTCAATCTTTTGTTTTATTTCTTAAATTTGGGTCGGAATTAAATTTTAAAAACAATGATTTTTCCATTTCTTAAGTAATTAATGTTCATGAATGTGATTATAACTGCAGAAAAAGATTATAGTTATCCTTGTTAATAGTGTGTTGAAATCATTCAAACGATGTACATGAGACATACATTTCCTTACTACTAAGTACATGTCTGGCTAAACATTTCCATCCAAGGATCCACGTTCAATTTGAAGCAAATAAGTATAATCTGTGCATACTTGACATTGCAAATGTGACGAAAGAAGACTTGATCCATGTTTTTGAATTGGTTTCAAATATAGATTCAGCCTTTAGAGATAATGAAATATAAAATTATTAAACAGTCTCTATATCAATTAGGTCAATCATAAATTAACTACATTAGGACACGATGTTAGAGGAACTAATTCAAATGTATTTTTGTTGAAAAAAGTACAAACAAAGGTGGTGCGAAGAGAAACAAGAAAGGGCATAGAAGTTTCACTGCGCAGAGCCAATGCTCAATTAATATCTTTTTGCCCAAAGGGTTTATAGGTTTTGTTCAAGGCCAAGCTAGGTCCAGAATCTTCTGGGTTGAGTTATTCCAAACTCTATCAATGACTAACATCTAGGTAACTAGTAATTATTATATACACTTTTATGTTGAATATTTTTTCTATAAAACTTGAAACTAGAAGTCCTATCTTCTTTCGGTCAATTAACTAACTCACTCGTTATATATATATATATATATATATATATATATATTTCTCTTTTCATATTTTATATAAATATGTACTTCTCTCTTTTCACTAGTTATCTGTGTATTACATTTGTCTATCAAATATTTTTCTTTTTTTTTCTTTCTTATGCTCTAAATACCACTAATGAAAAACAAAAATAAAAATCCAACCTGCACTTCACTACAATAATTTCAGTTAGTATTTTGTAATCCTATAGTGAAATTTGAGACAATTCTCCTTCATGCGTCATTAGGCGCATGATAGCCAATGCAGTGCATGATAGCCAATGCAGTGCATGATAGCCAATGCAGTGCATGATAGCCAATGCTGTGCATGATTAACCATGAATTCGTAATACTTATTTTGTAAGATAACATTTATTATGACCTTTTTTGCTCCAATCCAGCTAATAATGTTTCTCTTTTAATTTTTTATTTCAACAACGAATGTGTCTTGCATATGTTGCATGCCAGTTTTACACACAAATCCACTAATCACGAGTGGTTCTTAATCTTTCTGTATGTATATTTATCAAAATATGTATGATGATATTTTTTTTTCCAATTATTACAAAGAATTTAATTAAAATATTGTATGAAAAAATTATATTATTATTCAATTACATATTGTTAGTCTGTTTCGTTTGGCAGGTGTATCGGTCAAGCTTGAGACTAAGTAATATAATTCAAATCCAACTGATTAAAACCTAATTAAACATTTAAACTGGCAATAACCCAATCATTTAAACTGATTACAAACTAAGAGATCATTTTTGGTAATAATAAATATACGAGATTAAACATAAATGAGAGGAATCTTGAATACAATCCATTCAAGGATAAAAACATAATTAAACCATAATATTTACTCATAAATCATAAAATCTTTTAATAAATGGTAGGTTGCAATTATATAATATTTATTTGTATTGTTAACTTTTTTAATGTATGTTGAATACACATGATATTTCTCATAATTTTAGTATCTTAGAGAAACATTGATACTAAATTTGTATCTTTAATTATAAACAAGACATTTACGTGATCGTAAAATGTTTTCATTGAATATCCACTTGTAGTACGATATATCAACAAGATCTCCATTTTTTTTCTTTACTTGTATTGATGCATGGGAAAATTGGACTACCCACCAAATTACTTTCAATCATATCAAATTTTTTCAGAATTTTTAATATGTATTTTTTTTTACATATGTAAATGACATTAGACCTCTGCAACACCTCGATTTCAAGAAAAAACCTCATTTTATTCCATAACACAAATTTAGCAGTAAAAATACAGGATCTAAAAAAAAAATTATTGTGAGAATTTTTTTATTGAAATAGAATTAAGTATCAGAAAATTTGAAATTACACGACAATATAAATTTCACATTGTTAAAATTACATACTACCAAGGAAGAAGGATTTTTTTAAAATTTTTGATACATAGGAAGAAGGATTATTGCCATTTGGCATTGCCACCACGCGTCAATGGGTTAGTACCTTGGATTTTTGTAGGTAGGGTAAGTTTATCAGTAATTTTATAATAATTACTTTAACTTGACAATTTTTTTAAAATATTTAAAAAGAAAATTGGGTTGAGATTGTCATGAAATGCGGTTTGACAAAAAGATGAAAGGACCATGAAATGGTGCACCGACAATCCATTTGTATACTAATGGATTTATCCATTTAATATTATTTTTTTGAGAAACACTAAAAAGATTATTGTCAATTTGTCATTATCATATTTTTTAATCATAATTATAATAATGAAATAAGATCCAAACCACTCACTCACTCACTCACTGTTCTTGTAGTTGTTGTGTTGTGGAGGGATGATGAACAAATTATCACTCTCACATTCGTATTTGGACACTAAATGTGCTTTCACTCTTCCTTTGATGCGTTTGATGGGTTTCTTCGTTGTTTCTTTCGTCCTCTGCTCTGTAATTTTCTCACTCTCCATTGTTCTTCGAGACCCTCCTTCAGATGCAGCTCTACGTGAACCGTCATCACTCACACCTTACTTTCAAGTCACGAATACTCAACAAGGTAGCTTTTTTCGTGGTTTTTAGACTTGCATTATTTGTTGCTGCCCTGCCCTTTTAATTCTGTTCTTCAATTTGGAAACTTTCTTGAAAATTTTGGTTTTTTAAGGACAGAGTCGCTGTTCAAGTTATAAAGTTTCATCTTTTCTGATTTGTAGATTTGGTCAATGATGCATCTGATTCTGATGAGTTGCAACAAGATAAGCTACTTGGTGGTCTTTTAGTTGATGGATTTGATGAAAAATCTTGTCTTAGCAGGTATCAGTCAGCTATGTATCACAAAGGGTTATCAGCAAATGTTTCTTCTTATCTCATTTCTAGGTTAAGAAAATATGAAGCTCAACACAAAGAATGTGGACCTTACACTGAATCTTATAACAAAACAGTGGAACAACTAAGGTCTGGTCAATTTTCTGAGTCATTGGCTTGTAAATATGTTGTATATATTTCATATAGTGGCTTAGGGAATAGGATATTGACCCTAGCTTCTGCATTTCTTTATGCTCTTCTCACTGACCGTGTTCTACTGGTTGACCCTGGAGTGGATATGGTTGATCTCTTTTGTGAGCCATTTCCTGAAACATCTTGGTTTCTCCCTGCTGATTTTCCTCTTAATGCTCAATTTAGTAATTTGAGTCAGCATTCTGATCAATGTTATGGGAAAATGCTGAAAAATAAAGCAGTTAGTAATTCGAGTATTCCTTCATATGTCTACCTTCATATAGCCCATGATTATGATGACCATGATAAGCTTTTCTTCTGTGATGAAGAGCAACAGTTTCTCCAGAAAGTGCCATGGTTAATGATGAGGACTGATAATTACTTTGTCCCCTCTCTATTCTTAATGCCATCTTTTGATCCGGAACTGTATAATCTCTTCCCAAATAGGGACACAATTTTCCATTTCTTGGGTAGATATCTGTTCCACCCCACAAACAGTGTGTGGGGGCTTGTTGTTAGATACTATGAAGCTTATTTAGCTAAAGCTGATGAAAGAGTTGGCATACAAATTAGAGTGTTTGACACGGAACCTGGTCCGTTTCAACATGTAATTGATCAGATCTTGGCTTGTACTTTGAAGAAGAATATTTTGCCTGATGTTAACCACCAGCTAGAGATTGTCAATTCTTCTGGAATTCCTAAATCAAAAGCAGTACTGATGACATCCTTAAACTCTGGTTATTATGAAAAGGTTAGAGACATGTATTGGGAATTTCCTACGGTGACAGGAGAAGTAGTTGGTGTTTACCAGCCTAGCCATGAAGGTTATCAGCAAACACAGAAGCAGATGCACAACCAAAAAGCTTGGGCAGAAATGTACCTCTTAAGCTTAACTGATGTGTTAGTTACAAGCTCATGGTCTACTTTTGGCTATGTGGCTCAGGGCCTTGGAGGTTTAAAACCATGGATTCTGTACAAACCTGAGAATCGAACAGTTCCGATTCCTCCCTGTCGACGTGCCATGTCAATGGAGCCATGTTTCCATGCTCCTCCCTTCTATGACTGCAAGGCCAAGAGAGGAGTTGACACAGGTGAAATTGTTCCATGGGTAACGCACTGTGAGGATATGAGCTGGGGCCTTAAGCTTGTAGACACTGATAGTTATAGATAGTTATGTCATATGCAATGTATGCTATTGTGAGAACTTAGCTATGGAAGTGTTGCAAATTTTGTTGTAGAATAGAATTAGTTATTTGTTTTATGTGTATTTTATTTGAATAATTTCCTTTAGAGAACCATGGTATTATCTTTACTATTTTTAAGGCTATTGAATGTATTGAAATGACTTCAATCACCAGGTTTAAGAAATTAAAAATTATTGTTAGAGTAACTCTCTAAACGAGACCTCGAGTTGTATAAGTAGGTTTTTTTTTTTTCTTTTTTTAACCTTTTGAGACTTTAAGGCCCTTTTGGTCCAGAATAATGGTTAAAAAGTGGAAGAGAAAAAAACAAGAAATCAAAAGGAATGATGTTCTACAAAGTCATGGAGAGTTTTTGAAATCTCAAAGGATTTAACATTTGTACAAATTTAAGGGTTAATTCCATGAATTTGTCTTGAAAATTTATTTTTCTTTTAAAAAAAGGCACAAAGCATAAAAGCATCAAATTTCAGTCACTGATATACTATTGCAGGCATTTGTCACTTATCATTTCATCAATCTTTCTAGTCTGAACTATCACATGAGACATTTTCCATTTCTCTTCCAATAACAATTGTCTAATTTATTGACTATATTATTCTTTCAGAGAGTTGGTGCAACTGGTACCGAGCTAAAACTTGGACCTGGCATGTATCTCAAACCAATTCCAAAGTTGATTTTAACTGGTACTAAGCTAACACTTCGATTATTGTTAGTCTATTTCATTTTTGCTTAAAGATTTGTCTTGTTCCATGTTGGAGGATAGTGTTCATTTCTTGGGCTTAAATTTAAGCACAACATTTAACATGACAATGATATCCTTCCAAATGGGCCATTTAAAAATAGATCTTACAAATCATAGCCCATTGAAACGTTCACGTCCTTCCAAATGCTTTTCCTATCATTTGACAATGGAAATTTGGAATGGATCACCATATCCATGCCACAAGACACAAGTTAGTGGAAATATAAATACCATAATGGGAGAGTATGGAGAATCAAATTCAATTTAAAACAAAAACAAAAGCAATATAAAAGGTCACGATCACAGAAGAATATATCTTAATCTTAGGTGTTCACAAAAAGGTTGAGAAAACACAAAGTTAGGAGGCACATCTCCATCCTATCAAATTCGAATCATTTCCAATACAAGTCAAAGAGATCAAAAGTGAAGCTTTTTGGGAAATTGCCAAGAAAGAAAGCAATTGTATATATTTTCACGCGTGTTTTCTTAATGCATTCCAATTAATCAACGTATTTTCCTTTTTCGTAAAAAAAAAAAGAAGAAGGTATTATCAACGTATTTAAACACGAAAATTAATATGATATAATCCACATATTGGATAATGCTTTTATACTTCTTCGCAAAATCTAATCACTCGTTAAAACTAATTTCCAATTTGCTTATACGCGTGTCAATAATGAAAGCAACATGTATGGTGGTACACTCTTTGAACATATTTGGAATTTGGATATTTGGTATATAATAAGTCAATTGTTTTTTTACAGAATTTTAAATTTCAATTACTATTTTTTAATTTGTATTTTTTTTCTATCAAATTTTTAAAAAACACAAGCTAAAATGAAAAAAGAGTTGAGTTATTTTGAATCAAACTACAATAGATAAGTTGTGAATTGTTCTTATAAAATTTTATGTGTAGTGCTATAATTTATTATTTTGAAGGGGGAAGGTTTTAAGTTTATGAAAGTCCTTATTTAAAAAAGGAAAAATTATTTATTTAGTCCCTAAAATTTTAATAATTTTTGCATTTAATTTCTAAACTAAAAGTTGATTGATTTTGATTCCTAAATTTTACTTCAGTGATATTTTTAGTCTCTACAAATAAAATTCACCACTAAATAATAATGTGTCAACTTTATTAATATTATTTTATTTTATGACAGCTTACTGTAGTAAGAAATTATCTTACCATCGCTTAACAATGAAAACTACAATAACTAAAAATATGATGAAAAAAATTTAAAGACTAAAATTAACGAATTATTAATTTAGAAACTATATTCAAAATTTATTAAAAATTTAGGAACTAAATTAATATATTTTCCTTAAAAAAATTATCTACACTTTTTTTTTTTTATTGGAAAGCTTTAAAGGTACCACCTTTGACACCACCACCTACATCCACCTTAGCCCATCGAAACTTGGAGGTTAAGATATAATCATAGTAATGAACCAAATCTCTAAATGTTGACCTTATTTTGGTCCCCATTTTAATAAAGTTGAAATATTTGGCATTTATCTATAGGACTAGAACAAATGTAACCATGAAATTGTTACCAAAATATTTTTGTCCCATACGAGTTAGAAGTATTGGAATGAATAATCACAACCATCCCCTTCCCAAACAAAAGTCCAACGTTGAATTCAATTTAAGTCCCAATTGAATTTCCCCATGGTGTGATTGTAACTTACATCATCTTTTCTAGATGAAAACACCACTCTCCAAAACATTTATCTTCACCCAATGGTAACCTCACTTTTCCTCAAAGCCAATCACACTCCTCCATATTGCCATGGATATGATGAGGTGCTTGGGCTAGAATCAATGCGTATAACTTTGTTGAATGAGATCCCTTTTTACTATTAGTTTCATTTATGTACAAAAGGAATGTACTAATTAACTATATAATTTCTTATTATAGGAAAATGGCCATTTGTTTCAATATGTCTTGCTCTTAATCATTTTGTGTGGTTACCATGCCAAGGAAACAAGGATAAGATTGACCTTTCCCATTTTTGGTTTGGATTAAGCTTGATTATACTTTGCACAAAAAATCTTCGTGGATATCTCAATTTCTGTTTATTGATTGTATCTTTCTTTTAATAACATTTTCCACTTACTTTGTTTGGATAGCATATTGGAACTATGTGTATAATAGAACCCATTAAAAAGTGGCCTTAATGGTGTGAAATTTGACATTACCTAATCATAGTAAGAATCAACATTTTGGTTAGCCAAGCATGATAAAGACACGTGGAAAAAATAATCTCATAGACGTCATTTCCTATGGCCCTTTATCTTTTATTTATATTTTCCTTCTTTTAAATAGTCATTTGCATTATTCAACGGGATGATTAAAATAAAGGAGGATTTATAATTTTATTATTTTACAATATTTAATAATTTTACAAGAATAATAAATAGAATTATTTTAAGAAATCATATGCAAAATTATTATATCAAGAGTTGTCATTTGTCAATGAGGTGAGCAATTTTTTTCATGTTTATTTTTCAAAACTGAAAATGTGGCTAATGAGTATTTATTCCTGAGTTGGGGTTGAGAAAAATAGAAATATATATGGAGAGAACAATGATTGGGGTCTGAGTGGCCCATGAAGACCAGAATCACAATAATGGAAATGCATTTTTGCCCTGTAGACTTTTGGAGGGCACAGCCACACCGAAGAAAGTTTTGTGCAGTCTAAATATTATTATTATATTCAATTCAATGTGTTAAAATATAATAAGCAAATGGCATAATTATATATTTATGAATTTAGTTTAAAAATTGGGATAGTGACTCAAGCCTTAGAAAACAGGATAAATATAATATTAACATGTGTACTGTTTTTTAATTTCGAAGTTTTTGATTCATATTTCATGCGGTAAAAATTTACGTTAAAAATTATATAAATTATTGGTATAAAATTTTACTTTTAATTAAAAAAAAATCATATAATATTTAGATTATATTTGATAAGAAATTGCTATCTTCTAGCTGAAAATTTTATTTGGTTGATTGGGAGGCAAACTTTATAATTTTTTGGTAGCTTCTAGTATCTTTTTAGGTTATATTTGACAGAACTAGCTACAAAAGTAAAGACTGGAAAATTAGTTAAAAGCTCAAAACTTAGCCTATTCAAACCTAAATATTAAGTAAAATAATCAATTAGAGTAATAGATAAATATAAAATAAATAGATATGTTTACACGAAATTACAAGCATATAAAAAATTCTGTAAATACTCTAAAATATATTTTGATCAACAAAACAAAAAAAATGTAAATATGTCTTATAAACATGTCTTCTTTTCTTTATTTACATTTATCAACTATTTTAACCAATATTTCATCAAACAATTTTAATTAAATAAATAATTTTTTTCAAATACTTGCTCATTTTTTAACTTTCAATTAGCTTTTCAATTTCCAACTAAGTTTTAGATTAGTTTTATCAAATATAATCTTGACAGTACATGTCTAAGTTTTTTATATATATAAAAATATTACTCCAAGTGTGTTAGAAAAAAAATTCAGACCCTAATTTCAGTTGATGACGATTGCCATAGCTCGGGACATTTGGCATGAAACTGTTATTCGAATTCATTTAGCATTCAATCCACATGAGTAAATGAAGTTACATAAGCTTATTTGAGAGAAATATTTTTGGCATTGAAATCTTACTAATCATTAAAACTTTCATTCAACTGTTCAACATCATATACCCATTATAGAGTTCATGTTTTTCTTTGTTATTCTTCGGTAACTTGTACTACAAACATATCTAACACCCCTCCATGTTAATGTATCTTAAATCATACCAAATAAATTATTTTTGATTAAATTTTTCACTCCAGCTGTTATATACAAAAGAAGAAAAATGTGATGAGAAGATGAGCAGCCAAAGCATATCGAAGAGGGAGTGGTGGGGTCGTGAGAAGTAGGAGTTAGGTCTAAACCGTTAAAAAGACCTAACTTTCTCCTTAGACTGACATCACACAGTATGGAACAAACTGCAAGTGCCACTGCTCATTAAGGTCAAGTGTACCTTATACACGTCGAAGAGTGAGTAGGGTAACATGAGTTGAGTCACATGCTTGTACACACTTGATGATTGTGCAAACCTTTTTTGTTCAGGGACTCAGTTGTGTCACATCAGTTAAGCAACATAACTAAACGTATAAGAAGGCTGCACCAACATGCTGGCTTATAATCTTTTCATTTTTGTTGTTACTGTCAACTATTCAACATTTTTTTTTTTCCTTTAGTATACAGGCATTTTTGTTGCTTAAGATTTACCTCTAAGTCTACTTCATCTTATCTATGATAAAAGAAAGGAAAATGATGAGTAAAAATAAATATCAAATATTCGTAAATGATATAAAGTTTTACCTATTGTTTTTTACAAGAAAATTAAAATAGTAGTTTATCTATTGTGATTGTACTAACGCAAAAATTTCTCTTTAATGTGTTTTTTTTTCTTACACATCAAAAGCCTGTTTGTTTATATAAAATTATAGTGGAAAGAATAATAAAAAAAGAGAGGGAATATAAATATAAGTTTTTATTATTTATTTGAGAAGAGAAATAAGGAGGAAAGTTTTTTACGTAGGATCTCATAGAAAATCTCTCCCTCTCTCCCCACCCCAAATTTCGTAAGAAATGGGAAAGGATTATTATTCTTTTTATTTTAAGAAATTATTAGACTTTTTTGATAACACGATAAAACAAAAAAATAAGTTGAATAGAATGTAAAACTTTAGATTAATTATATGTAATTTTTTATTTCTTTTCTCTCTATATTTTTTTATTGAATATATATATATATATATATATATATATATATATATATATTCTGCTTTTTCCCCCTCTATTTCTCTCTATATCATATATTTCCTTCTCAGTTTTTTTTTTTCTTTTTCTATTTCACTCTTAATTTAAATAGAGCGTAGAACTTGAGATTAAACTCAATCACTTGCTTACAAAAGTTGAGAACAAGTGAACCACACATTATAATTGCTCGTAGTACTTCCTTAATATTAATAAGATTCTTTTCACACCTTTTGAAACATAATTACATAAACAATCAGGAGGGTAGATACTAGAAAGAGACATAAAATAGGTATAAAATAGGGATTTGATAAAAATGGGATTAAATATACATTTATATATTAAAACTTTTTCCTTAAAAAAAAAAAGAAAAAAACTTTCACACCTCAAAGAACCTCCCATGCATCATCATAAAATAGGCCTCTCATTGTTTAGTTTCTAATTTTAATTTTGTTTTTGTGGGCCGTTGTTTAGTTTCTATATTACTGAAACTATTGTGGTTGAAAGGGAACTTATTTTACCATTAACAACCTAATCATAATTCAATGGTCCAACGTTGTAACCCAAAATGCCCCTAGGCCAAAACTCACCAATGCGATGATGATAAGGTGGTTGGCGTTTCTAAACTTGTACTAAAATTGCACCAATCAAAGGATAGAGTTACAAATCTTATATTACGTCCTCCAAAGTTAATTTTTTATTTTCAATCTCATTCCTACAGTAAATATACTAAATAAAATTAAACACCTCATAGGCCCATGAAGAAAGGGACCTAGAAATTTTCAGAAAGGATAAGGGCGTTGCATTGATGTCATTGTATCGCCAAGAAAATGAAATTTTAACAGTGGGTCTTTTCTTTAATGTATTTATTTGCCATCAAAATATGTGAGTTGAGAGAAAAATTATAAAAAAGACAAATTGTTAGTGTTTTCATATAGTTAAGGACCAAGACGTGCAGGACTCAAATTCGTGGACTTTTGAGAGGATTTATCATGTGCCATAAATATAAACACCACATGGAACAAAAGAGATACGTATATTGTATTTTTGAACAAAATAAGAAAAAGAAGATCAATTAATGCTCTCATGTCATGCCATTACAGCTTCAAAACGGAATTCATATCATGAAATGAGAAACGGATGATTTGACAAATTCAAATGAATGAATGAAACAATAAATGATCACATATATACAGACAAATTACTGATTTAGCAAAAGAAATCCCACCCAACCAAACGATTCTTTTTATTCTTTATTTATCACAACTACGTAAAAATAAAATATATTACATCAAAAAATAACATCTTAGCTTATATTTCTTTTCCTTTCTTTCACCGTAATCTTCTGAACCAATTATTACTCAAGATCGAATATGAAACTCTTTACCAATTACCATATAAATCACTTCATGTTGCAGAATATCTATCTACTAGGTTAATTTTTTTTCCTCATAATTTGATTTTGTATTACAGTGGCATGTATGTCTACAATTTTTACTTCGTAACAAATTGTAACATGCAGTATTGTCAATTCTCTCCAAAATATATATAATATTTTTTTTCACATTTTATAACTAATTATTTAATTGTATGTGTATTACAATCTTTTATTTTAAAATTAATTATAATATATAATCAACTAACCAACTCACTAATAAAATAAATATATATATATATATATATATATATATATATATATATATATATATATAGCTGTACCGCAGTTAAGAATATCTCCATGAATTTCATTAACGTGCCATATTCAATACCAATATGTTGCAGGTTGCAATGGAAGGCGAATATCATTCATTCTCATCCATCATATTAACAATACAAAACTCTTTTAAGAAAGAGATAAATCAGAGAACAGTGTGAAATCTGAACACAACAACGTACTAGAGAGATAGTCCTCATATGTTTTAGGTAAAACCCTTTGAATTTTTGCATATGAAAATGAATCATACCGTCTTATCACTAAACACACGCACGTAAACAGAAAGTGAAAGGGGAGAGAAGTTCAGACTACATAGTCATGATTTGTACAGTGAATTTCGGAGTAGGTAAATGCAGATAGGTTTGTTAATATTTGTCTATGTCAAAGTACGCGCGTGCACGTGTGTCCAAATAAATCACAGAGAGAGAATTCAGAGATTTTTTTTTAATTTTTTTATGCATATAAAATCGAGAAGATTTTCATTGTTAACCGTACAGCCCCCACATTATTCTGCACCATTCAAACATTAACCGAATCAAGGACTTGGTCTTGATATCAGTATTAGCTGGACTATACTATATACTATACTGATCCAGTCCAAAAAAAGTAAGATCAACAAGCTACGGCACATGATCATGAATTTTTAAATTTTAATCCACCACCAGTCTCATTCTATTATGATTTTTAATCCAAGCTGAAACAAAATAATCAATCATGCTCATGCCAGCCACAAGCCTAAAGTGTCAAAACACAAAACCAGTCTAATTTCTTACACTTCACATATGCTTCAATACAAGTTTAAGATAAGATTTTTACATAGAGATTACAAACAACATTAACCATTTATCCGAGGCTCTTCTTGCTCCCTTTTTTGCCTCAAATGTGTGTTTTTTTTTTTTTTGTCTGATTGGTCCTTCCTTAGTAGTTCCATAAACCATCAAGATCCAATGGTGCAACAGAAACCGGTGGACGATTGTGATTCTCAAAGGGCCTCCTACTCATATCAAAAATCGAAGAGGTTTCAGCGTTGACATCAGCTACAAGACTTGTTTCCTGCGAAACATTGATCATGTCCCTCTCTGACTTGTATCCATTGTTTTCACACAAGGCTCTAAGAATGGTGTGATCCTGCAGAGTGTAGACAGAACTTGGAAATGTTAAATTAGGAGCAGGTTGAACACCTTGAGAGGAGTAGAACGAGTTAGAAGATGGCATTCTGGGAAGAATTTCCAAAGGGTTTGAAGAAACCCCATGAATGGAGGTGGTGAAGGAATCAAAAACCCCTTCATGGTTTCTCTGAACATTAATTTGATTGGAGAAGCAGGGCACGTAAGCCGAATCATTCAATGGTTTTGTGTTGCCAACAGAAGGTGAAGAATCCGAAAGGGGTGGCAGAGAAGAAGAACCAAATTGGTTCGCAAACGAATCCAACCTCATTATCCCCGAAATATGAGTTTTCTTCCCAGCTGAACTCTTCTGAAACACCCTGCAAATCACCCACTCGTTCTGCAACAAACCAAAAACCATAAGCATAAAAAAGAAAACCCAATTTGAAAACAGAGTGATGAAGAGAATATCAATAATAATAATAATAAAAATAATACCTTTGCAGTTTTGGGAAGGTTGTGAACAGAGAATTTACCCTCGAGTCTGTACTCATGCATGACCCAGTTACTTTTCTCTCCTTTGGGAGCTCGACCTCGGTAGAAAACCAGAGTTTTCTTCATTCCAACGAGCGATTTTCCTCTGAAAATTTCTTTGTCTTTCCCTGTGGCTTTCCAATACCCTGCTTCTGTGGCTCTGTTTGTTCTCAACCCGGTGGGGTATTTTCTGTCTCTAACACAGAAAAAGTACCACTCCTTTTCTCCCATTTTCGCTTTCCCTACACACAAACTAGAGATGATAAAATACCAAACGAAATCAAAATCAAATCATTAGACAAAAGAGAAACCAATAGATCGGTTAAGATTGATTCAGTTTGACTTACAAGGCAAATCCCAAGGTTCACACTTGTTGAGGTCGACTTCTCCAATAGCCCTGGCGCAGAATGTTGTGTCAATGACCTTCTTATAAAGGTAATGACTTATAAGCTCTTCATCTGTGGGGTGGAACCGAAATCCAGGGGGTAAATCCATGTGATCATCTTCCTTACATGGCACAGGAACGTTTTCCATTTTGAAGAGTGAAAATTTTGGAATTAGATTCAGTTTGTGTTGGTGAGGTTTAGAGAGGGGATGGGGGAATTGAATCAGGTAAGTGATGTGAATATAAGGAGAAAAGGGAGAGAGGAAAACAATACCATAAGTACTAGTGTTTTGGGAAGGAAGAAGAAACGTGGAATGTAAGGTAACCTTCTTTGGTTGTTTATAGCCTAAGCCCACTTCTTATAACTTTTTCATATACATGACAATTTTATCTCACTACCCTAAATTCTTCTCACTCATCAACACTTTCCTAAATTCCATGCATGTAATTATCATCATGCTATTAGGTAGTTACCAGTTACCTAGTACTTTGTGCTAAACTTTACTGCTACATATGCTCTTCTATTGGATATTCATCAAATACCAAATTTCACTGCTATTTGCTTCCAATAGTAAAATCATTTTTTTATATATACATATATTCACTCACCAGCAGCAAAAATCAAAATATTTTGTCTCCATCATTAATTTAAACGTTTTTGAGTTTTTTTTTATTTGTAAATCAATAAAATGAATCTTGTGTTGCAGTTGTAAGGGGACCATACCAACAAGACTTTTTTTATGCAATTTGGTCATGATAATATTATAAAGAAAAAAAATCCTCTGTCAATCAGAAGAGGAAAAAACGATTAGAATCAAGTGGTGTTGATAATGTGTATTTTCCACCAATAACTTAAGACTTTGAAAAAAATAAAGAATCTGTACTTTCTAAAACCAAAAAACGTTTTATTTATATATATAAACAAAAGAGTGTTGGGGAAGCTAATATTCTTTTTCTCTGTAACTTATCCCAGCTAGCTGTACAAGTGCAATCAATAATAGATCTTCCTTTTGAAAAAACAGTTATATCACTTTATTCTTGTGAAATTACATATATGGTCTTCAACATGTATTGCAAACTACAGCAACAAAAATTCACAAGACAAATAACTGCCCTTTCAGATTGTTTCTGAAACCGACATAATTTTAAAAAATATAAATAAACAATTCCACTATTGCAAACCCCATTCTTCTAAAAGTTGAATTATATGTATGCAATTTTGAATTTATAATTTGGTATATACAACTTTGAGTTAAAAGTATGTAGTAGTTAATTTCAAGTCACTTTTTTCGAATACAAAGGTGTTAGATTGTATAAATGTTTTTTTAATATCTTTTAGAAAGTAATGATAATAAAGTATTTTAATAAAATAATTTTTAATTTGAATCTGTTCTCAACATTATTAAACTAGAAATATTTTTTATTGCCACTAATTGCAAAGAACATTTTAATTACTAAAATATTTTTGATGGTGATATAAGTTTCAGCAGTTTTTTTTTCTAAAATAATAATTGTTGTGTGGTCATATAATAATATAACTACGTAGTAATGAATCAAAACACAATACGCATTTGAAAATGGTCAAAGTAACATTAATTTGATGATATGGAATGAATGTTGGGATTTGGGTGGTTGCAAAATTATGGGCAAATTCGTTGGCCTTTCATAAGCAAATTTGTCTAATATGTAAGGCAAAGATGCATAACCAATTGACCAACTTTTTATGTTACAAAATTACCTTTTTCTTTTCCCAATTATTTTTTTGACCAACTCATGAATAAAAGAGAGCTATGTTTTAACAGATAACTTATTCATGGATTAAATGGTTTTATATACAATAACTTAATTCAAAAAATTAAAATCACTTTAGTGTTTTTTTTAAAGAATTGAGTTATTTGATACAAAATAAAATTATAGCAACTAGTTTTGTTTAAATTTGAAAATAATAGTATATTTATAACAAGAGTATTCAAAGGACAATAGGATTTGTTAGAACTCAAAATAAAATAAGAGTTAATGTGATATATTTATTATAACAATTACTAATTAATACAGTTTAATTTTATTTATAAACAGTAGTGATTGTTACAACTTAAACTAAAGCATTATTTAACTTATTTTTAATTTTTAATTTGAAGATAATTCCATACTCATAATAGAAATAATTTAAATTTGAAAAAAATATAAAATCTTAGAGAACTAGTAATACTCTTATAAATTGTGTGTTAAGATAATTACTATTTAACGGGCAAAGAGAGTCGTGTTTAATAAAGTAAATATTTTGATTTAATTAATCTAACGGCTGATCAAAAGATATGTTTGATAAACAATAGAAAAATTAAGTATATATTAAATTCATAATTATAAATACTTTTGATATTTAAATACTTTTATTGATAGGTCTTCACAAAATTTTAAATTTTAAGGTTCACTCTTATGACTTATGATATAGTTAAAATATCAAAGTTATAAATAGCGAGTACTTAGATCAATTGATAGAAGTTCTGAATTTGTAACAATACTTCCTAGTGTCTGAATTTGTTGAATATTGATAATTCAGTTAAGAGTGGATTTAATGAAGTGATTTATATTTTATTTTTTTAAAAAAATAATTTATAATGTAATTTTTAACTCCATACAAAATTATTAACGTGCTTCTGCAATCAAAATCAACTGCACTTGATAAGTTTATAGAGTAATAAATTTATAAAATTTGAAGATGAAAACCCAAATCCTATCTAAAAAAACACAAATCCAATTAAAGCAATTGACCCCGCCGCCACACCCATTGCTTGATAGTGCTTTCGGCTTTAATGCTTTATTACACTTTTCTTTCGTTATGTTTTGTTATTTTTTATGTTTTAATATATTGAGTTTTAAAAGTTTTATTGTAATATTTTATATTTTTAAACGATTTGATTTTCATATATTAAAATTGTAAAGAGGTATTCAGTTTTTAGAGGCTTCATATTAACACATTAAGTTTTTAAATAATATCATTTTAGTATGTTAAATTTATAAAGTTTAATCATGCCACAATCTAATATAATTAATTAATTAATTAATTAATTATCCTTTACATAACCCTAAACTTGATAATAATCATCTTCATCTATTTGTAAGTTAAATTATTTTAAAGCATCACAATTGTTTTTCTTGTCTATTGTAAGAATAATTGTGATTTGTGGTAGATAATGAATAAAGATGATTGTCACTTTGATTGGTATTTATGTAAAGGATAGTTGTTAGTTTGGTGATTAAATTTTTGTATGTTTGAATTTTATAAATTTAATAAAATAAAATTGTATAAATTATTATCAAAATAAAACTTTTAAAATTTAATATCCTTTAAAAATTTTAATATATTAACTAAAACTCCATATCATACACCAAAATGAAACTTTTAAAAATTTCATATTCTTATAAAAATTATTAAAATAAAACACTTTAAAACTTAAACATATGGAATGAACGTAGTACTCCAAAAAATAAGATTAAACTCTCACTATTACTCAAAGATTAAGCAACCCAAATCCGTAATTAGACGATTTGATTATATACACCAACAAATAAAATCATTTGGTCAAAACCAATAATATTATGGATTTTGAGGTGGTGCTAAAGTGGGTCCTGTTTCTCCTGTTCCGACACGAGGAACACAAAAACACAAGCATGTGGAACAATACTATTGCTCCAAAATCCGTTATCATATACTCTAATATCATTTTATAATCTCAAAGTTAGGCAAATGTCATTGAGATTTGATAGATGAGCATGCTATGTGGAAACCCTTCATTAGGTGCTTTGCCTTTGAAACCATTTAATCAATGACTTGACCCTTTCATTTCACTGCCTAACTTTTGGAGGTAGCAATTGGATCTAAATACAAAATAAATTAACTTAGAGATCACTCTCTTACTAAAACATTTATTAACACCTCACAATTTGTTATTATTTTTTTAGTTTATTAATATTATTTTTGATAAATTGTATTTTAGGAGGTTGACTTTTTATAAGAATGTTATCAGATCTTCATCTGTTAATTTGTTTTATGACACACTTGTGATTTAATCAGAGCTAAATTTCTTGCTAGCTAGTTAATTCATTTATATTTCATAAAACAAAACTAAACGAGTGATAATCACCTAATTAATCACTCGATGTGTTGATAGCACTAAATTTGACCTTATTTTTATAATTTTTGATGTTAAAATTTGAATGGTGTTTGTTTAGTTTAACTTTTTTTATGTTTCATAAGTATATCATGTGAAAATGAAAATGCTAAATAGAATTACGTGAATCTAATGTATGGTTCAAATAAGCGGTTAAGAATAAAATGTAAGACAATTTGAGCACATGATTTAATTAAGATTTACTTATCTCTCATTATGCGTGCATTCTGACTTGTTCTTACACTTTATCTTAATAATTTTTATAGATTTATAAATTTTTTTTCCTCATTACAAGTTTGTTTATTATTTTATATTTAGTTTTTTTTTTGGTAAAAATACATTCTTTATTTAATTATATAAAATGTATAAACTAATGTATTTCATATTTTATTTATTTTCAATATAATTTTATAATACACCCCATGTGTGATAGACCGGCGAGGATGTGAGAATTTTCCCCATGTAATAATACCCTTTAGTTAGTAACAAATAAGAATTACATTTTCTGTAAAAAGAAAAAAGTAGTATTACTTTTACTCTTATGCATAAGTGGTTACTTTATAAGAATTAGTCATTAATGATATAAATTTGTCAATTACTTATATACATATTTAATATCATTGAGGTTCAATTTTGTTTTTTAATCTCTTTAAATTTTAATAATTAATATATCTCCATTTTTAAGATATAAAAAAAATAATACAGCAAAAACTTTCAAGGGAGCATTTTTTTTTTTTAAAAAAAAAGAGCAAGATAAACTTCTTTAACAAATCCTATGAAAAAGGTAGTGTTTAAGAAGGAAATGGAAGTCTGCACCAATTAAGAAGAATATTCGTATTTGATCCGATTGGTTGTGCTGTGTCATTGACTATGTTGCACTTGTGGAATCTTTCTTTAATCAGAGTTGAAGACTCTTTTAACATCACCATACTTATATCTCTGCTTCGCAACCATTAAATAATTATATCACCAATATCATTATATGACTTTTGCGTTATCCGCGTAATACATCTTTTACACAAAATATTGCAAACTTTAAGGCACATAACTTTGGGGTATCGAATGGAGGAGGTGGAATCTAGCCACTCACACGAAGGAGACATGAAGGACTACAAATGGGAAAGAAATATATATACTTATTACACAACAGAAAAGTTTATTAAAATAAATATAATTTTTTTTATAACATTTTCATAAAATTTTATTGAAATAAATTGCAAAATACTTATAGAACTCGTGTGTTCAAATGAACTTTGTACAAACAAGTTCTTTATTTTTTTTTTTAACACAATTAGAAATAAAATTACCATGACAAAGGACCAGAGGAGTTTGAAATTGTCGTGATTTATTTCTCGGATCTAGGTGCTAAGTTTAAGAGTGTTGGTGACACACTTTCACATATTCTTTTTAATACTTATTTATCATTGATAAATATTTATTAACAGTTATAAAATTAGAAAGGAGAATCGTTAAATAATAAATGAGATCTAAAAAGATATATAACAATCTAGAAGTTTTCGTTAATCGATGTATCCTAAGAGTATGTTATTAATACTTCTCTTATTTTTATGAATTTTTAGAGTCATGAATGTTGAACATAACCGAAATTTTCACGTGATCCATTATTAGAAAATGTTCAAAGCAGTTTGGCCTAAACTATAAAAGGAAAAAGAAGGAAGGCACATAATTTAATAGTATAAATTAAGTGATAGAAATATTATAATATATACAATAAAACATATACAGCTACTACGTAAGTATATCAATTTTGTGTATGTGAGAGTGTGTGTAAATTAAAAAAAAAAAAAGAGAGTGAACTTAATTGGATTTGAGGAAGGAGTTTATTATAAACTTGTAATTAACAAATGAGAATGTTGTGACGAAACGAAGAGTGTTAGGTGTTGAAAACATGGATGAGTCCAAAGTGAATATTGGCACAATATAATTGAGTTACCCAGAGAAAACAAATGGTACACTTCATTAGAACAGCCATGCAGATAATTAATTAAAATAGAAAATGTGAAAATGTATTTTACTCTTCTTTTGTCATTTTCACCAGAAAGGAAGATTTGTCAAGTAATTTGATTGGTTAACAAGCTTGGTGGGTTAGGCACACTTATTGGATAACTTTTAGATTAAAGGTAACATTCCCTATAATTTGTGAGGATGAAATGGCATATGTGAGTAAGAGAGGTGAGGCCCATAATAGCTGGGAGCCCAATTAGCCCAATTCCCATTATTCCTAATATATTGAAAACCCAAAAACAGAAAAAAAAACTTTTTCGCCGTTGCCGGGGATCGAACCCGGGTCACCCGCGTGACAGGCGGGAATACTTACCACTATACTACAACGACTTGATATTTAAATTTGAATTATATAAATATATAAACACCAATATCGTTACTGTTTGCATTATTCTTCTCTTTCACACCCCAGAATGCATTACACCTTCTTCACTATATTTTGGTCTGATAGTTAAACTTTTTTATAATTAAATTATTACAAAAATTATATTAAGAAATCTTTTTTTTTTATCAATTTTGTTAAATATATATTTGATATATTAATCATTTCAATCTAGTTTAGACTTTTTTAAATCTAATTTAAATGAGAAAAATTATATAAATGTGTGGTAAATATTTAAAACAATTTGTTTACATTTTTTTTTACGATAATACAATATTTATAAGTTTAAAATTTTAATATCTTTAACCTTATTTTTGTACAATATTATGAAATGATGTTTTTTTGATATTGGGATAAAATCTAATCAATCTATTTTAATACATAATTTGTCTTATATTTTTTTTTGTGTTAAAATATGGTACGAAATATTAATTTGAAAATAATTAATATTTATTATTTTCATTAATTGTGTTATATACTAAAACACTTTCACTTCACCTTAACAACTTATATATATAGACACACATGAGAATGTTTATTATTAAACTCATGCTAATTTAGTATTTATTTTAAAATTTTATTAAATTAAAGAATGTTTATTAAAGATAAAAATTGTATCCTAGGAGAAATCTAATCAAGTGTTTTTTAATTCTACTCGGGGATGAACACTAAATGCAGAAAAAAAAAAAAACATAAGAGTGTAGTGTATGATAGGAGTCTTTTAAAATTCTTATAAAAACTAATTTTAAAATAGAATATTTAGAAGTAATACACATTTTTATACATAGTTGTCTTACTCAGCACAATAATTTAATACAATGAATTTTTCATTTACCTCTCATTTATCATATTCCGTAGTTATTTATCTATTCCCTTCAATATTGTATAAAAAAGATTATTATTTTATATCTAATATTCTCCAAAATGAAAATGACAGGAGATTATATATTTTGCATTCCCTAACATCATCCCAAGAATATCTATCAAGCCTCTATTTGTTTGCATGATCAATTAAGCCTCTATTTGTCTGCCAATTTTCAATTTTTATGGAGTAGAAAGAGAAAATGTTTTTAATGCCTTAGTGTGTTTTCACATTTGCAAAACTGACATGGTAATAGAGAAAAGGTGCATGCATTTTTCACAAAAATGTGATGATTAAGTAAAGGAAAAAAAAAAAATTGGAAAAAAAAAAAAATTGGCCCATGCAGGTCTCGAACCTGCGACCTTCGCGTTATTAGCACGACGCTCTAACCAACTGAGCTAATAGGCCAGTTGTAATTCAATTACAGATTTTAAGTACATATAGTATATTTTGTTTGCCTTTTCAGATTTATTAATTTTAGGGGTATTCCATAAGTGCAGCGAGAGCAATGATACATTTGGTCATTCGTTTATTTGATATAAACACAGGTGAAATATGTAAAACATTTGACATTTATTTATACAGTATTAAGCATTTTGACTATTCTCTAAAATGGATTTCATTGTTCTAAAGGTTATTTGGTAAAATTCTTCAACTTGTAATAAACTACAGAAAAACCAAAAAAACTCAAGATTTTATTTTAAGGTTTTCCTTAAGATTTAAGATTTTGATGAACAAATCCTTTTATTCTTGGTGTACAAGTAATCCTTTCGTTAATTTATGAAGCACTTGAACGTCAATTACATGATGTGAGTATAACGATGGCGATTGAGCATGGCGACATTAAATAGCTTTAACATTACAACATAATGGTACGAACTGTCAAACTATCAATTATTAAGCCTAACAAAAAATTTAAATTTCCAACAAAAGAAATATTCAAAAATATGTTCAAAAGATTTGTTAAAAATTACTTTTTCTAACAATTTACTAACACAAACCTCATAAACT
The DNA here is from genome assembly GCA_026586105.1 of Hylodesmum podocarpum. Lineage (NCBI taxonomy): Eukaryota > Viridiplantae > Streptophyta > Magnoliopsida > Fabales > Fabaceae > Hylodesmum > Hylodesmum podocarpum. Next base: position 6,812,982 of record JALJEV010001432.1, on the reverse strand, counting down.
TTTTCTGTTGTATCTTTATAATTATGAACCGAACAGACACAAACATGAGAATTCCGAAGTAGCATTACTGCCAAATAAGTTAAATGAGTTTTATGAAAGACCACAGAACCTTAAAGTTAACAATGTAGAATTCCATTTTGAGTTAAGCCTGAGTTGATAGCTCTTACATTATCAGTATGAAGAATTATTTTTATGCATACAGTCCGTTGTCATTTTTCACTTCCATTCTAACATTTAAAATAAACCAATGAGAAGAAGAGACCATCGTACTTGAGATTGTTCGACTGCAATTAAACTAAAAGGTTATTAACTAAGTATTGTAGTGTCATTTCATTTTAATTCCAGACCCGAATTTTCTGACTGGCGGTTTAAGAATCAGCATATTATTTCTGAAATAATAGTTTACTCATTCTGTAGGCGGTTTAAAAATGCAACGTACAAAACATGAACTTCTAATTTAGATAACAAGTAATCTTTCATATCCACAAGATACAAATAGTCTTTCAAAGTATACAAATATTGGGTGTTTACCAGAAAGTTTACAATAAATCAAACCAGCCAACACAGTACAAGCCTTCATTAATACCAATATAAAACGATTTATTACATTAGATGCTTTTGGAGCCCAAATATGGACAGGCTTCAACAAAAGTATCTTCAAATCTCCGTTCTTAGTAACAATCATCAGGCTTGTAAAAGATGACTCGGGGACCAACTTCATTCTACTAAGGAAGCTGCTCTTGTCCTAAAGAACATTGCAATTCATTAACAAACGAAATCAGCACAGGCTGCATGATGAAATGCAAAACATTGACGAAGACTTAAACTCATGGCTATTGATAACAGCTATCAAACATTCAAATACTCAAAACTAAAAACAGTTCATAACTACATCACTTTGACCTGACTTTTAAATGAAAAGAACTTCATACAGAGACTATTTCAATACAACGCACGTGAAACAACATTCTGGCAATGATAAGAATAAAAACCTTTGTCACAAATCAATACAAAAGTACTATGCAACCCACACACAGTGCATTACAACTTGAAAGACGCGAAGTCCAAATACAATAACAGAATATATTCAAGGTTAGACATGGCCTCAGAGGTAGTGACAATTTGCATATCATCACGAATACATCTGATAATACGTGCATTGGAATACATCATTGGCCAAGTCAAAGCATTAGAATAAATCAACTCTACATATCAAACAGTGTGTCTACTGACTTCAGTTTCAAACAATAGTAAACAACCTACCAACCACAAAAAAAAAAACATTTTATTGCATTCTACTCAACATCTCATACTTCTGTTGGACATTGACACATACTAAACAGAGTGAAAACCAATTAAGAACGGTATTCAAGATGTAATGTTCAAATAAGAATGGCTTATATTGCCAATCATGGCTTAGACAAAGTGGAAAATGCTTGCATCCTATTTAAAATTCAATATGCATCAGAGAGATTCCCAATGACAAATCATCATCCTTTAGGTGCTGATGTCCCTGTCTAAATTATCGTCACTTGCATAATTCATATAGTATAATCAAGGTACAAAAAGAAAAGCGAAATCGAATATACGAGGGCTTCCTACAAGCCAGAATCGCATGAACATTCAAAGGACGAAAAACTTAAAAGTTTGAATAAAACCCTGATAAATCTAATCTCCAAATAACACTACGTTTCTTTTAAAAAAAATTTGAGGACAATAAAATTTCGTAAACGCATCAGAGAGATTCCCATTAGACTAAGTCAACATTCTCACATGGAGTGCTGATGTCCCTGTCTATATTGTCATCATGTGCGCATAAATACTGGTTTTACAAAAGTATGGATTTTGAAAGTTAACACAAAACGGAAGCACAAAGAATAAAACCAGAGCATAAATCATACAAGTGTATTCACCAAATTAGAGACAAAACATTGCAATTACAGTTCAATGATATAAACAATCACACAAGGGGGTAAAAGAATTAGAAGATTGAATTAGTGCCTCAGATTGAAGTTGATATCATAGAAATAAATCTCGGAGTATATTTAACACCATCATAGGCACAAAACTTAATCGAATTGAGGAAAACTAAAACACCACAGACCTAAGATACAGAGGGAAAAAACACAAGACAGAATGAGATTGAAAGAGAAAAACCCTAAAAGACTGTGGATGCTGCTGCTAACACAAGTTAGGGTTTATTGAGTTAGGGTTCGTATATTTATAGGAGATAGGAGAAAGTTAGGGTGTAAAAGGTATGGGTCTGCTTGTTCTCTTTGACCCGTTGGATCTATGAGTGTTGCAACCCAAGATTTCTTATATCGGCCCAACAAAATAGGTCTAATTGTAGTTTTCATTCATTATTCTATCTTAAAAATTTTATAAATTAATTGAGTTTATATATTTTTTAAATGAAATAGATTTGGTTTTTTATTGTTTTCTTTTTCACTTCAAATTCTTAAATTAATAGAATTAAACTGGAAAATGTAAAAGATCCTAAAAAGAAAGTAGGCTCAAGAAAAAGATCCTGCTAACCTATTTGGTGTGCACCATTGGACCTACATAAAAGGGATTCAAATGAATGGAAGCCCATCTCAACTTAAACACGAACACTGTTATCATTGGGCTCACTCCTTTAAAATTAAAGCCTAATATTCTGGTCTTTTAATATAAATTACATCAATTAATTTTTGGACAACAAAAAAAAAAAGTTAGCTAATCTCATTAAATTGCATCAATTTTATCTAATTTTTGTAGGTTAATTTTTAATACAATTTTATATCCAGAATAAAAAATGTCATTAAAAATTATAATCTTAGATAAATAAAAAACATTTTAGAAATATTATCATTAAATATAGTAAACTTAATTAAAAATACTTAAATTTGAGATGTCTATGTAATTTTTTTTCTTATATTAAAAGTTAGAAAAGATAGCATTTACCTTACGAGAAAGGGGTCAGGAAAAATTATAAAATAACTATCTCTACAAAGGTAAATTGTGACATGAAAATGAGTTTATATAACTTTAATTTCTGAATGTTTCACTCACATAATTTAATATCATATCACTCAATGGATGGAGGCAAATACTGATTGCACTACTAACAATTAGGAGAAATCAAACCCTAACACCTTTTACATACTGCAAATTCAAATATTGGATACTTATTATTTTTCATTTGTTAGAAATTAAACATAAATGTAAGAGAATGTGCAAAAGTTACACTTTATTTAATTAATTAAATTAGAACTTTGTTTTCATCTTCATTTATACTTCTCTTTGTTCACATAACTTCAAATCAATTAGTTTTCATAATTATATTAAATTCTTCATTCCAAATGTGAATTTAAACAAAATTTTACTTGTTACTAAATTTACATGACAATGGTTGATTCCTTTGTCTTGTCACTTCTACAAGATAAAAATAATTGATAAGAATGTCAATCTTGCAAGACATACAAGTGTCCGGTTACAAATGTAAGTGTCACCGCAAGAAGCCGACAACAATATTTAGTACACACATATGATGTTGATGACTCAGGTTAACAAACGCCAGATGATAATGAGTTGTTGTTTATGACATTTATTGACAGGGTTCATATGTATATATAATGTCCCTATTTTGCTATCAACATACACAAAAGTGTCTCTTTAATCTGCCAAATACTTTTTAGTTATTAGTTATCCACAAGGCTACATTGGTAAATATTCAAAGTTTAATAGTTTTGTCAATTTTTGTAGACAATCTCAATGAAAGGGGATGACCATGACAAGAGCATACTTAATGGAATTCTAGAAGAGTGTAATTGCATGAGAAGAATAGAAATGTGAGATAGATTTGGTCAATTTTGAGATAAATTGAATTAGTGACTAGTTGTAACATTTTTATGTCTTGTTCTATTTTTTCCTATTTACTCAATCATCACTTCCCTAAATGCCAAAAACCTTAGGTGTTAAGGTGTTTGTTGGAGCGGTTAAATGTGTCCTAATTAATTTATTCCATTGCCCATTTATTTAATAACAGGTGAGATAAGTTTAATGATTAATTCACTTATTAATTAGATCATAATGAATTATTAGATGGATCATAATGAATTAGATTTGATTATCTATTTTAACAACTCTGTTAATTTTAGAAAATTTACTTTGCATTTGATACTTTGATCAAAATAAAATATTAGTTAGACAATAATAAAAGAAGCAAGAAGAATGACTGTGTACAATGAATAAAGTGATTATAAATTTTCAGACTATCTATATCTGTATTTGTATTATCTGTTTCTTTCTCTTACTTTTTTCCTGAGTGTTTGTATGTTTTTCTTTTGCCTTTTTGGTTTGGATTAGGTTGATATTATTAGATTGATATAAATATATGATTAAAATTAGATATACAAAAATTGTTTTAGCCGATTTTTTAATTAAAATTTTATCATTTAAATTAATATAATGCAATAATTTATAATAATTAAGACTTAACAATATCCTATCAATATTAATAACAAATTAAATATTAATTATAACAATGTAAAAGGGAGGTGACGAAGAAAGAAGTGTATCTGTGGTGTGATGAAGGCGCAGTGGTGTGCAAACTATACAAAGAGTTGTGCTGCTATCCATTTACTAGAAAATTTAAAATTAAAGTTTTTAAAGTTTTTAAATATCAAAATGAATCTAAGATAATGAAAAATTTAAAAAGAGAAATGAATATTTTATTTACATTAAAAACTTTTGAAAATAATATACAAAATTATTTAAATAATTTTATATAATTCAAGTTATTTTATGTTTTAAAAAATTTAAATCTAATACATGAATTAATATTATCAAATTTATTTATTTAATTTGGAAAGATATTAAAAAATATGATCCAATTTATTTATTTAATTAATTAGAATAATAAGAAATATTTACTTAAATTAATATAAACTTTATTTAATTGATTCCATCCCATCAAAAAAAGACAAGAGAGCTAAACTTGAGCGTTCTTGTTACCATGTCTAATCACATAATAATAGAATAATAAAATTAAAATCAAACAGATTTATTAAAATATAACTATTAAATTTATTATTTTATGATTCATGTGATTTATTATTTATATATTTAAAATAAGATATAATTAATAATTTAATATATATATTTTTTTTAAAATTATATTTAAGTGATCTTTTTAAAAGGTGAGCAAGTTTCCTTTATTAATTATGTTTGATTGTGTTAAATACAGGAGAAAATACTATACAGTTAAAATCTGTTATTTTTATTTTATATTCTTATTATTTTTTACAGGACATATTTAGCAAATTATATAGTTAATAGTACATATTTCATTTTTATATACTAGTTTATATTTTATTTATTATGATTTTATCTTTAAAAATATTTTTTTATGAATCCTTCAAAATAATATACAACTGCAACTTATAACTTGCAAAATTATTAGCATTTATGCAAATTTAATTTTTCTTAAATGTTTTTATTTTTATATTTTTATCTAAATTTAAGCATGTTGTCACAGATTTTCCTAAAGGATTAAGCAGAGTTTAATAGAAAGTTATAGCCTAGTAACATAATTTTCACACATGGAGATGAGGATGTAACTCCACTCTATTTAATTACATACTAAATTTTTTTTGTTAAGCAAACGGTGCATTAAGTATTGAATGGAATGAAAAGTAATAAATGAGACTGGGATGTTGACGACACGACCGACCTAACATCACGCACCGCTTCATCACGTGGTCATGTCATCACATTTCTCTCTTTTCTAAGTTTTAATTAACGCAACCGTTTCTGTAAGCTTGCAACTTATTATTATTCATTTTCAGTCTTGAGTAGATGCTGGTTTTGTCTCTGTCTCTCTCAGATCCATTGTTCAGTAGTAATTCAATTAGAAATTTGAATGTACTAATACAACACTGTGTGTGTGAATCCAAATTCGAGAAAACAGTAGTGTATGGGGAATTAGTTGTTGTCTCTGTGCCAATTTGAGTTTTACATTGCTCATTTTTACCTTTCTTTCTTCACTTATACTTATTTCAAAACTAGAAAATTGGTCCAGTGCTGAGAATGGATATTTAGCATATCCTCATTGTATATATTAATTCATATTTAATAATTTTAAATAAAGCAAATCAAGTACATATGTACATATAATAATAATGCTTGACATGATGATTACGTCCTAGTTATGTCATGCCATGCATTAACATTAAGAAATTAGATAGAAAGCTATGTTTGTAAACTAGTTGTGAAAATATGTTTGAGACAAGAATATCTTTGCTAATAATGAAAATTTTTGCTTAGTCTCCTTGGACCTGAATTAGAATTTATGAATTAGAACATATGAGCATAATATTTTTAACTGTATTGCATGCACTATTAAATATATGTTTATGTAATAACTTTTGAAAGTTGGATGAGACAACTTTTGTCTGAATTTTGATTAATATTGAATTCAACTTCAAACTAAATACACATTAGGTTGTATTTAGATAACCATTCACTTCAATTTCAAACCAAATACACACTAATTCTTTAAGAGCTTTTTGGGATGGCCTTGTTGATTAACATATTTTTGCTTAGTTCTTGAGTTTAGCACTTTGATCTTAAAATAATTAACTAAGAAGAACCTTTAGTTTCATCTCCTGTCTAGGAAATCATGTAACATATACTATCTGAACATACCATATTATGCCATGCGTGCAATGATTAAGATCATATTTAGCGCTCATATAATCAAAAGAGTGTGTAAGTTCATCATTAGCATTAGTTACAATTTGATCAAATTTACCAAGTAAGAACACACAAGTATGACAGGAGCGATAATCGGCTAACAATGGTAGCTAGTGACTAATGTGTAAGGGAAATGTCACCTTCTTATTGACTCATTTCGTTTTAGACGCAATGTTGGTTTTCTACATTCACATCAGCAACTCTAACACTACTCCAATTTTGGGTACGAACATAGGAAGAAAAGGATCAAAACCACGTGGTTTCATGAAAATATATTTGTCCCTGCATAAAAATGAGACGGCAACACTTGGCGTGTAAGGGTCCCCTACACACAATCTCAGAGGCATCTATTTATACTCCACCTATGCACTCTGCTTTTAATTTCCTCGTAGCTTCTCTTTCTCCCCCTCTTCATAAGGTGCTACTATTTTTTTTTAAACTTTGTGAAGTAGCTATAGTAACTAGTTATACTTCACAAGACTCACTAGTGACTAGTGTTTGCAGGAAACATGAAGCTTTTGGGTATTCTCTTGGTGGGATTTCTCTCATGTGCTTATGGAGACAGTGATGGTTGGGTGGATGCTCATGCAACCTTCTATGGTGGGGGTGATGCCTCTGGCACAATGGGTATGTCACAACTCACAATTTAATGAATTTTTTTGCCACACCATAAGCATGTTCAAGGTGGACCAACTTTGTCAACAAAATTATTCTTTCTATTTTTAATTTTTTTTCTATGACATGTACTTTTTTTTTTTTATAGTAACTGCCCCAACTTAACAAGAGAGGGGAGCCATGGCTGTTAAAAGTTTAGTAATTCCAAAAGAAATAGGAAAAAAAAATTCTTAAACATGGTGTGAACTGATTTGAGTTTGAAAAAAAAATTATTTCACACTCATTCAGTATAACAGATGTGAGATGCTTGAAAATACTGTCCAAGTCATTTATAGTTTACCTTAAAAAAAGAAATTTATCATATTAACTGACTTTTATAACAAGCACATCATCCTATTAACTCTATTTCATTTTGGGTTTGAACATCATTTCTCATAGAATAGGCAATTGGATGTGTAGCTGATTTCTTCAATTACTAACTTATTTTTACTTATAACACACAAAACCTTTTTTAATTATTGATGCTAGAAACTATATAGTGTAACATACTGAACTTTAATTTGGTGTAACTTCTACACGTCAAAGAATAAAAACAAAACCTTCATTTGGGGCTTTGTTTGTTGCAGGTGGAGCTTGTGGATATGGAAACTTGTATAGCCAGGGCTATGGGACTAACACTGCTGCTTTGAGCACGGCCTTGTTCAACAATGGTTTAAACTGTGGGGCTTGCTTTGAGATAAAGTGTGTCAATGACCAAAGGTGGTGCCTTCCGGGCTCAGTTGTGGTCACTGCCACCAATTTCTGTCCACCAAACAATGCGCTCCCAAATGATGCAGGTGGCTGGTGCAACCCTCCCCTTCAACATTTTGATCTCTCTCAACCTGTCTTCCAACAAATAGCTCAATACAAAGCTGGCATAGTACCTGTGACTTATAAAAGGTAGCTGTTTTTGTTTATATTTTTTATGTTCCTTTCCTAATCATTTCAGGATGTGTCATAACCTTTATAATTCATTGGGAATACTAGCTATTAACACATTCTGTAAGAGTATCTGGCAAAAGTTCTTACAAGGTTCTTAAGACAAAGAATTAGACACTAACATCAGCAGATAAAAAAAAAAAAGTTCATCTTCATCTTCATAGTTGATACCTTAGTTTGCATGCCTTGTTCTTGTTTTGACCAAGAATTATGATTCTCTTTGTTTGTGATAACTCAGGGTGCCGTGTCAAAAGAGAGGAGGCATCAGGTTCACCATCAATGGCCATTCTTATTTCAACCTAGTCTTAATCACCAACGTTGGCGGTGCTGGTGATGTTCATGCAGTTTCCATCAAAGGTTCAAGAACCAGTTGGCAACCAATGTCCAGGAACTGGGGTCAAAACTGGCAAAGCAATTCTTACCTCAATGGACAAAGCCTCTCCTTTAAGGTTACCACAAGCGACGACCGCATCTTGGTCTCTAATGATGTTGCCCCTGCTAGTTGGTCCTTTGGCCAGACCTACACAGGGAAACAATTCAATTAAAAGACAGAGAAGAGAATAGCAACACTTCACAGCTAGTTTCTGTGAGTGTTGGCACTTAAAAGTTATGGACTATGGTTAATTAATAGTATAACTATGATACCAAAAGTGTATTATTATATAATGTTATAGAGTCACTGAAAGCAAATTAGAGGGGCACAGTTTAAGATTGCCCTTGTCATTTGGATTGTGTTGTTGAAGCATTCTGTTCTGCTCTTAATTTAAAAAGGCAGAGTCAGTTAAGATAGGTGGACTGGTGGTATAGTTTATCAACCGCCAGTTTTTGTTTATTGTAAGTGAGTTCATCTTTTAATATGAAAATATGGTATTATCTAAGCTTAGCTATAGAAGAAGAAAATCTAAATTAGAAGCAGCAGTACAGCTTCTACATGTCATTGTATTCAACTTTAAGGAGTTGATTCTGTGTAAGTAAGAACGAATAAAAAGACATGGATGAATAAAATTATGTTTCGGTTTAGTTCAAAGTGTTCTTCCATCTCAACTTTTAAACACTATAATTTTCATGACATAATCTACGAGCTTTGGTAAGCAGACACATTGCGTTAGTACCTATTAATGTTTGTAGACGTTCTTTAAGTGTAATTTAGTATTCTTTAATAATAAAATAAGGTAGGATACTTTATAATATTTATGAATTTGTTCGGATTTTTTTTAAATGGTAATTTCATGATAGTGTAGAGAAGTATCTTCTTTAGAGAAATTTTCATGAAAAACAAACTATTTTCTATTGAGATTTTAGATATGATTGCAAAAAATTATCTTCTTTAGAGAATTTTGAGAGATTTGCACATTATGGTAAAGAATAAACTATTTTTATGAATAAAGGGACATAAAAATAAACTTTCATTTCGAGAAACTGTTTTCTAAGACAACTGCACTCGAGTCTCAAAGTACATTAAATTACTTTTGTACAAAATTCAACTTTACAGCTTAGATCACTAACTCAATTCCAAAATCTACCAGGAAATAAGTTAGTAAACTTAAATATAAAATACTTGTATACTGCATCCTACAAGTCATACAATATATACAGCTAACACACTCCATTCTCACCGTTGACCTCATAGGTTGAGAGGCAACCATATCTGGTTTGTGGAGATAATTTGCTAGCATTGCTCATGTCCTTTTCAGCTAACATCCTTCTCACTTGAAAAATGGCTAGCATGAATAGTTGAGCCAATCAGTTACTGCAAAATACAGGAAATTAGAAACCAACCAAAGCAAACTTGTTTACTAGAAAACTACAGACTAAAAGCCAACATAAAGAATTGGATCATGGTGAATATTATCTTCTGTTCAAGTGTTCTCAGCCCCCTTTTGAGCAATTTTAGCAAATTAAAAATCTTCATTGAACTAAGAACTATAAACTAATGAAACAGAAAACGATTGCTTACCCTATGGTAGCCATTCTCATTATACATGGCAATCCCACAAGACCCAGAAGCAGAATTCCAGAACTGATGTCCATTTTCAAAGAGTGATCTGGGAAGTTCGAAGCCGTTATTTACTTGGTAATCCAAGTTGTTTGGTTTACTGTTCATTGTTGGGAAATTTTTCACTTCCTCAATATCTTGTGGAGGAGGGTATGCAAACTGGTCACAACGTTGTACATTTAAGTAAGTAGTACCATTTAACTCATTCATGGCACCGCCTCCCTGAGCCAAAGTAGTGACCTGGGGAGAGCTTCCAACTTCAAGTTTGTTGTTACCAATATAACCAGAATAGCTTGGGATTGAAATGTCAGTGGAGCATTCAGCATCTCTATTGGTATTATCACTGTATGTTGTACAATTGAATCAGTAACTAGATTGCAAAGTGAAACACCAGGCAATATGTGTTAATTTAAGAAATAAAAATTGATAAAATTTTTAGTCTAATGAAACATTAACTGAAAAATAGATCTCTACTAGCTGGTTAAAATGTATAATTTTCACAGCAAGAATCAAATTCAAAACTTCAACTTATGTTAACACACAAGTAACACAAAGCTATATAGAATTCAGAATGCAAGACCCATACAGAAGTTAACACACCTAAATGTAAGATATTTCGGTTCATTAGGTAGCATCAACTGATGATTATCGTTATTCAAAAGCCAAGAAAGGGGTTGAGATTCTTGCAGACTTGCCATCATCAAGGGCAATGTCATCCCTTCCTGCAACTATGAAGCAACATTATCCCAAATAAGATTATTTTTAGAGAAGAACTAGAGATGTTATCAAAGAGAGTACAACATTTGCTACCTGGTTAGCACATTCAAGTGAGATGAGTTGCTGCTTTCCTAAATTTTCCTGCCAATGAAAGCAAAAAGTGATTCAGGACAATCTAGGAAAACATGAAGAAATACAAACCGAATATTCTAGTAGTTATTTAAAGGACTGATACGTTGGGCCTTTGAAGATGACAGAACAATATGACTAGTTTACATGAAATAAAAATCTTACCTTATGTAGGCACACTCGATTGATTGATTCCCGTAGTGAGTCTTCCATTTGCCTTAGATGTTCTAAGTTATTGATCTTCTCTAGATTATTCCAACAGCTAAAAATTGCAAATGTAAAACAATGTTACTGTAGGATAACTACTGAAAGCTTCAATTTTATTAAGTATCGTGTGTTATGATCATGTTAATGCACCAAAGAGGAAAAATCAGGTAGATGTTCGATGGAATTCAATGCATATGAATTGTTCAAATTTATAAAACGTGCTCAAGTCCAATAGCTTAAGAATTGTTTCAACAACTGAAAATCTAGATATTCAAGAAAGGTTAACTAGTAAATTATGATCACACTTTTCTAACCTAAATAGAATCCAAGTTGTGCAAAAATTATGTAATCCACAATCACAAATGGTAGAATATGTGCTACGAAAGGTGGAATTTGATTGGTTTTATCTCAGCCATTACTAAAACATAAGTGATGCATAATGCATAAAATGAGACTATTCACCAATAAACTATTAACAAGTTAACAACGAAAATACCAAATACCAATTGCACTAGCTCCATTTTTGAAAGGAAAAATATCAAGTCTAACAGATACATTTCTTAATGAGGGATAGAATAATGTTTCGTATTTTAATTAGTTCTCTTCCATCACTTTCAGTGCTCTAGTTAATCACCTTATATAGAGAAAACCCAAATGTCAAATAGATTCAAATAACATCAGTAACGCTAGCACTAACCATATATAATCAGTTCTCTTTCATTTTTTTCATTGAAGACATGTCTAAGCACTAAAGCCAAGCACCAACCTTATAAACATATCTAAAAATTGAAACAAATTTAGAATGTCTTCTATGCTTGAGAAATTTCAGATGGTATCATATGAAAGAATGTTGACAACATGTGAATATGGATACATGCATATGATCGGGCACAAAGGAATATGTCAATGATCAAATGTAAGGAAATGATACATAAGCATGCTAATTAAGGGGAAAAAGTAAACAACGTTTGCAAAACACTAAACCTGAAAGGCAGAGGTCAAATGAATAAGAGTTCAACAAGAGAGCGATAAAATAACACCAAAAAGAAAAAGAAATACTTTAATAACAAAAGCTCCAAAGTTGCACCTCAGTCTCTGATGTACTTCTGTGAGCTGAGTTTGTAAAACCCTCACTTGATGAGATAATTCCTGCATGCGGATCATAAAATTTTGGTTGCTCAACTACAAACTTTAGGTTCTGATATTATTGTTAAGCATAAAGATGAAGAAATTGTACCTCCACAGTTTGACTGCTGCAAAGCAGAAAAAAGAAAAGTTAGAATCTCTAGAAGGTCTTACATTAAAAGACATTGACAATTTGACAACACCATAACTTACCTTGAACCTAAGAAATCTTGTATCTTTACATCATGGTCTAACTTCTTGAAGGTTTTCTTTAGGGCCTAAATTGTAAACAAAACCAAAATTCTGAGCATCGCTAGGAGTTGAGGAGACAACACAAAATAAGCATTTGATATAACAAAAGCAGTATAAGTAAAAGACATATATGGAAAAAACAGAGTAATCTTACTTCAAGGCTCTCCATTTTCCTGCTCAATAAAACAAGAAAAGAGATTATTTACTTGTTTATCACCAACAGATGAAAAATATAAACCATAAAACTCCATAAAAAATGTTTGGCAAACCTTTTGGCCCTTTCTTGTGGGCTAAGTTGAGCAAATTTTGCAATGATCTCCTCAATATTGCTGGAAACAATAACAGATATGGAAAATCAATAAAATTCTAACATCGATTCAATATTTTACATTTTAATTCTTAAAAAGTGAATTTTATATTATTATCCAACAAATACACAAGATTCAATGAATTTGGCATCTTCCACCTTTGTGAAAACTTAACACCGTTGTTTGAACTTCTAAGTTCGGTTCTGGGTTGAAAGAAAAAGGAAACTAGTTAATAGCAGTATGCTTAAGTTTTGTTTTTTTTTTAATTACATTTAGGAAATTAAACTTCACTTCTGACAAATCTATTTCAGATATAATCTAGGAGTTGTTGAATTCAATAGTTGCATATTTATTCATAATTCTTTTAATTTATTGTTTGAGTTTAGCATTGGCAGGGTACTAATTATACTTTAAGTGCACCTTATTTCCAAGTAACCACATAACTGGTCTGTCTAATGGTCCTAGATAGATAAGGTTATACTTACGAGAAGATCTTATAAAATTAAAGAAAAAATAAAATTATTTAACTTACATACACATTCATCTCTGTAACCACATAGTATTAAGAAGATAAAGAAGATTCAACAAAATGATCTAGGCATGAGCAATTCCAACACATTACATGATCTAACATCTAAATTCAATTCAACTAAGCCTTAAGAGCTAATACATGAAGAATTCAAATCATAATGGACCGGGTCTAATGATTTATGTTTTAAGTAATTACAATTGAAACAAAATGTACTTCTTGATTCCTCAATTTTAGCTGTGAAGGATGTCTATGTTTCTTGATACAATAAAAGCCTACTCTACAACATACTCCCAGCACAAGAAACATAGAAATTGTGTTTTAGTTATATGCCATACAATTCCTGGAAAGGCATGCACATAATAACAGGGTTTTTGGTCTGTATTTCTGCTAAGGCATCAATGCTCAACTCACCAGCAATAATAACATTCAGTCATTGTCAATAACACACAAAATGATTCATCATGATTGTTACCTGCGCTCTCCCTGTAGTAATGTAGGTTTTCCTGTTGGAGAAAACATGAGAAGCAGAATATCTATATCACATAGTATTGATAATTCCTTTGCTTTCTTTAAAATTCCACTTTTCCGCTTTGAATAAGTCACATGTCGATTGCTTATGCTCTCTAATTTCTTTATCTTCAGTTTAACTCTTCCCATCCTGCAAATTTAGAATTAAGATTAAACAGATGCATGAAAAGAAAACATATAAAAATGAAATTGAACACCAAGGAGCAATGCTATGCTATAGTCCAATGTTTGAAGGGAAATCCAAATCGCAATAAGGCAGAAAAAGAACCTTTTTGAGATACTAAAGATGGTATATAGGAAAAGAATAATGGAAATGTTGAAAAGAGGTGAAGGTGTGAGGTAATTAAGTGAAGAATTGGAGCAATAATAATAATAATAATAATATTAGTTTAAGGAGAGACATGCATGAAGAGTAGAGAGAAAGAAGGAAAGATTGATATGATATCTAAGAGGTAACAAATTGTTGGAGGATGAAAGGTGTAGCTGTGATTTCGGTGGAAAGAGTTTGTGGAACCAGCCAAGCTGAAAACATGAAAATGAATGGTAAGATTTTTCTAAGACCTTAATTGTAATAGTTGGCAGCTTATGCAACAGACACCTTCTCTACCAACAAATGCACCTCTTTTTCTCTGTCTATTACATTCAGCTTCTGTTTGCCACGTCTTGTTCTAAATGCACATCCAAAATAGCACACGTTTTAAAACAAACTCACATGTTTGTTTCTCATTATTTTTCTCACTTTCAAGATGCAAAATTTATGTCCAATTTTCAAAAGTACTACAGCTTGGATTAAGTTATTGTAAAACTACTTTGGGGTGAAGTTATTTCCATTTTTTTTTTTTTGAGTTGTTATCTTTAATGATTTTCCCTATATTAAATTTATTAATTTATTTGTTAAGTTAAAGGTTTTATTGAAAACATGAAAATTATAAATTGTCGATATTTCATTAAATAGATTTAATTTATACATATACATAAGACTGTGTAACTGCATAATGTCGAATTTATTTCGAATCTGGTGTGTTTTATCGTTGAGATAAAATAAACATATTTAACGCTTAAATTAACAAAAGCTAATTTAAAAATTTACTGGAGATAATAATTTTGGATTAAAAATAGTATTTAATTAATTTGTTAAAAATTAATATGATTTGTTAAAAGTTATAATATTAAATAAAATTAGGACAATAAAATATAATAAATAATTAAGTTACATAATAAACTTTTTTCATGGTCTGGTGTTAAAAATTATTACATATAAAATAATATAAAATTTATTAAAATATTTTGTTTAATATTAATTATCTCTACATAATAATATTGTTACATATTATGTAAATTTGAAATTTAAAATATATATAAATAAATTAGTTAATAAATAATGGTAACAAAATAAAAATAATATGAAAAGGTTATTTTAGTTAAAAATAATATTAATTTAAAATAATTACATAATATAATTTTTACTGTTAATAGATAATTAAAATTTTATATCTCATATGTTTGATTTGTAGTATTTTACAATAATTTTAAATTAAATATAAAATGAAAATATTTAATTTATAAAATAATTTAATGTTTAAGAAATTAAATGTATCTAATTATCTGTAAAAACAATATCCATTACTCATGTTAACATGTGAAGTAGTGTCTGATAATAAAAAATGCATGATTGCATTACCCTTTGTCTTTGAAAATATAAAGAAGTGAATTGTTTATTTATTTATTTTTATCTGAATTAAACAGAGTAAAGGGAAGAAAAGAAGTGGATGAGGCGAATGGGTGGAGAAGAAGGGAGAAGAAAACCGAAGTCGGGTTCAGCGTTGAAGGACCGATCAAAAAGCTCTTCATCTAACTTGTCTTCTTCGTCTAAACGAAGCACATCACCTTCTGCCACTCTCACTGAACTTGACGATGACGTCACCTCTCTCTTCAACGATTACCCTAACCCTAATCCTCGGAGTTTCCCTCACAAAGTTAAACAGCAATGCTGGGAAAAGGCCGACAAGGTCAAAGGACGCGACCCCGACCGGTGGCGCAGGGACGCTCTCGGGAACACTGTCTTTCGGAAACTCGTAGGTTGCCCTGGTTGTCTCTGTCATGACTATGATCACATTCTCCCTTACTCTAAGGTCATTCTCACTCATTCATTCATTCATTCCCTTTAGTTGACTTAATTATGACCATCCAAACCTTTGTATTAGTTATTTTCTTGTTTGCTTATTCTTCATTTTGGTGTTTTCTGAAACTACAGGGGGGAGAAAGCACTCTGGAAAATTGTCAAGTATTACAGGTAAGGTTTTCTCACTTTCTCTCCATTTCTCACTGTTTTCATTTCTATTGTGGCACTGATTGAATCTTGTAATACGTTTTACTTTTATCGCATAATCTGTTTCACTTTCACAACATGCTTATATATTTAAGGCACCACCGTTGATACCTTTAAAACTTGTTCACTTATACCTTATAATTTTATACAATTTGGACCTTTTTAGATATATTATCTAACAATCAATAATTATATATATTTTTAATATCATATTATACATTAAAATAAATAACTATATATATATATATTAATATATTATGCATTAAAATAAAGTGATTTGATGAACCACAGAATAATTTTGTAATTGTATGAAACTTTATATATGTGATCTAATAATTAATAAGAACATCCAATTAAACAGCTTGATTGGTTAAATTTAATTTATATATAAGGTTATTAAGAAGTGTATGTCAACACGGTTTAGTGTCAACAGATCCTAGCCCCTATATATACAAACATATCTCCACACCTTGTTATATTTCAATGATACCAGTTAACTTGATATGTTCACATTTCTTTGTTTAGGATTTTTCCTTTTGCCAAATGGAATTTTTCTATTGTAAAAAGAACCACTTTCCGGTGTTGTGTCAAAGTATTCTGCTGAGACTTGTGTTTATACCTTTACCTGAGCCGATAGGAATAAGGTGAAACAAGCTCGTTAATATAATCTGGCTATCAAACATTTATGGTGAAGTTGGATTTGTAGTGATGGTGTATATTCAGCTGGTTTTTAAAAAAGTGACACCTTTGATCTGTTAGACACAAGCATCTTGATTACTCAAACCATTTGATATTTCTTTCTGTATTATTTTCAAACTTTCTAATGAAGAGGCCCACAAAGGATGCCATTAATCTTATTAGGTGTCCATATATCTTCAAGCTGATTTGTTCATGTCAGTTTCATGGGTTTTACTGCTACAATTTAATTCCCCTCTTACAATATGATTTGGATGCAAGGGGTAAAAGTATGTCAAAAACTATCATTTTTTCCCGATAAAAATTAATTTGGGTTTTAATCTGTTTCCCATTTGTTTTGCTGTGCATTCACTTGATAAAGTTTCTATCCATGATTTTCAGGCAACAGTTAATCGTGCAAAGGGTAATCGAACAGAGCTCTCCAAAGCTGAACTTATTCAGAAAAGTTCTTATTGCAGGGTTTCAGGTACAACTATAATGATTATATTAGCTATAGTAGTAACTGGAAGTTTATTGACCGAGTATTGGATACATTGCAGATCGTGATATGGATCTTTTGGAACTGTCAGCCTATGGCAATGTTCGGCGAGGACCAGATTCTGGGGGATGTAGAATCCAATGAACTTCTATATAATCACATACTGAGTGGTTGATTCTTAGATGGGGTTAACTGTTGGCCTTGTAGCTATTCATCCTCAAAAAATACTGAGACTTCATTTGTGTACAGACAAATTAAAACTGCAAAGAAAGTGATGACCTTGTCATTCCTGAAGTTGATTTTTTCAAGTGTAACCACATTCCTGATTAGTGATTAACTGATTAGTGTCTCTCCTTCCTAAAACTATGGTTTTCTCTGGAGCCCCGCATGAGTTGGAAGACAAGTTCTAGCGCTCACTCGGTCGCGTTATTCATTCTCCTTTTTCAACCACAATATCCCAGAAACTGGAATAGATACCTCAAATTTTAAATTGATAAAGCCATATTCAAATGTTGTGTTTTTTCCTCTTTTGATAGACATTACATAGGTAGAGTCTGTTCTATGTTGAGAGATAGAATATTTGAACACTAGTTATATGTCATGTTCATGAATGGATCCATTCATTTGATTGCAGAAACTTTTTTGTTCTAATAATATCATAGTTACACTTTACTACATTTAATGTTGGTTAAAACTTGAAAGTATATATAAAACTTGAAAGTATATATAATGTAATAGTTGCATTTTGAACTAAATGTATTAATTGCCTAATACATTCTTTTAAACACTATTTACTCTGATTAAAATTTATAATTTTATAGATGACACTTGATGAGTCATGCTCATGTTTCTTGTATGTAAAAAAATGTTAACATATAATACTAAACTATAAAGAATGGGAGAGAAAGTACTGTGAATATTTCTGTTTGTAATAATTAGTTTGTTTGAATAAAAAACAAAACAAATTTTGAAGGTCTTGTTAGTGTGTGCCTTAAAGGTTTGGAATTAAAAGCGAAGGTTGTTGAATGAAGATTACTAAATTTTACTTTTATGTCTCTGCATGTTCTAAAAAATCTGCTAATCAAATATATAATTTAATTTTTAACTATGTCATATTTCTCATCTGATGTGCCGAAAACATTTGAGTAATTTATTTAGGATAAATTTATATCAGATTAAAACAATAATGATAATTGACACAAAGGTAGCATGTAAATTTACGTGCAAAGGAATGGATGAGATCAAATTTACATCTAGTACAAAAGTTTTCTCAACCAAAATTTTCGCCTACGAAATGTTTTCTCAACCAAATATTTTTTTCGGAGACCCTTCAAATTACTTTTAAGCTTAAATTTAACTTTTTATTTTTTAAGTCGAGACAATTAATATTCTTTTCTGGAAGCAAGGATCAAATTAGACCACAATGGATAGCAGAGCAGTTTTTAAAATTCTGTATATTGATTTTTAAATGTAAATTTAAATTTAAGTACTATAAGCTTGGTTTTAAAAATTAATTTTTAAAAGATAAATATTTAAATAAAATTTATACTTAAGTACAGACAAACTTATTTACTCAAATTAAATTATATCACTTTGTTTTAAAAATTTTACTCAAATTTTAGTACAAAATTGACTTTTGATGTCTCAAACTTAGATATCTTGGACTTGATAATGGAATTCGGTAGTCTTCTTTATTACTTTTACATATTTTAATGGAAATGCACATTTTAATATAAATATGTGGTTGGAATTGATTTAAAAACACATATAAATTAGGTTGAAACGATTGTTTTAGAAGATTTTGACAAGAGATGAATGAGTGACTGTCGGCTGAGAAAAAAAAAATAAAAAATGAGGTGGCCAACATACCTTTTTGGTTTGAAGGGAGATAAAGATGATGAAAGGTGCATCAGATCAATTAAGACCCGTTTGATTGTATCTTTTTCATGGACAAAAATGTATTTTTAATTTAAAAATATTTAAAGAAAGATGATAATGATTAGATAATTTTTACAATATTAAAATTTCAAAAGAAAATTGGTTTAAGTTTATTTGTGAAATCAAATATAGAGACTTTAATAAATTCAAAATAATTATCAAGAAGATTTAATTAGTATATATCGGTAATATAAAAAAATTAAATCATAAAAAATATTTGACCTTTATTTAATTATATATATTACAAATTGTGATGGATGGATTAAATTTTAGAAAAATTAGCTTCACAATATATAGTTAAACAACATCCACTAAAAAGCTATGCAAACATAAACTCAATTAGTCATGGCTAGAAATTGGTAAGGATGTTTACTTCCAACAAGGAGCAAACTATATTTATTGTTTTGGTTCCCTTCATAATTGAAATTTGGCACTGACATAGCTATTGCTTTCTTGTGTTGCAGAGAGAAAGGGCAAAAGGGAAATAAAAAGGAGAAAAAGTCAAAAGTTGGGTGTGAAGAGGAAAAGAAACCCATGGTTTCATCTTTTAACATAAGGGTCCCATCACAACTCATCTTATATCCTTAGGTGTGGCTTGTATGAGATTCAAGCTTCAAAAATATCTCAATGTTTTCTTGTGTGTGATCCATCAAGCACACATGTGGGACCAACCTGATGCAACTACCAAATTGCTCGATAAGGACATTTTATAGGCTAGCATGTATTTATTTATTTTATTTAAAAATTAATAACATTTTTTATATAGTTTGAATACCATTTTTAAAAAATTATTAATAAATAGTATTTTTTTATTAACTTTGATAAATATATTAAACTATTTTGACTGTTGATTTTTAAAAATTTACAAAAGTAGAAAAGAGCTAGGAAAAAAATCTAGAAAAACTATTTTAGTGGTTCAGCTTCAATGATACTAGTTTAGATCACTCACGCTGTCCAAGAGAATTGTTCAGTACTTTTAAAAAATGATTATTGTTTTGTGACTTTATGAAAGAACTTAAAAAAATTAATTATTGAAAATAATCACTTTCAATTCATATGCAAGTTTATCTGAAATGAGAAAGTTATCATGTTATCTGAAAGTTTATCCTCTAACTCAATCATAAAAGGACCTGAATGTCATATCAATTTCATTTTCCACCACTTTCACATGCAGGAAGAAATTTGCAGGGTATATAAACAAGGATAAAAGGATGAAGATCCTATTTTATTTTATAATAGGGCCAGTTAGTTTTAGTGTAAAATCTATTTTTTATTTATTTATTTATTTTTATCAAACAAGTATTGTCATATTAGTTACTTAGGTAATATTTAAGCGAAACTTATAGATAGCAATTACCCTTCAAATAAAATAATTGTTTACAGTAACACTAACAGAAAATTATCTAGGATGTAGCAAAACGATGTACAAATATCTGGATTTTTATACGAAGTAAAAGATTCTTTCCAAGTCTGGGCTAAAGACTAAAAGACCAGTATTTCACATATAATTTTATATTATATGTACATGAACTCAAACTCATCAAACTAAACACATGAAAATGAACTATAACTATATTCTATCATAGTGTCAAGTGAAAATAAAGACAAAATTAGTCCTCATTGTCTCACTTGTGTGCTGAGGAAATCAGAGACTACCACCCTTTCCCTTCTTCTATACAAGGTCATTGAAGCCAATCAATAAACCATCACTCAGAGATGGTCACCGTCTCTTTGCTAGCTTGACAACAAGTGACTAACCTTGCTAAAAGGACTATCCACTAATTCAAGAGTTCTCATGAAAATTAAGGGATCTAGACAAAGCTGCAGGATTAGCCATCAACACTGGAGAAGCTTCAACATGATTCTTTTCATCCTTCTTTGATTGGAAGGCCTTGAACATACCTCCCCCACTCATTGACTCATTCTTAATTCCTAGTGTTGCCCATATAGAACTCTTTGCAGCATCACTCGGATCATCAATTCTTAATGTTTTAGGAACCAATACACACCCGTTTCTTGGCTTTGGAGATTCTTCTTTGTTTGAAGAGTCTTGGTTAATCACGTCACCATCCCGCAAGTGCTTCCCTAAAGTTGGAGAATTTGGACCTGAGTTAGGAGACTTTGGGTTTGAAGTAGGTGAATGTGAGGAAAACCATGGAACATTCCAATTCCCCGGTACGCCACAGTTCCAAAAAGTAGCAGGATAGAATGGTAGGGGAAATCCTGGAGGACACAAGCCAGGTGGGGGAACTGGAGAGTTCCATGTGTAAGGCCAAGGAACACCAGGAATACATGGCAGTTGAGGAAGGAAACCATGATTTTGGAGCATTGGTTGTTGCTGGAAGGTGCTTTTGCTACTTTCTCCAATAGAATTTGAAACTGTAATGGAAGATGTATTTGAAGAGTCATCACCTTTTTCCCCACTTTTGCAAGGAACAGGGAGTCTTTGATCCTCAAGGCCATGATGAAACCCATTTCTTGTGCTATTAAGAGCCTTTTTCTCTCCAAGATTGAGAACAGATGCCATAGAATCACAAACAGGAGCATGTGCATCTATTCCAAAGCTGAGGACTCTACCATTGGTTTTCAAAGTAGGAAGATGAGTTCCATTTGGAGCATCAATTCTAGCTGCTTGAAGGGCCTCAGAGATAGTGATGTGGCGATAATGTGAGGTAGAGTTCTTGTTCTTTCGCCGTCCTGCCCCAACAGGAACATTCCTCATGGTGCCACCTGCAGTCCAGTATCTTTGACAGGCTTTGCAGAAATAACGTGGCTGGTTGACATTGTAGTTGTTGTAGTAGCAGAATTTAGTGTCCATGCTTTTGCAGCGGGGGCATGGTAGCAGTTTATCTGGCTTCTTCAGGGTTTTCTCTTGTGAGTTGGCTGCATCGCTCTGTTCCTTCTGAGACTTGTCACTTTTTGATTTTGCAGCTTCTTCATTTATGGAAGGTGTTTTTGGATTCACAACAACCTCAGGGGATGTGTCTAACTTTTCAGTCTCTTCAGTATTTGGAGGAGGGTCATCTTCTAGCTCTTCATCAGTAACATTTTCACCTCCAGCATCCTAGTAATTTTAAAAGATGTTTTGCTTATTAAAATCAAAACTGCAGAATTACAAAATTAAAACCAAGATATATATTCACAGTTTTATGAAGTGGAAAGGACAATTATAACACTAAGAACAATAGTATCAGACAATAAGGAAGGTAGAACAATTTTTTTTTTCTTTTTGAAGAAATATTGTAAAGAAAACCAACAAAAATGTATTACCATACTCAAAAAGTATGTTAATATTTTAGTGGACAAAACATAAAAGCTGATCCTTATGTTAGTATTTATGGCACAGTGTGTTTTAAGGTTTTTGATAGATAGTGTATCTTTAATTTGATAAAAGTTTCCACTTACAACATTCTTACCATACTCCACAGCATAAAGCACTCTATCATTCTTGCTGTTATGCAGCTATGGAATGTTTGGCACATGAACATGGCTTAAGAGTCCTAGACCGGCTTGTTTATGACACTGGAGGATCGTGATAATACGGGCTCCAAACACGACCACTGACACTTAATCCACATGGCTAGCCAATCCACGCCAGTATAACTTTTTCTGCCAAGAATCCCCCTATAAATAGAGACCAAGGTGCCAGGAATGTGAATGGCCTTTCCATAATTTCCAATCCTCTAGTTCATTCTTTGGCTATACCCTAATCCCTTCTCCTTCCACCACAGAACACTTACCATACTCCCAGAATCAATTTTGGTCCCCAAAATCATGATGAAAAATTGAAAAAGTTGAAACAACTATTTGTTACTTTGGCCTTGGCCTTCAAGGTGGTTTTGGAATTGATTTTAGTTGAATAGAAAGTTAATCTAAATAACTAGATAATTTAGCTGTGGGCTGAAAGTTCTTAACATTTTTTCAGTTTTCAACTTTTGGATGGCTATCCTTATAACTACAGAGAAGATACTCACACAGAGATTTGGGTGAGAGTAGGACTGTAGCGACAAAAAACACTGGTTTTAAGCTTGACCATGTACTGAGAGTTGAAACAATAAAACAAGTTGATGTGATAAAGAAACAGTGATATTCCTGTTCCACAGAGTTGACTGAAATTGTTTGGTAGACTGTTGTGATCAACACTAAAACATCGAAATGTTCCACAAAAACCCCAGAAAACATACTTAATCACAAATACCAGAAAAGTTTGCTCCCTGTGAACCGCGGAAAAATAAATTTCACTCCAATTCCTAATTAACAAGGTCACAAAACCTATAAAGCTTGTAAAGTATATATAAAAATAAAATAAAAAATCCAGTTTTTTCAAATTGGAAACAAATCTTGCAATTGGGAACCTTCATAATTCTAATACAGATCAAAATTAGAAAAAAAAATTAATAGAAGGGTATAACTTTTTCATTGAAAAACAAGTTGGAGGTAAAAAAATTAAAGCAAAAACGAAAATTTTGAAAACCCAGAAGATTGGGAGGTAGGTTATCATGTGAGCAAATAAAATGAAAATTGAAGAGACAACAAAACAGACCGATGAATGATTATAGGAATAGAACCAAAGGGTGTTGTTATATATAAATTTTACAAAATGATTCCTTTAAAGCGCATGATGAAGAAGAACGTACCATGTCTTGTTGGTTTATATGATGTTGAATCTGTTGTTGAGTTTGATGATCAACCTCTTGTTTGTGAGCAACTTCTTCGGGAAACGGAATCTGCTGGCCGAAGAGGCGAATTGCAGGGTCTCTAATTTCGTGCATTTTTGGGAAGGAAAGGCGCGAGATGGCAGTGACTGCGTGAGTTACTTGTATGGTTTGGGTTTTGATGTAAAGTGTCAGTGGAGGCACGACGAATAGGATTTTGATCCGTTTAAACCAGAGTCAGGTGCCACGTCAGACCTAGGTTTCGATTCTTGGCCACAAGTTCTTGTGGCATACATTAGATTTTCTTTTCTACCTGTTGGATTCTTGGTAGCACGCTACTTCTGTGCACCCTTCTCTCTTTTCCTATGTCAGCACTTTTTCCTTGAAAAATCTCCCATGACATGGCATTATCTCATTCGATACACATTTTCTTCTTTTCTTTTTTCTCACTGTTCTCTTTTGGTAAGTTTCAAATGATTTTGAGATGAGTTGAGTGAGAAAATAAATTTAAAGAGGAAAATTCTTCTTTTTTTTTTTTTTCAGGTAGAAAGAGAAGTGGGAGAAGTAAAAAGATATTGATAGGATCCATGTTTAAATCTTTTTTTCTTTTCTGACTTTCATGAGATGGTAGTACAGAGATTTTATAAAATTATTTAAAAAGTTGTATGATATATTTATATTTTTGTTTTATTATGTAAATACTATAATATCAGGAGCAATTATGACCTTTTAACATATGCAGACTTTTCTTTCTCTTCTATTTCTTCCTTGTTATTTTTAGTTTCAACAATTTTAAAATTGACTCATCTTTTATTTATTCTCTCTTTTTTTAAAAAAAATTTATTTTGTCATCCAAATAAAGCATAAACACAACTGAACACATTTAGTTGAATGTAAAATGCAATATTTTTTCTAAAAGAAATTCAGTTTTTGTTTTGCTTTGTTAAACACTTTCTCCTCTTACTATAGTTAACACCATTATAATAAATTTCGTCAATTTTATTTTGATTTAATTACATTTATAATCTCTCATGTTTATAAATTTATGATTATAATTGTGTTAATTTAGTTTTTAAATATTTCAAGCTAAATTCTATGAACTAACTACTCATAAATATATATAATTTTTTATACTTTAAAAAAATTTAAAATCTTTAAAAACAACTAAAGAGACAGAAAATCAGACCTAGTATATATATATATAATTTAAAACATATATCATTATCTAATAGTGCCAATTCACAATTACGGAACCAAATCTAATTTTATTAATATTTTCTATCACGTTATTTATTAATGTTGTATTATTTATCATATTATTTATTATATTACATTAAAAATAATAAATATTAAATAAAATAATCAATTACTGTACTTAATAGACACAGAATTCCGTAATTCAAACATTAAAAGATTAAAATCATTCAATTTGTTTTTCATATATACAATTATAATAATTAGTTTTAGTTAGATTCGCAATTACTATATTACTATTTTTCTTCAAGTTGAGTGCTAAGATAATTTGGTTTTAAATGTTTACATTTTTCATTTGATAACTTTTCTTCAACTTGGCAGAATATGACAAGGAGAAAGGATGGTTTATAAAAGATGGAAATAATGAAAACGACGGTCTCTTTCGTATCTCTTTCCTTTTTCTATTCACATGTTTTGATGCTTTTAGTTTCTACTTTGATTAAATAAAGAAAAAGAAATAACGGTATATTTTGTTGTAATATTCTTATTTAATGAATCTAGTCAAATAGTTGAAAAATAATATTTTTAAAATCTGGATATTCTAAAATGAGAAGAATGCATTTTAGAAAATAAAATATATTATTAATTCTAAAATTAATAATTAAGATCTACAATAAAATTATATATATATATATATATATATAATAAAATATAAAATTGATCACAGTACCCATCATTGATTGTATATTTTATTCTTTAAAATACATAATTTCATTCATTTTAAATTAGTCAAATCATTAATTTTTTTCATTTTCCATTCATGCATTCCAGTATATATTATATAATATTTATCTGATAGACGCAGATGAAATGAAGAAGCTCAATCCGATTTTGCCCTGTTGAAAAAGATTCTTACAACGCATTAACAAAAAAAAAATAAAAAAATCAAACACTGCAAAAAAAATAGGTTATATATTTACAGGAAAGATCACTCAATAATCGTTAGACTTGTTTTTATTACTTATTGAAAATTGATCCGTTAACAAAATTCACAAACATATATAGTTATTAAAAAAATATTAGTATGAGAAGTCAAAGTATTCTTCATTAATACAATGCAGCAGTAAATACTACCATCTGTTTGGGAATTAAAAAACGATAGACCTCTGTCAGAGTCAGTGAATTTGTGAAGAATCATTAATTCATCACCAGTACAATTTGACTTAATAGCCTCATTATTTTGACCAAAACAAAATAATAAAATGAATTAAGTTATATTAGATAATTAGAATGACTTTTCTCAATTCAAAATAACTGAACTATGATCAATTTAGGTATTTAATTTTAATATTTTAATTGGATTGAAAATTGACCAAAACGGTCGTAATGATTTTTTTAATTATTCTAATATAAACATAAATCAGTTTGAGAAATTTTTTAGCCTTAATATGACAACATTTTTCGAGTTTTTTATACACCGGTCTAATCATTTTGTTCAAAACAATCACTTCTTCCTTTTAGTAAAATTTATTTACTTTTAGTTCGAATCCAGTTATTATTTAAATAAAGTATATTAAAACGAAGACTTCTTAAGCTTTTGTCAAATTTTTTATTATGTAAACACTTTTGTGATAATAAGGATAAATTGATAGTGTCAGTAAGAATAGATTTCTGGGGACAAATCATTCCTGCAAGTTTTTTTTAAGAAAATATTTTGCATATGTAATTATATATTATATCTATCATCTAAAATAATAATAAAAAAACATCAATCATGCATATAAAGAATTAAAAAAACCAATCATATATATTATCTATTTATCTCTATTATATAACACAACCAATTTAAGATAGCACATCAAATAATTTGAATTAAATAATTAGATAATTCAAGTCCTTCTTCTAAAGGCATGAAGAAAACTCATGTGTCGAACATCAATTATTTTAGTTAAAAAGTTTCGTAGTGGTGTTATTTCTGACCCAATAACAATAAAAGGAGAGAGATAATGTGTAACATCCCAAAAATTTAAATATAGTTTAAGAGAGGTTTTTATAACAGAGAAATATAAAAATAATTAAAAATTACGAATTTTTGAAATTACTGTAGTAAATAGTAAATTACTGTGTAAATAGTAAATTATTGTGCAAATAGTAAAATACTGTACAAATAGTAATTTACTGTGTAAATAGTAAACTATTGTGCAAATAGTAAAATACTGTGCAAATAGTAAAATACTGTGCAAATAGTAAAGTACTGTGCAAATAGTAAAAAATAAAATATTAATTAATGGGTTACACGAGTTTTTTTTTTCTATAAATAGGGCCTAGAATTTCAATTATAATCACAAATCCAAGAACATTCTTTCATTCTCTCAAAATCTTTCAGGAAGAAATCTCTTCAATCAAGAGAGAAGTAAGTAGGTAGAGGAAGATAGGAAGCTAGGAGAAACAGGTAAGGGGAGCTATCCTTATCTTACTATTCTTTGTTGTTATTATCTTTATTTTATCTGATACTAAGGTGCTAAGAAAATTCTTAGTATGCTCTGTGGTTGCGGTTTTGTCCGATCTTCCACATCAGAACAGAATTATTCTTGTTGTTAGGAAAATGGTGGTAGTGTGGAAGTGCATGTCTAGGAAAGTTCTGACTAAGGAAAAGACTTGGTACTTAAGTGTGTCCATTAGTGACCCACCTCTCTTTCCTGGGAACTTACGTGGTGTACTATTCACGGACTACGATCACTTATACGTTACTATTCACGTATACGGTACTATTCACGATACGGATCGTTTACGATATACGGTACTATTCACGATACGATCGTTCACGATATCGTTACTTTTGATGAGTGTTTTCTTGGTGTTTTCTTGATTTCCTGGTTTCATGATGTTTATTGGTATTCTTGGTATTTGATGGTACATCAAAATATGAATGTTTATAAATGAGATTTTTAGAAAGGGAGATAAGTTTTCATTCATTCATGCATGCCTCAAAAGAGGTGGCCTCGGTTAGAGGGACAGATAATAAACTTAAGCCATGCGTGAGTGACCCGATGGACAGTGGGCTCACAAAGCGGATAATTGTATTATCTATTATGGTACCACATTGCATATTTTTGGAGTTGAGGTTGGAGCATGCATCATATATAAATTTCATTTAAGTCATAATTCATCTATTTGATTATGACATGTATCATATTAATATTTTTATATGATATGTATTTTTATTAAGATTAAGGAAATCTCACCCTTGCGTGTTTGTGTCTCACGTGGTTTGACACTGTGATGATCCCAATTTTATTCGGAGGAGCGCATTGACGAGGTAGATTCAAGAATCATGTGTGAAGATGTCAAGGATAGCCAACATGAGGATTTTTATGAATAATGTGTATTTTATAATTGTCACATTATTACGTATCTATGTGACGTTTTTAAACAACTTTTGATGTATGATTATGATGTGATCTATGTGATGTGTGTTATTTTTGGTAACGTTTTTATTAGCAAGAAAAATTATATTAAGATCTTATTTAAAGAAATCTAAACGAAGGGAAACAACTTACAAATAATAATAATAATTGGATAAAAAGGAAAATATTACGGCGGGCGTTACAAATGGTATCGAGAAAGCGAAATCGAACCAGTTCGACTTGTGAGTTATGTGTCTGCTATGTTTTTGTTGTGTGAATGATTGTTTGATTGTGTGCTTTGTGTATTTGTTTGATTATTTGATGTGCTTTTAGTGAGTGATGTAACATCCCAAAAAATTTAAATATAGTTTAAGAGAGTTTTTATAACCAGAGAGAAATATAAAAAATTATGAATTTTTGAAATTACTATAGTAAATAGTAAATTACTGTGTAAATAGTAAATTACTGTGCAAATAGTTAATTACTGTGCAAATAGTTAATTACTGTACAAATAGTTAATTACTGTGCAAATAGTTAATTACTGTGCAAATAGTAAATTACTGTGGTAAATAGTAAATTACTGTGGTAAATAGTAAAATTACCGTGGTAAATAGTAAAATTACCGTGGTAAATAGTAAAATTACCGTGGTAAATAGTAAAATTACTGTAGTAAATAATAAAATCACTGAGGTAAATAGTAAAATTACTGTAGTAGAATATTATCATGAATATTCTCGGAATATTCTGTAACATTCGTAGAATATTCTAAGAATATTCTCATGGAATATTCGTAGAATATAGAATATTACGTATAATATTCGTAGAATATTCTATATTCTCGTAGAATATTCTCAGAAGAAATAAGACTTCTAATTCTATAAATAGGGCTAGGGGTTTAGGATGAGAAAACAAACCAAAGAACATTTCTATATTCTCTCAAGTCTCTCTTAGGAAGAAATATCTCTAAAAGAGGAGCAGCAGTAAGTAGAGGAAGAGTATAGGAAGGCGGGAGAAACAAGTAAGGGGAGCTAGTCCTCCTTATCCTACTCTTCTATTCTTTGTTTTGTTGTTACTTTCATTATATTTCTTTAATTTTTCGGATACTAAGGTGCGAAGATAATTCTTAGTATGCTCGTGGTTTCGGTTTTGTCCGATCTTCCACATCGAAACGTAATTATTCTTGTTACGAGGAAAAGTGTGGTACTGTTTATTGGTTCTTGATGTTTCCTTGATAATTCTTGGTGTTTCTTGGTTTCTTGATTTAGTGGTGTTTATTGGTGTTGATTTCATATCGAAATATGTCTGGTTTTGAGTTGGATATGAATAAGTGGTGACATGCATGGTTGCATGGAATTGGTGATGGACTTGAATTGCTTAATGACCGATTTGAAATGCCTAGTGGAGAGGCAATATTCTAAGATTGCTTGGTGAATAGGCAATGCTTAGAAGGTTTTGAAATGAATATGACCTAGTAAAGAGGTCAAGATTTAAAATGTGATAAAGGTCATTATACAATTCAAGGTCCTAGAGCATGCTGCATGATGACTGGATAGTAGTAGACCAAGTCCGTAAGTTACGGATTCCCGTCTGTGTGAGTGGAATACCGTGGACTAGAGGGGGTGTTACATTAGTGGTATCAGAGCAGGTCGAACCAGTTCGACTTGTGAGTTATGTGTCTGCTATGTTTTTGTTGTGTGAATGATTGTGTGCTTTGTGTGCTTGTTTGATTATTTGGTGTGTTTACTTGATTGCTTCTTGGTTCAATCAATGAAAAATTAGTTTTAGGGTTAGTGACATGGCTTAGGATTAGACAGGAATAGAAAGTAGTGGTTGAAAGAAGTTATAGAATTGTAGTTAAAGCCCTATAAGTTCTTACCTAAGTTTTTGATAAGCAGAGTAGGCTAAGAAGAAAAACGAAGAGTTTAGGAAAGGGAGTTGTTGTTGAACTTATAAAGGATGTTCCTACCAACTAAGACTAAAGATTTAAGGAGAAAATTACCCTTTTAAGAGTATTTTCCATAAAAGAAAACTCCCTTAGAAGAGAAAAAGATAGAAATTTTTAGAACTAAGATTAATATATGAAGTTCTCCTTAAAAAGTAGCAAATCAAATAAAGAGGATCGAAAGTGAATCCTAAAGAAAGCCAATTTTAGGAAATGATCCCTTCAAAGGAGAAGTCGTACTAAGGATTAGAAAAACCTAAGAATATCACCAAAAGTTAAAAGTCCTTAAGATAACTTTATAGGAAATGATTAGTAACTACCTAGCTCTTATCCTAATACAAACCTTTTGACAATACTAAGATACATTTAGAAGATATACTAGGATGATACAATAATGGTTGATGCATTTTGATGGTTAAAGAAACCTTAGAGAAGCTAGAAGGATTCGAAATCCGAGAGAGGAACTAGTATTTTTAAGGTAGAAAGAGTTTAGTTAAAGGAGGAATAAGTAGTAACCCAAGGAGGAATTAAAATTGATACGCTTAGGAAGATTACCTAATGTTAAAGGATTAACCACCTTGACTTGAGAAGACTAAGTTTTGTATAGCATGACCAATAGTTTTAAAGAGGCACCAACAATATCAACTAGGGAAATCAAAGGTTGTGGGAAGAATACTCACCCTTGATGGAGTTAAGGCCTCAAATATTAATGATCTAGTACAAGGTACGTACGTGGAATTCCTTTACTTGTGCTAGTTGACTCTGGTGCCACTCATTCCTTTACATCTTCAGATTGTGCTAAAAGGTTACAACTTCCACTATCTTTTCTAGACATTGATTTAATAATAACTAACTCTACCCATGAGTTTGTTACAACCACCTATATCTGTTTAGATTATCCTATAGAACTAAGTAACAAAACCTTCCTAGTTAACCTAGTTTGCTTACCTTTAAACCAAATTAGTATTATCCTTGGAATGGACTAGTTATCTTCCAACTATGTCCTGATAGTCTGTTTTAATAAAACCTTAATCTTTTTTCGAATCTGAAGTAAGAAAGGATATTGAGATAATTTCTACCAACCAAGTGAAATAGGACATGAAGAAACACAATATATGATCCTTTCTAACCTAGAAGAGGAACGAAAGGTCACATTCGATAATATACCTGTAGTACAGGATTTCTCGGAAGTATTCTCTGAAGAGGTAAACCAACTACCACCTGAAAGGGAAGTTGAATTTTCTATAGACCTGATACCTGGGACTGGACCAATTTCTATTGCGCCCTATAGGATGTCACCCTTAGAATTAGCGGAGCTAAAGAAACAAATAGAAGAATTATTGAAGAAACAATTTATTAGACCTAGTGTATCACCTTGGGGAGCACCCGTACTCTAGTAAAGAAGAAAGATGGAACTATGAGACTATGTGTAGATTATAGACAACTAAATAAGGTAACCATTAAGAATAATTACCCCTTACCAAGGATAGATGATCTTATGGACCAACTAGTAGGAGCTTGTGTATTTTGCAAGATTGATCTAAGGTCCGGATACCACCAAATAAGGGTAAAAGCTGAAGATATCCCTAAAACGACCTTTAGTACTCTATATGGACACTATGAGTACATGGTTATGCCTTTTGGTGTAACTAATGCACCTGCAGTATTTATAGATTACATGAATAGGATTTTCCAACTATATTTGGATAAATTTGTAGTCGTGTTTATTGATGATATTTTGGTATAGTCGAGAACCAAAGAGGATCATGCTAAACATATTAGAGTGGTATTACAGATCTTGAAAGATCAACAGTTATATGCGAAATGGTCCAAATGTGAATTTTGGTTAGAAAAAGTTAATTTTCTATGACATATAATATCACAAGGAGGATTTGCAGTAGATCTACATAAGGTAAACGTAGTTCTAGGGAAAGACCAAAAGATGTGACAAAAATAAAGCATTTTCTAGGATTAGCTGGATATTATAGAAGATTTATAAAAGATTTCTCCAAGACAACTTTGCCTCTCACAACCTTAACTAGAAAAGGCCAAGTTTTTGTATGGAGTAACGACTGTGAACAAAGTTTCCAAACCCTTAAGAAAAAAAAACTAACTACTGCTCCTGTTTTGACTTTACCAACCCCAACTGAATCGTTTGAAGTTTATTGTGATGCCTCTAAACTAGGTTTAGGAGGAGTACTAATACAAGGAGGAAAAGTGGTAGCCTATGCATCAAGACAATTGAAAAACCATGAAAGGAACTACCTAACCCATGACCTAGAACTAGCTGCAGTAGTATTTGCGCTTAAAATATGGTGACCCTATCTTGGAACAAGATTTGAGGTATTTAGTAACCACAATAGTCTTTAAGTGTTTATTTAGCCAAATGAGGCAAGGAAGGTGGAAAACATTTCTAAGAGATCATGGTTTCAATCTTAAGTGCAAAGAAAATGTAGTGGTTGGCACCTTAAGTAGGAAGACCATAGCCATATCAAGTTTAATGGTCAAAGAGATGGATTTAATAGAGCATTTTAGGAACTTCAACCTTGCGTGTGAGTTAGGATAAGTTAGGAGCCTTGAGAATAAATGAATTTATGAATGAAATAAGACAGAAACAAGAAATGGATCCTATTCTTAAGAATTAAGAAAAGAAAAATATTAATGAAAACAAATGAGGAAGATTTAAAAGAGGGAAAAGAGGAAATCATAGTCTCGCATATAAGGATAGCAAGGTTGAGGGTAACAATTAGATTTCAAAACATAAGGTAAAATTATAAGAGGAAGTAGTTGAAAGTAAAGAAACTTTGGGAAAGTAGAATAGAAGAATAAGATATGTAACAAGAATGAAAATTTCGAGGACGAAATTTTTTAAAAAAGGAGGGGAGTATTGTAACATCCCAAAAAATTTAAATATAGTTTAAGAGAGGTTTTTATAACAGAGAGAAATATAAAAAATTATGAATTTTTGAAATTACTATAGTAAATAGTAAATTACTGTGTAAATAGTAAATTACTGTGCAAATAGTTAATTACTGTGCAAATAGTTAATTACTGTACAAATAGTTAATTACTGTGCAAATAGTTAATTACTGTGCAAATAGTAAATTACTGTGGTAAATAGTAAATTACTGTGGTAAATAGTAAAATTACCGTGGTAAATAGTAAAATTACCGTGGTAAATAGTAAAATTACCGTGGTAAATAGTAAAATTACTGTAGTAAATAATAAAATCACTGAGGTAAATAGTAAAATTACTGTAGTAGAATATTCGTGGAATATTCTAATATTCATGGAACATTAAATAGAATATTAAATAGAATTTATTGGAATATTACGTAGAATATAGAATATTACGTATAATATTCGTAGAATATTCTATATTCCGTAGAATATTCTCAGAAGAAATAAGACTTGGGAATTCTATAAATAGAGGCAGTGGTTTTAGATGAGAAAACAAACCAAAGAACATTTCTATATTCTCTCAAGCTCTCTCTTAGGAAGAAATATCTCTAAAAGAGGAGCAAGTAAGTAGAGGAAGAGTATAGGAAGCTGGGAGAAACAAGTAAGGGGAGCTGTCCTTATCCTACTCTTCTATTCTTTGTTTTGTTGTTACTTTCATTATATTTCTTTAATTTTTCGGATACTAAGGTGCGAAGATAATTCTTAGTATGCTTCGTGGTTGCGGTTTTGTCCGATCTTCCACATCGAAACGAGTAATTATTCTTGTTACGAGGAAAAGTGTGGTGCTTGTTTATTGGTTCTTGATGTTTCCTTGATAATTCTTGGTGTTTCTTGGTTTCTTGATTTAGTGGTGTTTATTGGTGTTGATTTCATATCGAAATATGTCTGGTTTTGAGTTGGATATGAATAAGTGGTGACATGCATGGTTGCATGGAATTGGTGATGGACTTGAATTGCTTAATGACCAGATTTGAAATGCCTAGTGGAGAGCAATATTCTAAGATTGCTTGGTGAATAAGCAATCTTAGAAGGTTTTGAAATGAATATGACCTAGTAAAGAGGTCAAGATTTAAAATGTGATAAAGGTCATTATACAATTCAAGGTCCTAGAAAGCATCTTGCATGATGATTTGGATAGTAGTAGACCAAGTCCGTGAAGTTACGGATTCATGCAATCTGTGTGAGTGGAATACCGTGGACTAGAGGGGGTTCTCTTGGTGGGGAAATTGCCCCGCTCATGATGATCACATGTTGCGGGGAGGTCCCGCCGGACAATCGAGGGAACTCGACAATTACGAGTGTCTACCTCCTCAGTGGGTCGATTGAGTGGGAGAATCGATGCCCCGGGCTATTTTCGATGGAGGGCGCCACATTGCATTTCGAGTGAAGAGTGAAAATGCATGGTGAAGGTGCATGCATCATGTAGGCTTAGGAGCATACATTAGTAATGGTGTGTTTAATTAAATGGAATTCATGTCTGAATCATTGATTGTGATTGATGGTTTGTTTGATTTGGTTGTTGATTGCTTTACTATATGATTGATATTTTGATGATCATGGATATGTATGGAAGTATTATTCTAAAAATGATATTTTCGATGAACTTTCTAAATTTATAAAAGAAAAGGTTTTCCTTGAACTTCAATCAATTTTTTATAATTATGGTTAAGGAAAGCTCACCCTTGCAATTCTATTTTTACAGATTTGCAGAATTGAGAAGTTGTCACTGTTTTGCACTGGTTGTTGCTACTATCTTGTTGTGAAGATGGTTGTTATGTTATGCGTGTAGAAGTATTGAGTAAATGTTCTAAGGTAGTAGAAAGTTAGTTATGTAAAAGAATAATAGGACAAAGTTATGTAATCTGGTTGTAATGAACTTTAAAACTTATGTAATAAAAGTGTTGTTTTCTAAATCTCTCTTTTATCTACTAAATCATTAACCACTTTAAATTACAAAATATAAGTAAAATAAGTAAATAAGAGGGGGTGTTACAAGTGAATTGATTAATTATAAGAGGAAGTAGTTGAAAGTAAAGAAACTTTAGGAAAGTAGAATAGAAGAATAAGATATGTAACAAGAATGGAAATTTCGAGGACGAAATTTTTTAAAAAGGAGGGGAGTATTGTAACATCCCAAAAATTTAAATATAGTTTAAGAGAGGTTTTTATAACAGAGAAATATAAAAATAATTAAAAATTACGAATTTTTGAAATTACTGTAGTAAATAGTAAATTACTGTGTAAATAGTAAATTACTGTGCAAATAGTAAAATACTGTACAAATAGTAATTTACTGTGTAAATAGTAAACTATTGTGCAAATAGTAAAATACTGTGCAAATAGTAAAGTACTGTGCAAATAGTAAAAAATAAAATATTAATTAACGGGTTACACGAGTTTTTTTTTATATTCAAATTACTGTGCAAATAGTAAAAATTACTGTGCAAATAGTAACTTTTGAAATTCTATAAATAGGGCCTAGAATTTCAATTATAATCACAAATCCAAGAACATTCTTTCATTCTCTCAAAATCTCTTAGGAAGAAATCTCTTCAATCAAGAGAAAGTAAGTAGGTAGAGGAAGATAGGAAGCTAGGAGGAATTGGTAAGGGAGCTATCCTTATCTTACTATTCTTTGTTGTTATTATCTTTATTTTATCTCGATACTAAGGTGCTAAGAAAATTCTTAGTATGCTCGTGGTTGCGGTTTTGTCCGATCTTCCACATCGAAACGAATTATTCTTGTTGTTAGGAAAATGGTGGTAGTGTGGAAGTGCATGTCTAGGAAAGTTCTGACTAAGGAAAGACTTGGTACTTAAGTGTGTCCATTAGTGACCCACCTCTCTTTCCTGGGAACTTACCTGGTGTACTATTCACGGACTACGATCACTTATACGTTACTATTCACGTATACGGCAAGACTATTCACGTATACGATCTTGTTTACGATATACGGATCGTTCACGTATACGATCTTGTTCACGATATCGTTACTTTTGATGAGTGTTTTTCTTGGTGTTTTCTTGATTTCCTGGTTTCATGATGTTTATTGGTATTCTTGGTATTTGATGGTACATCAAAATATGAATGTTTATAAATGAGATTTTTAGAAAGGGAGATAAGTTTTCATTCATTCATGCATGCCTCAAAAGAGGTGGCCTCGGTTAGAGGGACGGATAATAAACTTAAGCCATGCGTGAGTGACCGATGGATAGTGGGCTCACAAAGCGGATAATTGTATTATCTATTATGGTACCACATTGCATATTTTTGGAGTTGAGGTTGGAGCATGCATCATATATAAATTTCATTTAAGTCATAATTCATCTATTTGATTATGACATGTATCATATTAATATTTTTATATGATATGTATTTTTATTAAGATTAAGGAAATCTCACCCTTGCGTGTTTGTGTCTGTGGTTTGACACCTGTGATGATCCTGAATTTTATTCGGAGGAGCAGATTGACAGGTAGATTCAGTAATCATGTGTGAAGATGTCAAGGATAGCCAACATGAGGATTTTTATGAATAATGTGTATTTTATAATTGTCACATTATTACGTATCTATGTGACGTTTTTAAACAACTTTTGATGTATGATTATGATGTGATCTATGTGATGTGTGTTATTTTTGGTAACGTTTTTATTAGCAAGAAAAATTATATTAAGATCTTATTTAAAGAAATCTAAACGAAGGGAAACAACTTACAAATAATAATAATAATTGGATAAAAAGGAAAATATTACGGCGGGGCGTTACAAATGGTATCAGAGCAGGTCGAACCAGTTCGACTTGTGAGTTATGTGTCTGCTATGTTTTTGTTGTGTGAATGATTGTTTGATTGTGTGCTTTGTGTATTTGTTTGATTATTTGATGTGCTTTTAGTGAGTGAATTGATTAATTATAAGAGGAAGTAGTTGAAAGTAAAGAAACTTTAGGAAAGTAGAATAGAAGAATAAGATATGTAACAAGAATGGAAATTTCGAGGACGAAATTTTTTAAAAAGGAGGGGAGTATTGTAACATCCCAAAAATTTAAATATAGTTTAAGAGAGGTTTTTATAACAGAGAAATATAAAAATAATTAAAAATTACGAATTTTTGAAATTACTGTAGTAAATAGTAAATTACTGTGTAAATAGTAAATTACTGTGCAAATAGTAAAATACTGTACAAATAGTAATTTACTGTGTAAATAGTAAACTATTGTGCAAATAGTAAAATACTGTGCAAATAGTAAAATACTGTGCAAATAGTAAAGTACTGTGCAAATAGTAAAAAATAAAATATTAATTAACGAGTTACACGAGTTTTTTTTTATATTCAAATTACTGTGCAAATAGTAAAAATTACTGTGCAAATAGTAACTTTTGAAATTCTATAAATAGGGCCTAGAATTTCAATTATAATCACAAATCCAAGAACATTCTTTCATTCTCTCAAAATCTCTTAGGAAGAAATCTCTTCAATCAAGAGAGAAGTAAGTAGGTAGAGGAAGATAGGAAGCTAGGAGGAATTGGTAAGGGGAGCTATCCTTATCTTACTATTCTTTGTTGTTATTATCTTTATTTTATCTGATACTAAGGTGCTAAGAAAATTCTTAGTATGCTCTGTGGTTGCGGTTTTGTCCGATCTTCCACATCGAACGGGAATTATTCTTGTTGTTAGGAAAATGGTGGTAGTGTGGAAGTGCATGTCTAGGAAAGTTCGACTAAGGAAAGACTTGGTACTTAAGTGTGTCCATTAGTGACCCACCTCTCTTTCCCCGGGAACTTACCCTGTGTACTATTCACTTTAGACTACGATCACTTATACGTTACTATTCACGTATACGATCAAGTTTACGTATACGATCTTTGTTTACGTATACGGTACTATTCACGTATACGGTACTGTTCACGTATACGTTACTTTTGATGAGTGTTTTCTTGGTGTTTTCTTGATTTCCTGGTTTCATGATGTTTATTGGTATTCTTGGTATTTGATGGTACATCAAAATATGAATGTTTATAAATGAGATTTTTAGAAAGGGAGATAAGTTTTCATTCATTCATGCATGCCTCAAAAGAGGTGGCCTCGGTTAGAGGGACAGATAATAAACTTAAGCCATGCGTGAGTGACCCGATGGACAGTGGGCTCACAAAGCGGATAATTGTATTATCTATTATGGTACCACATTGCATATTTTTGGAGTTGAGGTTGGAGCATGCATCATATATAAATTTCATTTAAGTCATAATTCATCTATTTGATTATGACATGTATCATATTAATATTTTTATATGATATGTATTTTTATTAAGATTAAGGAAATCTCACCCTTGCGTGTTTGTGTCTGTGGTTTGACACCTGTGATGATCCTGAATTTTATTCGGAGGAGCAGATTGACAGGTAGATTCAGTAATCATGTGTGAAGATGTCAAGGATAGCCAACATGAGGATTTTTATGAATAATGTGTATTTTATAATTGTCACATTATTACGTATCTATGTGACGTTTTTAAACAACTTTTGATGTATGATTATGATGTGATCTATGTGATGTGTGTTATTTTTGGTAACGTTTTTATTAGCAAGAAAAATTATATTAAGATCTTATTTAAAGAAATCTAAACGAAGGGAAACAACTTACAAATAATAATAATAATTGGATAAAAAGGAAAATATTACGGCGGGGCGTTACATAATGGAGGTTGAAGAGAGGATAGTAGAAAGTGGAAGGAAAAAACATGAAAAGATATACTATAGAGGGGTAATCATATCCAGAATATACATTTAATGAGAGTTAAGTTAAATCAAAAAATTACTACACTATATAAATTATTTACCGTGTGTTGTCTTTCCATCTTAAAATATACTTTTATTCCAGAATATTTGATTTCATAGTCTATCAAATATTAACCATGCCATTTGCTCGACGAAGAAATATATTTAGTTATGTCTACAAGATTTAAGTTCATTATCTACCGTTAATTGCATCATTTGGTCAACAAATTTTAAAATATTAAATATATATATATATATATATATATATATATGTTGGAATAGGTTGATATTGTTTAATTTAATATTCCTATAGTGAAATAAATATATAAAGTTTAGTTTTATGTAATTTAGTTTTTTTAACATGTTATTTTTCAATCAATATTTATATATGTTTTAATATCATATAATATTAACTAATTTTAAAATTGTATAAAAATCTATATTCATAGATATGAAAGCGTTTTAATTATCTTTTGTCTCATTTTTTATTTTATTTTTTTTTATAGTGGAAGGTTTTTTTTTAAGTCTTGCTTCTCCATAATAATTATGAAGACCAATATAAATGATATATGTTATTTTTTATTAAAATTAGGTTTTTATTAAAATGATTTTTTTTATTAAATTGGGTTAGGCTTGAAATTATATACCGCCTGGTTTATTTTAAACATACATACTCAAGTCTTGAATGTATTTAATGGACTCAAAGTATGATATATTCAACTATCACGTTCAGCCATGTATTGGATCCGCTTAAATATCAATAATGCACCTGGTGGTTGAAGAATTTACAAAAGATATCCTTTCTTATTGTTCAAAAAGACATCATAATCAACAAATCTAAACTTTAAGGATTAGGTGAAAGTGACGAAAAAAGGTAAAGAGAGAGAACATGAGGGTGATGGGAAAAGATAAAAAGAGAGTACATTTTTTACAACTTCAAAAATGGGGAACGTCAAGGATTACATGAGGGTGATGAGAAAAGACAAAAAGAGAATATGTTTTTTTTTACAGCTTTAAAAATGGGAAACGTTAAAGGCTACGAGAGGATGATGAAAAAAATAAAGAGAAAAATGAGGAACCACAAAGATTATGTAAGAGTGATGGAAAAAGACAAAGAGAGAAAGTGTGCTTTTTTATTTTTGAAACGCGCTAGAGTTTGTAGTCCTATTATTTTTTTTAATCCGCTACATATATTAGCGCATCCCTCCTTAATACCATTAATATTATTAATACCATTAATACCACGTGGTGTGGATTAGTATATTTTAAAAATAAAAATATAAGATTATTATTTAAATTTAATATTTATAACATAATATATATAATATTAAATTAATTATTTTACGGACAAAAGGGTGTGGTTTCATCCCCATCTCCAAATTCATAACCTCTTTTAAAACGCAATTTCATTGCAGCAATCCAGAATCTCTAGTTATAAATTACATCTCTTACTACATATAACTATCGCCTATCGGCCGGTCTGTGATATATGAGAATTCTTATTTCACATGCTAACCATATTTCACCAATTATAATGGTATGCAGAGCATATGTAAATTAGATACATTTCACATGTTTAAATTAGACACGTTGAATATATGCCACTAGCTTTTCATTCAATAACTTTTTTAGTTTTATTGGAAAATTTTATTCCTAAATTTAGAGTTTGAATACTTTTCTTAATCATATAGCTAGATTACATAATAAAAAATCATTTTAATCGAATACATATATAAAATTAACATACTATACATTTTTAAAATAAACGAAAACAAAAACTTTTTTGTTTATATTTAAATATTTATTTTATAAAATATGGCACAATTAATTAATTAAAATATCACTAGAATTCAACGATCGATTAATGGAAGACATATTATATAAGCAATTATTAATAGTGAAAAACTCTACCTCAATGTATCAACTATTAATTCCTCTTGGCGTGTTTAAAAATGAGCCTTATTTTATACTTTGACCAATACTAGTTATATAAAAATTAGTTTCTGAACAACAAATATCTTAAAGAAACTTAATTGATATACACTAATAATACAAATATTTTTACATTATTAACTAGCATAGTACCTATACATTAGTAATTACCAGATGTTATATTTTTAATAAGGTCAAAATCTTATGTAATTATATTAAAGGTTATAAATATTATGAATTATAATTCGTGTTAAATATGTAAAATATTTCACATGACAATACATAATAATTGAAGAACTCATTTAAAAATATAATCACATAATTAAAATCGTGAAAATTTAGGCATTTTTTTTTCTTTCATTTATCGAAACAAAAGATCCATAACATAATTGTTCAAGTTATGAGTTATGACTGGACATTAAGCAACACCCGTAGTGCTTGATTTTGTGTGTCCGGTTCTGGACCAAACTTGTCTGTGGATTAAAAGATAAAATTAGTATCGACAACTTGCTGAGGTGTGTTTTGGAATCAAATGGATGTGTATTGTCGAAGTTCATAAATAGGAAAAAGAGACTTTAATGTAGCATTGAAATTGAAAAACAATTAAGAAAGCGAAGATTGTGGCTAAACTAAAGGCTAATGCTAATCTAATTAAAGAGAAGAAAATGACCAAAAGAAAAAGATTGATGTGTCTCGTTAGACACGTTAGCTCCATGCATTTTACACCCCATTTTTCTTTTCTAACTATGGTTTATGAAAAGTTGAATACAGTTTTAAAATACTCAATCAATTCGCACGTGGGTTAGACACGTGTCTAGGGTTTTTTGACACGTACTTATCACTTTCCATGCAGCTCCAATGGTTTTACTTTTATGAATGAAAATCTCCTCCAAAAAAATGACAAACTAAAACGCGTGTCCCTCTAAAGTGGGGAATTTTAATTAATATATTAAGAAAAAGTAGTTATTGGTAGTACACGTAATTAAGGAGCACAAATATGGTGACAAGGAATTAAACAATGATTAATTAACACTAATGCTTTTGATAATGCTTGGGGCGGCCGCGTGGTCGGTTGAAGATTAGAGTCTTTTAATTTTAACCCATTTTTTATAGAAAAATATTTGCCAAAAACTTTGATTAGGACTCTCACGTTGAATCTATGTATTAAGTATGGCCTTAATTAATTTTAAAGTATGTGTAAGACAACACTAATATAATATGCAAATACGACATTTTAATTATATATATAGGACCGAATGATTTAACTTCACATATGATAATCAAACTTTCACCAAATATCTTTGCCATTGACTCATTCAATTCTTCCTCCCTTGTCTCTTATAATATCATAAAAGCCGAAAAGGTCTTTATAAAGATTATTACATGTATCATTTATGTATATATTCTCCAAAACACCCTTCATTCCAAGCAAAACAAAATGAGATTATTGTTCATTAATCATTTGTATGGTTCTTCGTCCAAGTTCAAAACGATACTAGCAATATGTTTAATTTCTTGTTGTTGGGGCTCTCTTTTGCTTTGTTTTTGCTAGGATTCATTGGTGTGATTCAATTGACTGCAACTTTACCTAATTAATCAAAGTTGGTGAACTAAATTGAAGTTCTGGTTCTCATCTTTTAGAAAATATGCTTAGAAAAGAACTTTGTTATTAGTTATAGGTTCAATATTACTACAAAAAATCTCAAATCTTTTTTTAGTAATATCGAATGACAACATAAAATTTATAAATTGATTGATTGTAAAGAGAAGTGAAATGAACATGCAGAGATAAAACTGACGCAATGGCATAATGTTAAAATTGAATGTTTATTACTTTTATGAT
Source organism: Hylodesmum podocarpum (assembly GCA_026586105.1). Lineage (NCBI taxonomy): Eukaryota > Viridiplantae > Streptophyta > Magnoliopsida > Fabales > Fabaceae > Hylodesmum > Hylodesmum podocarpum. Next base: position 6,769,713 of record JALJEV010001432.1, on the reverse strand, counting down.
AAAAATGAACTAAAAGATAAGAAAGTAAGTTTGATACGCAAGGCAAAATTGAAGATTACTTTAACTAAATGAAGTACGTTAATTGGTCATATTTCTTTAAAAATAAAAATACTATTAAGTCAAAATTGTTGTTATGAACCCTCGACTTGGTCACTTCAATTTCCCTATTTGGAAAAATTAAATAAATTGTTAATTGTTTAAGGCCAAATGTATACATTAATTTGCTGCCCATAACCTTTAAGCCCAACCATTTCAGACTTAAACATGTTTGGATATGCCTATAATCCCACTTCTGGTAGCAAAAAAGTTATGTTACACATATTTGTGTCTTTTGCCCAAACATTTTAGAGAGAAATATGATGATTATGCAATAAATAAAATTAAATTCGAAAGAAATGATTCTTTTAAAAAAAATTCCATGTTTTATTTTTTTTCAGTTTTTGCCTCTTTACTTATTTATTTATTTATTTATTTTTATTTAAGGAATATAAAGCCAACAAATAAGTTCTTGGATTCGTTATATGTTATCACGTTTAGTTAATCAAGCACAATTTTCTATAATTTTAAAAAAATTGGAAAAAGTAATCTTAAAAAAAGTTTAAATATGTTTTTAGCCCGTCAAATTTAATATAAATTTATTTTCGTCCCCAAATTTAAAATTGAATTTTTTAATTCCTTAAATTTCGAAAAAAGCTTGTTTTAGTCCCTCTATCCTGTAAAACTCACCACCCACTTCTGAATTTGTCGCATAAAATCTACGTATTAGTGTTTCGGTTAATGTAAAACCAATTATTTTTATTTAAAGATAATAGAAACTAAAAAAAATTAATTTTAAATTTGAGAAACATAAAATTAAATTCTCTCAAATTAAAATATTAATGATTTGTTTAAATCATAAAATAATTATGTTTTATAATAAAAGTAATGAAACTAAATGCTGCTTATGGTTATCAGGCCAAATATTATATAAATTTTACCATGACTTGGCCACTATATAAAGTTCTTTTTGGGAGGAAAAATATATTTAAAAACTCAAATACTAGTAAACATTTAATGAGACAATAATAAAAGAGAAGAAAATATAAATATAATAGATGAATAGTGTCATAAGAAAAAATAAATATATATATATATATATATATATATATATATATATATATATATATATATATATATTAATGAAGCGCTTAAAATGAAAGGGTGTTAAATTAAAGCTACTAGGAAATAACACTTTCCTTATATTTTGGAAAAAAAAAAAAACAAGTCTGAGTCTTCTTCGCAATTAGATCTGGCCCATGATATTCATCGGGCCAAGGCCCAATACCACTATCCCATTGTGCGGATGAAAGGGAGAGGGAAAGAAAACAAATTAAAATATATCTCCTCCACTTTTTATCCATCTTTAGTGTTAACGAATTTAAGATAAAAGAAAATACAAATTTATAGTTTGTGCTAGATTAAATAATATTTAATTTAAATAATTGAGTTTAAGTATTTAATGATTTTTTAATTTAATAATTTTTTCTCCATACTAATGAAAGTATAATAATAAAAAAAATTATTTAATTGACAAGAATTTGGCTTTGCTTCTGTTGCTTTCTTCCCTTATGATTATTGATGAGAAGTGTTTGCTTTTCTAGCAATGGATCAATGGATCAAATTCATAACATTATGATAAGCTTTTGTTTTTATATTGCCCATTATAAGTGATGATTTTCACCTCAAAAAATTTGCAATGTTATCACTGAGTTATAATATATTGCCTTTTCAACTTTCTCAACTTCACCACATTCTTCAAGAACAATTAAGTTCTTATTACCACTTGGTGAGGTAGAAAATTTTTTTTTGGAATACAACGAAAAGAAAACCAAAAATTTATACTAACACCATTTAAATTCATAACTAGAAATTGATAAGGGGATGAATCATGTTACTGTAAGAGTAATTTCTGTAAAATTATTCTCTTTATTAACTCTTCGTACAAATTAAATTTTATTAATCAAACTATCAAATTAAAAGTTCTTATTAAGTTTATTAAGTCTGCAATTTTTTTTTTATGAAAATTAAAATTATTTATTTCTTCATTAAATAAATTTAATTTAGCTTATAATCTATTTTTTAAAAACATAAGTAAATGTTGATTATAAAATTACACAACCACAAATGTTTAATTTATCTAAAATTTGGTAAGGACTATTCAACGGTAGAATTAATAAAATTGAATTTATACTAATGAGGTATTGAAGAAAAATAATAACCTTAGTGAGAACTACTTTTATCCCTTCTCAATTGATAACAATGACAACTAAAATTACTCTCATTAATATGTAACAATACATTTTCTCCCATATTTCCTAAAGTAAAAACTTATATATAGAAATTGTACCCTAAACTCCATTATTAGATAGTTAAACCAATTTTCTACAAATTCAGGACATGAATGATACAAAATTCAGTCTTTCTCAGATTACTATGAATGACTTAACTCTAGTTGTGTTTTTTCTGTTTTAGAAAGAGAAACTTTAAGAGCTTCCATCTCTATGCATGTCTAGCGACAGAGCTTAGTTGCCATTAGTCGCAGCTTTAGTGGAGAAAATTGCTGTTCCCACTTTCCTAGCAATAACATTCATGACTGCAACATTTCAGCTGTTTTCTTTGTTGAAAATGATGACTTCCACTCCCTGCGACTACCGCTAACGTGCAAGCAAAAATATTTATATAGAAAGACAATCAAATAATTAATTATAAAATATAAAAAAAGAGAAATATATATATAAAAATATAAAAAAAAATATATAAATAAATTAATTAATTAACTACTTATTATAATTAATTGTGAAATAAAATTTTACGTGCAACTAATGAATGAGTAATTCCACTTACAAAACAATACGGGAAAAGCATCGTGAACACTAGATGAACAGAAATTACTTATCATTTAAAAAATTCGTACCGATATTAAAAGGTCAACCTTTCTAATAATTTATGAGTCTTGGATATGAATATGATTGTTTTGTATTAATTGAGTTGCACTGTGTTAATAGATTCTTTATTATTTTTTTTATTAGAACTGGGTTTAGTAATGATTTTTATACTGTTAGTATATATAAATTAATTTTTTTTTCTTAAGGTAAGTGATGCTTATTTAAATTAATATACACATCTATAAATTGTTATTTAAGTTGAAACGTTTCCACTTATATAAAAATAATAATTTTAAAATAAGTAGTAGACATTGTATCATGACTTTCCTTCTTCAAAATTTACTGAATGTGCCCCTATAATACTTTTATTTATATACTATCATTTGATTTCTTTGTAAGTTACTAATAATGTGAAATGTGAGACTTGAGTGATCCCGTTGGACGTGGCTAATTGCTGCCACAATTAGTGCCTACCATCTGTTTTCCTTATACCTTTGTTGACATTCCAGTGGAATCAGGCTCAAATCTCAAGTGTTGTTTTCCGTAGTAAATATATATGTTGTCTCTATACAACTCACATGCCCTTTGCATTTCCCACCAGCCTTTGACTTCTATTAATGTACAAGTTTTACTTCACCAACGTTTCTGTGTCATATTTCCACTTTCATAGTGTGCTCCATATATTGACTTAAAATATAACTTTTCATGTCCACCTATTTAACAATATATTCTCTACATTCCAATAATGATCATGACTTTGAGTTTTCACACACAAAAGGCCACAGGCTGATAAAAGCTCTTCAAAGAGTGGAAACACGGTGTTCCCCAAAGATATGATGGGGTGCTATCACCTTTATGACTTTGCTACCATGATTGCTCCCCCATAATCCATTTTCCATCTTAAAATAACATCAAGAAAAAATCTTGTGTACATGTATATAAATTGAGAACTAGCATATTTGAAGCACCACAACCTAGAGTTTGTTGTTGAGAAGTGCAACAATATACAAGGATGGCAGGCACTCTTTTTCGTTTATTCGTCATTCTTCTAAGCCTTTCTCATCTTATGTGCTTGAAAGCAGTCCCAGTTACAAGTAAATTTTACTACAATGTTTCTATTTTTATTCAGGTACAGTTGTAGTTGTCATCCATCTTCTCACAAATGGCTTGTTTTATGAGCAGGAATTGAAAACCTTATGCAAAGCCCCCAAGTTCACCTTACTCAAGAGAATAGCCACAAGGTGCCCTTTGATGCCCTATGACTAATCTTATGCTGCTCAAGGAGAAATTATTAAATAGTTTAAGATCACTACATGTTTATGGTCTTGACTAATCTTTACATGACATGTACATAATTCTTCAATTTAGTGGTGATTGATTGCGATGATTCTGGATCATTTAATAATTTCTCATTGCTTAAGATACTTAATGCATTTTTTAACAATATACCTCAAGTAAAGCAGCTTATGTTCCATATTTATTCAAATACAGGTTATCACTGAGAGAAACTGGCGATTGGAGGAAGCAACCATTTTTGATAGGATGGAACTGGAACTCCACGACTATTCTCCATCAGGGCCTAATGGTCGTCACACTCCAAGAGCTCCATAGTGTGTGAAATGGTGAGCTTAATGATAGTTTCTCTAGGTAGATATTAGGCATCTTCAATGTAATAAAATCTTATATAATTAAACATAATTGATGAACCCCAGAGGCAATTATGTATGATGAGAGAATGGACTAACTAGAGTTGTATCCCCACTGCTCAGTATGAATATATGATTATATGATTACATGAGAACTCAGACACTCATGTTTGCTAAGAGTAAATAACACCTGCACCTTCTTCTACTTTCCACTCTTTCTCTTGTTTTATCTTTCTTTCTTAATGACTGATAATCCAGATGTTTACATTTTAATTTTCTTGAACTATAAAATTTTTCTATTCAAATACAAAAGTATGAGATGATTTTTTATTAGCTGAAAGTGTAAGACTTACACACTGACAGCTCACGCCTATTAAACTTGTTTGTCAAATTCTGTTTTGTATCCATGCATAAGCGTAATAATGTCATTCGTCGTTGAACTAATAGCATTACAGCTCATTTGATCTCAAGTCATAAAAATATAATACTTTTTATCAGGTTTACCTTCAAAACAATGGCTAATAGCAGAGTTGTTCTACTTGTGTAAAGATTCTCTCTAAAAGAATCCGCGTGGAAAACAAAAACCAGCCACTAATAAACATGTGAACAAAGAAAATGTAACAGCCATAGTTTTTTATTTTATTCTATTTTGGTAAAACCGCACTACATGCAACGGATCGTTCATGGTGCCAAAATTCCTCCACTCCAATATTAATTCTTCGAATAAAATAAACCAAGGTTTATGTAAATAGTTGCTTACGAGTTGATGATGCATTAAGCATTAAACCGATACATAGCCTTTCTTTTTGGCCATTCTTTTGTCTAAAATAGAAATATATGGATACTTAAAAGTGAAGAACCATTTGTCCACCAAGAGCAAGTTGATAGGGATTGCATAACCATGTTCTTGGAAAGTGAAATCGAAACTAATCCAAAATGTTTGTTTAATTTATGTAATCATATTAGTTGGCCACTAAGTACACTTGAAGAATGTCTCTTAGCAAATTTAATATTAATTTGTTCTATTTTCAGCGGAGAAAGCAATGTATAATGTTGATGGGGACATACTTTTGTCTAGCACTCCCCTATATGCCTTTTCTCAAACATATCCTGGAAAAGTTTTAGGCCAATATAATAACATTCATTGTGGCAAATGAAGTTAGTGGAATTCTAAGAAGCGTATAAGAATAGAAACTTGTTTTTGTACATTGCACGTAAGTATGGAGATTTAATTATAATATTATTGAGATGCATAAAGTAATGTTTGCAGAAAATTAGTGGTCTTAGACATAGAGTTCAGGTGTCTGCCTATAACAGGAGGTCTTACACAGATCATATTTTAATGTAGATATGCATTATCTCTTTGCAATAAAGTACGATAGGGATCAATATATATGAAATAGGTCCACGTTAAAGTCGTGCCTTGATTTCTCTAATTATAAACTGAGTGCTGTATTTGTCATCTAAAGCAAAAGCTAGCAGATTCATTTCCACAACTACAAGTTTGGCAATTGTCCTCAGAAGTGGTGCCATTATAGTTTCATGTTTTCAAGCTAGCAGTTTTAGGACTGCTCATTATGTATCAAGTGAAAAATGAGAAACGGAATGGGAATTAGTGAAAAATATACTAGTCACAATGAAAAAAAATTACATATCTCATTAACTCTTTCTTTCTCTTGTTGAAAATGTCCAATAAATGAAAAAGAACGCAACTCAGCTGCAATATCCACATTTGATCTTCCAGAAAAGAGATAAAGTGATTATATAATAAGATATGATGAGAAAAAAAAAAACTAAAAAGGGAAAGAAAATTGAGTATATTGATATGATTGTCTTGTACTAATGACTTAAAATGTAATACGTCAACAACAGTAAAATTTTCCTTATCACTGATCAACCTATGAAGTCAGTGTCAGACTTTCCCAAAACAATATCAGTAAGCCTGCACTATTTGTTATGCAATACATCTTCTGCAATCAGGATTCTTTTGCACTTAGTTGAGCTTCCGACTTCTGGTTTGCTCTGAGAAAGTTTAGCTTAATTTTTTATATATAAATAATTCTCTTTTTTTGGCCTTCTTCAATTGGCAATAACAGGTCATTATGCTATTGCTAAGCATTACCAGTCTGAATAACATGTAAATGATGAAGTCACGGACAAACACAATCCTTTACAAGGTAAGGTTCAGGATTAATGTCAAAGAAATTAATATACCTGAAGTTGCTAGTATAGTTTTCACTTATAAAAGTTCAGGATTAACTCAAGACTCCTCTGAAGTCAGGTTTGTTACAAAATTATTTCAATCTTCAACTGCCTCAATATATTGTACGTACACACACACTCTCTCTGTGTACATAGGTGTATGTGTGCTCGTGAAATTGCTCTCATACTGAAATGTAGAAATTGCAGTGAGCAATGCTGAACATTGTTTGATTAGGAATGTTTCAAAGAGAGTAGTTCTTTAGGTTAAGAGATAAGAAATTTCTATAAGGCAATAAAAAAAAATTAAATGGCTTTATGCTGCAGGCTTCTGCAAATGGTAAAGTTCAACACAACAATAAGAACATGATCAACAGACCAATGTAACTCAATTTGAAGAAGACAATACAGCAAGTATTACACACTTAACAGGTGGTTACATGTGTGGTGCAGAATGAAAGGAAATATCAAAAGTTTCCATCTTATTTTCTTACAACAAATTGTGTATATCTGATTATTAAGACACAGTGACACACTACTATGTATAAGTATAACACTACAACTGACTGGAAGACTGGTCTTGGAACACGAAGATACTTGCCTCAACAAGCAATTCAAGCATTAGGCAATAAAAACCTCGAATCATTGATCTTCTGGAGATGGAGCAACAGCAGGTGCTGGTGACGGTGCACCCCCTTCATCAGTGTTTAAAAGTCCAAATTTCTTGATGAGTTCATTTGCAATTAGCTCATTAGCACTGTCTGTGGGGTGGTACTCGTCCCAAAATACATATTTGCTTCTGTCTTTGCACAGACTTGATGCAGGTACACATGTAAGGGCGGGTCGAATATTCCAAAAGGAGCAACAGGGTTTGTCTGAGTTTTGGAATCCTACAAAGCAAAAGTAGTTGCGATGTAAATTACTCTCAGCAGTCAGCATAAAACTAGCACAATTTTTAATTTTCTGATCATGTATGATATGTTGGCAATTCTTCAGAAAGTATACAACAACAATTTGAAAACTATATAAGTTCCTAAGCATACTAAATCCAATGATTTCTAGATATCATATGTACTGAGCTTTCAATCCTTTTTAAGTGCTTCACATACACATTGTGTTAAGTTCATTTAGATAATTGCCAGTGGTGTATGCATCCTGTTTGTGAGGAAAGTAACAGATTTACTTACCATAGTTAGTTGGATTGCTAATCACATTGTAAACAACATCATATGCATCTCCAAATCTATAGACTGAATCAGGAAAATGCTCCCCCAAGTCATCTACTAACTTGCTTGCAGCTTTGTTGAAAGTAAGAGCCAACTTGTTTGCCTTTTCTCGACAATTCCCAGTTGTACTAAGCACCCTTTGAAGGGGAATGCAGCCCATTGGACCCAATCCAAAAACCACTAGTTGTCTGGCTCCTAAACTATGAAGTAACTGAACACAAACAAGGCGTAATTGAAGAGAATTCTATTACTAGAACCATAAAAGGAGAAGGAAATAAGTTGTTTGGATATAAACTAAAATAAACCTGTAGTTGTCTTTGCAGTGTTCCTATTAAGTAGTCCATGAAGGTTTCATCATTGTATGTCCATGAATCACTATAAACAGGCATCAAGTAGTTGTTGATGAAGTCATTGCTCCCTAAAGCAACAACATAATGGGCTTCCTGGAAAAACTTGTCTGCAGCCCTTTTTCCAATTTTGCCTCTAATTAACACTTGTGTCCCCTGAAATAGCTCAATTTGTTTGTCCAGAGAGAACTTTTGGATCTGCAAGAAACCAAATTTTCATCCAAAATATACTTTCATAAAGGCTATAAGATACAATGAGTGAATGAAACATGACACTCACAAAATAGGCGCCAGTTTCATTCAAGATGCCACCTCCACCAGAAGCATAGTTCACACCATTTTCTAGTATAACTTCTTCATTTAAAGATGGGTCGAGGAATGCAGGAGGCCTAGGGAGGCCCATTTTGTCACCTGAAATTGTATAACATTATAGAAATGCACTAGCATTTCTAAATAACATGACAACCTTAACTTCTATGTAAGTTATTTCATCTAACTTTTCCAAAAGTTGAGTTATATAAATTGATTTTAGTTTCTAGAAGAAACTTAATTTATCTCACCTCTTTATTTTCTTTTTCTATAAATGATTATGCAGAAATTTATCCAAACAGGAATAAATACTAATTCAAAATTTTCCTCATATAGACATTGACACCATACAAAGCAATATGTATTTGAACTGTTTTCATCTGGGGGGGTAAGGTTTGAACTTAGAAAGATGTTAATAACAAAGAGTTAAGTCATATTCTTGTATGTCCACTGATTGCAAAGTGCATGCATGCTTAAAGTTAAAGGGTTACCTATGATGTCAGCAACTGTGCGACCATTAGTGAACCTTCCATTAGGTAACCCATTACCCATGTCTATGCCATACCAAGGCAAGCTTGCCTGAGCAAGGCTTCTAGAGAGATGCATGTTATTTCCTACATCTGAGAGGGAGTCTCCAAAAATGAACTGCACAATCTTGCTATCACATCCTTCAAGTCCAATTCCCAATATGGTGCTTATTGCAATAACCAATGCAAGATTGAACTCCATGTTAATTTGTCTAGCTAGCTATGCTTCAATGCTGAATTCTATGGCTGTTAAGCATTTGAGTTGGTTCTTTATAATAGCTAGCTAGTTGTTAGGAATTTTGAAATTTTAATCAGAGTGGTGAGATTGTTCTAGAATTTGGCAGCAACATAGAGAGAAAATTTCATGGGCATGCAAAAGTGTGAAGTAGATAGTTTGATACACCAACTTTCATTGATTCAAAGCCAATACAACTACCCATATATTTATTTACAACTTAGTCCAGCGCTTGTTCATGTTGCAATTTGAAATTCCTATACATGAAATAAGAATTAAGAATCGAAGAATAAGTGCCACCCTTCAAATTAATTTCTCAACAAACTCGGTGAACTTGGAATTTTTGTAATTTGTAATGGTAAGTTCACCGAACCGGAAAACATGTGTTGTCCCAAAACACAAGCTTATAACTCCTATAGCACTGTAACTGACACAACTTATAATTCAATGTCTATTTTAGAAAATGCTACTCGCTCCAAGAAAATTTAGACCAAGGATCATGGAATTAAAATAAAATTTGATATTATAATATATTTACACTATACTTTAAAATTATTTATTTATCAATTCCTTAAATTAGTGTTTCGAAAAATTCGTTTACAAAACCTTATATTTTAATAAAACAAAGTTAAAACTTGAGAAAAAGTGTGTTTGTGTACATATCAAAAGAAAATTGTATTGGTAGAATTTTTTATTTTTATTTTTTGTAGAAAATAAAAATATAAGAAAGAGAGAAATTAAAAAGAACAATATGATTAAGATAATTGTTATGATGGGAATAAATAAAAATAAAAACTAACATGATAAAAAATGGATGAATTCTCTATTGGTTTTTATCAAACACTTATGCGAAAATTAATCTTTATGATCTTTTATATGAACAGATTAACGACTTAATATTTTGTTTGGCACAACTCTTTGTGTGTATACTTAGACCTCGATTCATGTTCAGTGTGCACCCTAGAGAAGAAAGATATAAAATTTAGTTGATGCTAAACCAACTTACACAAATGTTAACAGATTTTATGTTGTTTAATCAAGTGTTTTTTAGAGATTAAATTTTAATAAATTTAATTAAAAAAATTAATTATACTATAAAAGAAATACTCATTCATTATACAAACAAAATTTTGACGAAATTAATCATTAAAACTTACTTTAACTATTTATATATATCTTCGTACAAGAATAAATATTATTAACTATCTGTCTTAACAGAAATTCCAGTGTTTTTTAAAAAATTATTTATTTAATATAATTAAAATACTTTGAGATAAATAAAATAAATTTAATAAAATATATTAATTATAAAATAATACTTTATTTTGATTTATAATAAATTATTAATCTAAATAATATTGGATTTAAATCTTTTAAACAAATTTCAAATTTAAGTATATTGATAAAAAAATTGAAAATGGATGTTTTATTTAAAATTAATTCATTAGTTCCCCCACTAAAAAATTAATTATTAACCAGATGACAAATATGCTATACTTATTATAGTTATAAAAAAAAAACACGTTAAATAGACTTACTTCTTTTTAATTCCTAAATATTTTATTCATCAACTCTTTTGATCAATAACTGATTAAAATTTCCACGAAGAATTAAGAATGGAGTTCGGAGTTTTTTATTGGGGTCAAATATAAAACATAAAATGAAATTAAAAGATTGTAGTATTTGATAAGATATCACAAAAATTATAGATGCATAAATTAAAAAAATTAAAATATATGAGATTATAAGTTATAAAAAGGTAAGTAGAGAATAATTTTTAAAATTTATGTAATTAATTCCAGTGATAGAAAATCCTTATTATACGTAAGTATTGTGTTTGAATCTTTTAAAGAATAATTTACCTCAAATTTTGTTTTAGATTTTTTTTTTTAAGAGATTAATAAATTTTCTATTTAAAGAAATAGCCACAATGAAAATATAATATCTTAATTTTTTTTTACTAAGAAAAATTTAAAAATAAATTTAGTTGTAATGATAATTTCTTATTAGATCATTACATAAAATTATTTTGCATTATCATAATACTCTTTTATATTGCTAGTATGTATCAATTTAAATTTATAAAATTACAAGAAATATGATCGTTGTAGATTTATTTTTTCCAGAATACGTTGATCTTAAATGATAAGAGATATGAGGATAAAATGAGATGAAATATATAAGAAATAACATATAAGAAATATAGAAGCATAAACAAATGAAAGAATTATAACTTATAAGAATAAAAGTGTATTGAGTTATTATTAAGGATTATATATTACATATTACATATAAATAATTACGTATGTGTAGTGTTTTTTCGTGGCCACCTCATCATAACAAGGTGTCTGCCTGCCGCTACGATGGCTAAAAGCATTGAAACTACAGAATAAATCGCAATAAAGTAACATAAATAAGGATCAAGATTAGTTAAAATTTTATTTAAAATTTAAAATTTTATAAATTAACATTGATTAAAATTTTATTTAATAATTAAAAGTAAAATACAAAAATTTTTAAAAATAGCTAGCCCAATTGTCTTTTTTTTATATTTAAAAATAATTGTTTCAAGTGAAAATGGAATAATTTTCTTATTTTTACTCAATTTTAAAAATATCTATCAAAAATATTTTTACCTCTAAAAAATAAAAACAAAAAACACTCAAATTAAACATTAAAAAAATATACAAGAAAATTCCAAAGCCAAAGTCATATTTATATGTATAAGTATTTTTCTATTATTTTTCTTTTACTTTAATATATAAATATTTATTATTTTAATATATTTATATATAAATAAGTATGAAGGACGTTGATATGAAAACAGAGTTTAAACACGGAACTGGGATTGCCATTGCATGCGTATTTAGTGCGATAATTAAGGTTCTAAATCAGGGAAGACAGCATTAAATATCACACCCACTGAAACCATTACGTGGCAGCACGGGAGCCACTCATTATTAAATTCACCAACTAACACCAACGACAAACACTTGCCACAACACTCGTCATCCCAAAATCTATCCACATCAAATCTCCACCGTCAATTCCATCCATCCAACGCTCACAAATACCCTCAAATCCCAACTCATATCCACTTCAAACACACACAATCAATAAAAAAAAAATCAACCTTTCTATCACACTCTCACACACACACTCACTCACTTACACACTCTTCCTTATTCCTCACCATGAACTCCATCGCCCTCAAAACCTTCGTCGGACTCCGGCAATCCTCGCCGGAGCCTTCTCATTTCTCCGCTAATCCCCGCCTCATCACCACCGCCACACCCCACCGAAAATTCAGAGTCGTTGCGGGAAAATTCAGCCCCAAGCTGAACGGTCGTAACCTCCGCGTTGCGGTGGTGGGAGGCGGTCCGGCTGGTGGTGCCGCGGCGGAGACTCTGGCGAAAGGGGGCGTGGAGACATTCCTCATCGAACGAAAAATGGACAACTGCAAACCCTGCGGTGGAGCTATTCCGCTGTGCATGGTGGGAGAGTTCGACTTACCGTTGGACATCATCGACCGGCGCGTGACGAAGATGAAGATGATATCGCCGTCGAATGTGGCGGTGGATATTGGGAGGACCCTTAAGCCGCACGAGTATATTGGGATGGTGAGGCGTGAGGTGCTGGATGCATACCTGAGGGATAGGGCTAAGCAGAACGGTGCTAATGTTATTAATGGTTTGTTTTTGAAAATGGATATTCCTAAGGATAATGAGTCACCTTATGTTCTTCATTACTCTTCCTATGATGGCAAAACTGGTGGGGTTGGTGAAAAGTCTACTTTGGAAGTTGATGCTGTTATTGGGGCTGATGGGGCTAATTCTAGAGTTGCTAAGTCTATTGATGCTGGGGACTATGACTACGCTATTGCATTTCAGGTATTTTTCTTCTTCTATTTTCTCTAACTCATCTTATGTTTTTTACATTTATCAAATACTTTCTCATGCTCTACACTGTCAATTGCTTTCTAAACTTGGCACCTTTAGCTAATTGGGTCCTAACATTGTCAAATGAATCAATTTAGAGGCTAATCAATTTGTGAAAATTCTGTGGTTTAGCTTCTTCAAAAAGTTGATTTTAATTTATGCATAAATTAGTTTAATTCTCTTATTTCTTTTCAATTGAGTGCTCATGGACATATTTAACAAAACCTAAGCTGCTTATGTCTTTTCATAATATCAGAATTAAATTAGCTGGTGACAAAATTTTGGTAACTAAAAACACTTAATAGATGTTTTATTTTTATCTCCACTTCTGTAATTTCTTTGTCTGATTAAAAATTTCAAGGCTTCTGATTTATGAATTATGATGTCGGAAAATGCAGGGTCTATGTGTGTTTCGACTTTCAGAGTGATGTTTTTGCATTAATTTTGTTATGGTTTTCAGAAGGTAACACTTGTTTGTTTCGTTTTAATTGCATTGTTTCTCAGGAAAGGATAAAAATTCCAGATGATAAGATGGTGTATTACGAGAATCTTGCAGAGATGTATGTTGGTGATGATGTTTCTCCGGATTTCTATGGTTGGGTGTTTCCAAAATGTGACCATGTGGCTGTAGGCACTGGTACTGTGACACACAAGGGGGACATCAAGAAGTTCCAACTAGCAACAAGGAAAAGAGCAGAAGACAAGATTCTCGGAGGCAAGATCATCCGAGTGGAGGCTCATCCTATCCCAGAACATCCTCGGCCACGAAGGTTATCAGGGAGAGTGGCACTTGTGGGTGATGCTGCTGGCTATGTGACCAAATGCTCTGGAGAGGGAATCTATTTTGCAGCCAAGAGTGGGAGGATGTGTGCAGAGGCAATTGTTGAAGGTTCAGAGAATGGGAAAAGGTTGGTGGAAGAAGGGGACTTGAGGAAGTACTTGGAGAAGTGGGACAAGACTTATTGGCCTACTTACAAGGTCTTGGATGTGCTTCAGAAGGTGTTTTATAGGTCCAACCCTGCAAGAGAAGCGTTTGTGGAGATGTGTGCTGATGAGTATGTGCAGAAGATGACCTTTGATAGCTATTTGTACAAAACAGTTGTACCTGGGAATCCTCTGGAGGATTTGAAATTGGCTATTAACACCATTGGGAGCTTAGTGAGAGCCAATGCCATAAGGAGGGAGATGAAGAAACTTAATGTATGACAATTGTCATTATTTAACTCATATATATATTTATAGTTCATTTTTGCATTGTGTATTTCCTAGTGGACATGATCTCCTTATAATCAAGTGATAACTATATATGTGTAAGGAAAAGGATTGAATATTCATGCAATCCCATACTGGAATTCTAGCATTCTGGTTTGCACCTTTTATCTACAATGATTGAAGAAAGTCACTATTCAGGGGTTCATTGAAATGCCAAAGGGCTATTCAGAGTTTACTCCTCGGACAACTTTGCCTTTGACAATATCAGCTAGATTTAAATATTGGAGATTAAATTTAATGATATCCATGCCATATGATGTAATGATAGCTTCAACTGCCCTTAGAGTATGCTTTTCTGAATTTTATATACTTGAGAATCAGCGGTTTTTTACCTCTTGGTTGTATTCAAGGGTCGAAAGTTGGTACGCCAGTACGTAATATTTTGAATATTATGGTACCACTGACCATGCAATGCATTTTTTTTTAAATAATCATGGCTGTAAGTATGATTGCGATTACTAATTTTTCACCTAAGATGACCTCTTTACTTTGTCTGTCCCTGTAAATTGTTACTTGTTGTGTTTCTGACATATCGTTTTGCAATGCTGTAATAACAAGTAAAACATGAAGGTAACTTGCTATTTCGTTAATGTTGAGTCTTTATTCTTCGTTTTGGTTTTGATTTGATCTAATATCTTTTTTTTTTTTTTTTGTTTATATCTTATTTCTTTTTAAATACTGTGGTTATTTACTATACCACTAAAGTCAAGTTACATTTATATTTATATTTATATTTATTTTCATCATATTGTGAATCCATATAAAAAAACCTTAATGAAAAAATCTCACATTATATACCGCTTAAAATAAAATGTAAAAAAAAATAGTGTTCTTTCATTTAATCAATGTAAATCCCGCACATTTTTTTTATAAAGATAAAATATGTTTACTGTCTCTACAAAATTTTAGAAATTTAAATTTATCCTCCCAGTTTTTTTTTATCACATTTTAATCCATTTAATTCAGAAATATATTATATTTGGTTCTCAAAACAGTTTAACTTGACAATATCTTACACTTATTATTTAAAAAATGGAAAAGAAACATATTTTAACCAAAATAGAAATAATAAAAAAAGAGTAAAAATCTTAAAAAATGATGGGAATGTCTAATCCTATTTGTATTGATCTAATCGAACAGGAAATATGGCATTATTACTTATTACATGACCATTTACCTGGACAACAAGAAACTTTAACAATGTGATTTTTTTTTTTTTGGAGGGAGTAATAATAGTATTTAATATAAGGAGAAAAACAAATAATAAAAAAAAATGGTAAAAACATGAAGGGTGACGTAGCTTGTTTTTTTGTGTATGCGATTGGTAGAAAAGACGAGGTGAATATATTTATTGAGCTATTCGGCTAGTCTTGAGCATTCGTCCAGCATCCATAGGCGGAGATTTCAAACCTCATCGTCGCTTCTTAAATCTCTTCCCTTTCTCACTTCTCTTTCATTCCCATTTCTCAGGTACTTTTTCTCATTCTCTCTTCTTCAATTTCAATTCCAGATCTGTGTTTACTCTCTCTTCTTCCATTCCATCTTTTCTCCTTTTCATTTCCCCCTTATATGCATCTTACCCTAATTAGCTTCCATTTAATACCTTACAATTTCTACAATTTTTTCTGTTTTCTTAGATAGGTTTGTGTGTGTTGATGGAAAATATTATATACCTGGTTTATTTTTTTGTGTCACAGATTTAGATGGCAACGGCACCGGCAGCTACCTTCACTATTGGAACCACCGGTTCCGTTGGGCGAAGAGGAAGCTCAGTTTCTCAATCAAAACCTTTTGGGTTGAGATTCAACTCTCAGAATCATTTGAAGAGTTTCTGTGGTCTTAAGGCCATGTCATCTGTGAGATGTGACTCACAATTATCGTTTTTGGGTAATGAAACTGGTGCTGCTCTGCGTGCATCTTTTGCATCTAGAGCTCAAAAGGAAAATCGAAACTTTAACTACAAGTTGCAGCCTCAGGCTTCGTACAAAGTTGCGGTTCTTGGTGCTGCTGGAGGGATTGGTCAGCCACTGTCACTTCTCATCAAGATGTCACCATTAGTCTCGGACCTGCATCTCTATGATATTGCAAATGTTAAGGGTGTTGCTGCTGATCTGAGTCACTGCAACACACCCTCACAAGTCAAGGATTTTACCGGAGCTTCTGAGTTGGCGAATTGTTTGAAGGGTGTCAATGTTGTTGTCATACCTGCTGGTGTTCCAAGGAAGCCAGGGATGACAAGAGATGATCTTTTCAACATCAATGCTGGCATAGTCAGGGACTTGGTTTCAGCTGTTGCGGATAATTGCCCTGGTGCTTTTATTCAAATTATCAGCAACCCTGTGAACTCTACCGTGCCTATTGCTGCGGAGGTTTTGAAACAGAAGGGTGTGTATGATCCTAAAAAGCTCTTTGGTGTTACCACCTTGGATGTTGTGAGGGCAAACACGTTTGTTGCTCAGAAGAAGAATCTGAAGCTGATTGATGTTGATGTTCCTGTTGTTGGTGGCCATGCTGGGATTACCATTCTTCCTCTGTTGTCAAAGACAAGACCCTCAGTGAGTTTCACTGATGAAGAAATTGAGGAATTAACTGTCAGGATTCAAAACGCTGGAACTGAAGTTGTTGAAGCAAAGGCAGGGGCAGGGTCTGCTACCTTGTCAATGGCATATGCAGCAGCAAGATTTGTTGAATCATCTCTCCGTGCTCTTGATGGTGATGGGGATGTGTATGAGTGCGCATTTGTGGAATCAGATTTGACTGACCTTCCATATTTTGCTTCAAGGGTGAAGCTTGGTCGGAAAGGAGTTGAGGCTTTAATTCCATCTGATCTCCAAGGGTTGACTGAGTATGAGCAGAAGGCTTTGGAAGCTCTTAAGGCAGAACTCAAGGGCAGCATAGAGAAAGGGATTACTTTTGCTCAGAAGCAAGCTGTTACTGCTTAACTTTCTTTTGTCAAAGGGTGGTTTCTTGAGTTATGGATTTATTTGAGCATAAATATTACCTAGAGAACTTAGGTTGCGGATTTATTGTAGCATCTTTACTGCTTCTAGAACTTGGATTCAAAATTTCGATAGTATCAATTCTACTTTCAGTTTTGTTAGTAGAACGGGAGAGGGCTTCCATTTCTGTTCTCTACTGTTCTTAGGTTTTGGTCAGAAATATCCATAGTTTTCAACATCATAATGTAGAATTCGAAAAATATAAACGTTGCTTTTTGAATAATATGGGCATTGGATCAGTTTTTGGTCCTTTGCAATTTGCTGAATCTTTTAGAGTCCAGGCACCCATCCTCCTTTACACGCAGATTTTAGTTTACCATGTTGGTCTTGTTGAATTTGCAATACATTTTTCACTCATCAACGTTAGATCAATGGGCTCTTTAGCAGTTGGATGTAAATGGTCTGCAGGAAGAAAAATCTGCAGTATGGAAATTACTGCTCGATGAGGTGTTCCAATTCTGCAACTCTTGATTTTTAAATTGTATTTATAATTTCTTATTGATCAAATAATTGTCATGGCCATTTGTCTGCAGCTGTTTGTCTTCGCAGAATTGATTGGATTGTGAAAGCATTATTATTTATTACCCTGTTCTCGATTTCTCGTAGCCACTAGCCAAAAGGACGAGAATAATCTAATTAAAATAATGGTAAAAATAACAGCTGGATGCTGTTCTCTGAATAAAAATGCATAGAAAATATTCATTTGGCAATGTAATGTAACAGTGCTTAATTGCTGTTCCCTTAATAATATATTGACTCAACAAAAATTGATTATCGCTCGGAGAAGTTGATACAGAGTTCCTTGAACGGTGATAATGGGAGTTAGCAGACGAGGAAATCCCCAAACCTTCCTGTCTTACTGTCAAATGACGCTCAGTATTTTTGTACTGACCTGAAAATAGATTTCCATTAGTATAATGAAAATTTCTCAAAAAAAAAAAAATAAAAAAAAAACAAATTTCTTGGATAGCAGGTTCCATCTTTCACATTCAGGTTACTGGTGTTTGGCTGGTGTGAGATATCTCGACCTTGAATGATCTATCCACCACATTCAGACATATACGTAGGTGCCATGAAATAAAGACAATGGTTAGCTAGCCTTCACCAACCCACTTGAGATGCAGTTAAAACCACCTTAGTAGTTATATGAATGACAGAATTTCAATTAAGCCAATATTTCATCAAGGTTCTACAATAAACCAGCCGTCAAGTTAGCTATTCTCCATTGGTAGTTGCCTTTGACAATCATTCAGTAACACTTGGTGCTGGATATGACACATCTATCCCAAGCCCATGATATCCCCTACCAATAGTTACCACATGCGCAGTGCCCTCCCCTGAAGTGGTGAAACCGATTATGGTCCCTAAGAATTACATCACGGTTGTAAACCCCAGAAAACAGTTTCAGAAAATTGTGGCAATCAACACATACGCGGAGATTACAAGCAACTCTCAGTGTTGTGCCGGGTGGAGTAGCAAGAACCCCAAAAGCAATAGCCAATTTTTCACTGTGATGAGAGAGCACATACCCCTTTTCTTTGTCATCGATCTTATGTAACTCAGAAGAGAGTTCAACAACATAACCAGCAATCCTCAGCTGATGATTAATCTCATCCAGTGTCTCATAAATCTCACGATTTCTCGAATGTGAAATGTCGTCCACAACAAACTCATGTACTACTCCTTTTAACTCAATTGTGCTACAACCAGGAGTGGTTTGGATTGCTTTATCTCTCATCAATTTTCTCACCTCTTCTACCTTTTCCCAGTGTCCAGCTGAAGAATAAATATTCAAAAGTAAAACATAATCCCCAGCTTCTTGAGCTTTCAGCTCAATCAAATGTCCAATTACTTGTTCACCAAGTGTAACATGGCCATGAATTCTGCAAGCCCCAAGCAAGGTCCTCCATATTGTGGAATCTGGCTTCACCACCATTGACTTAATAAGCTGATTAGCTTTCTCAAGCAACCCAGCACGGCCCAAGAGATCAACCATGCACCCATAGTGATGAACATTGGGAGTTATTCCAAATTCTCTGCTCATACGGTCAAAAAATGACATTCCCTCATGAAGCATTCCAGAATGACTGCAAGCAGAAAGCACACCCGTGAATGTCTGATCATCAGGTCGAATGCCAATTCTCAGCATCTCCTCAAATGCATCAATAGCATGACTACCATATCCATTCATTGCCAAACCAGAGATCATTGCACTCCATGAAATGACATTTTTATTGTTCGTTCCCTTAAACACTTCATAAGCCTTATCTAAACAACCACACCGTGAATACATAGATACAAGGGCATTAGATAAGTTGAGAGCACCCCCATAACCATGCTCCATAATATAACCATGAATTCGTTCTCCAAATTCCATGGCATTCAAATGAGCACAAGCCTGAAGAAGAAGCAAACAAGTAACATCATCCGGCTCACATTTAGAACTCTGCATAACATCAAACAAACTCAAAGCGTCTCGAGTTCTATTATTTCGAATACAGCAAGAGATCATCACATTCCAAGCAACAGTGTCCCTGAGAGGCATCTCATCAAACACCTTACACGCATCGCCACCTCTCTGGCACTGTGAATACAAGTCCATGACAGCGGTGAGCAAAAGCGTATCCCATTGATGCCCATCTTTGAAGATGTTGCAATGAACCTGAATCCCTCCAAAAAGATACAGAAACCTTATACAAGACTTAACAGCAAAGGAAGAAGATAAAGGGTCAGCAGCAATGCCTCTTCTTCTCATGTCTCGATATAAAAGAAGACCCTTTTGGGGTGAATCACTCATGGAACAGGCCCTGATCATAGTGTTGTAATGAGAAACTAACGGGTGGCTGAGTTGCTCAAAGAAACGGTGAGAATAGGTGGCATCTTGCAAAGGGCCAGAGAGTGCTACTCGGGACAAGAACTGAAGAGAAACTGTGGGGTATTGAATGAGGGTTGTGCGTATAATGTGAGCATGAATTTGGAGCAAATGGGTCTTGTGGGAAACAGATTTTATGGCGAAAATCACCGGTTCTAGTGCCATTTCATGTCCCACTTTAAGGTTTTCGCTGAACCAATTATTACATGTAAGAAGGATCAACCCAGCTACTACAGTTATACCGCTGCAACCAAACCATGTTTTTAAGGGACAAAAAGCCACTTCGATCGTCTCATGTATCTTGAAATTTTAATCTTTAAGTTTTTAACCAAAGGAAAGCTATCATTTTGTCCTTCCTATTTACACCCAATAAATACACATTATGTATTAAAGAATATATTTTAATTTATAAAATAATATTTTTTCTTGTAAAATTATTTGATGAGATAAAAAAATTTAAATAATATAAGATCAAAATAACCTTTAACATACGAAAATGATAATTCCAATTTCAACACTTACAACATATACACAGTGATAAGATAAACAAAACTAAAAGATATAAGATAATTTGATAATTGAGATTTTTATTTTAAAAAAGTACAAATAGAAAACCATGAGAAGATTTATTCTCACTTCCAAGACATAAAGATGTCCACTAAATATTAGCCTAAAACATGTTGGGTCTTGGTGATATAAAGAATCTAAATCTAAATCCTTTGTCTCCTGTACGTGCCATTTTTTCTTTCAATAAAAGATAATACCTTTGTTAAAAACAAACTAAAGGCTGTGGAGGTACACTCTATGGGTGAGTTTGGTAATTACAAGTCTAACAACTTTTGTTTTTGCCACAAACATCCGTAGGATTCCAAGTCTTAAGGCCACTTTTCTTGTTATAAATAAAGAATCTAATAGGACACGAGAGAGAGAAAGAGAAAGAAGAGACATAATTCAGGATGTGGCTACTACATTATCAAGAGTCAAAACACATTACAAAGACAACATGTAATGATCCAACTATTTCATTATCACAATTTAAAAATTCGATGACAATGACTTAATCTACATGAAGCTAGATGATGACAATGATCGTAGTCCTATATAGAAACAGATCACCTCTTGTCCCTTCCCTCCAAAAAAAAGGAAAATAACACCAACACGACTCCATTGCTACGATTGATATATAGTATAAACTATTTAGATCATTGTGTTAATTACTGAGACAACAGATATTTGTAGCCTCTTTCTTCTTCATTTTCATAACTATGTTCACTCCTAGCAAGGCCATTGGGAGGAGAAAACTGTGGTTCCTTCTGCTCTTCAAGCTTCCTCTTCTTGTAGTTGGCCTTGAAACACGCTTGTCTAAGCCTTTTAGTATTATCTTCTAGTTCAATATCCGGCATTTCCTCCAAAAGCCTCTTTTCCCTCTGCAATATCTCAACAGCATTTCTTAACTTCTCTTCATTCCCCACCCCCTCTTTTGCTAGCTCCTTCAAACAAACCCAATTTCCCAAAATTAGCAAATAGCTACCCTCATTTTATCATCACAAAAATGTAAAAAAAAGGGAAAGATTCATGGAGACCAAACACTCTTGTAAACAATAGAAAATAAAAATATATAGATAATATATATATACTCTACAAATAATCAAAATTACAATCTATAAGTAAATATTTGCAATTGACACAATGAGAACGCACCTGTACATTATTTATGAGTGTTTGAAGGCTCACAAGCTTTCTGTGGGGCCACCTTCTTATCCCCAACTCTCTGCATCTTTTCTTCAAAAGTGTTAAGCCAACATTAAGTTCCCTAGCGGCTTGTGTTATGGGCATGTAGAAGTACTCAGATATGGTCTCCCTCGATAACATTCTGGTGTTGCTACTGCTAATTCTCTCTTCTATCACTCGGTTAACCTCCTCATTTTTCATCACTTCCTTTCCAGTCATACTTTCTTCATTGTTGTGAAGTAAAAAAACCTTTTCTGAATTAAACACGTCATCAACTTCGTTCCAGACTGAAAATCCCTTTTGCATATCATAAAAATCATTATCTGCAGTAACGTTTTAAAGATAATTAACCAATATCTAAATAAGGACAAACACAAAGTAGCAATATAATAAAAACATTATGAAATATGAAGAATTGGAAAATCATATCCTGATGTTGATATATAACCAACCTCTCATCCATGGTGTTGGTTCAATGCATAGAGTTTCATACAGAGGATCTGTAGGGTAATACTCTATAAGAGGAACAGCATCAAGATAGTAGTCTTGTAATGGAAAATCTTGAGGCAAATCCAAGGAAGGATACACTCCAACATTTTCGCTGAGAAAATCCATTCCAATAATGAGAGACTTAAAAACTTAATCTTAATAAAACATTTTATGAAAAGAGAAGATTAAACTTTAAAGTTTTACCTGTTAGAAAATTGGCACGTAAATGGAAATGGTTGTTCATCTGTTTCATAATAAGGGCTCCAACCCATAAGTGGTTGAGACTCCATGATCATTTTCCACAGAGATATGAATAAAGATTGTGAAGAAGGATTTTAGTAGTTTCTGAAACAGTTAAATGTGGAATATGAAAGGAAGTTGGCAATATATATATACACACGATAATGATGATGATGAGTGTGAATCATTTGTAACTAAAGGTGTCAATTAATTACTTGGGAGAATGTGTGCGCCGCCTTCTATGCGTGAATGCGTTTTAATGCTGATGAGTGTGCTTGCGAGAGTTACAAGATCATTTTAATTACCACCATAATATTCAATATGAAAGGGTGGGTTGTGCTCAATCTCATCCCTTGGATTAAACACAAAATTTTCACCTTCTTCTAACAAAATAGAGGAATAAATAAATATAAAAAATCAAAGTTTCATAGAACTCTTGTTTCTTTGATGGATAGTTGAAGAGATTGAGGAGGAACCTTACGTGCATGCATTTGGAAGGTTTTTATAATTTTTAAGGATCCTTGGATCAGTTTATAGTTTATTGTAAACAAGCAAGATATATGATATGATTAGGTCTACTAATGTGCTGTTTTGTAGCCTAGATTGGAACTGTGTCTAGGCTAACGATATATATGAATTTGGTTCTGTTATTTTCTTATGAGATTAGTCTTTTTGAAGCTATTAGTGTTAATTAATTTGCTCCTTAAAATTTCAAATGGTTATTTTAGTTCTTAAAACTATAGGTTAGCAAAAAGAATTACAATAATAATGATTAGAATGAGTTGAGCTTATAATTAATTTTGTTTTCATCTACTTGAATTTCACGGATAAGATACGCAAAGTTCAAAGAAGAGAGAGGGAGAATTGATTAGTGGCTAGTTAGTGTAGATGGTGGCTACTTCAAGTTTCAATTAGATAAAATAAAACAATCAATGGTGTTTAACATAGCCTCATAATTAAGTTCAGGAAATGTTCCTAGTATCAATTATCATTTGTAGTCACTATCAACAAATTTGGTTGGGAATGAGCAATAGGCATGCATGCTCAGTTTTCTGTGGCTATTATGTTGATCAACATCAGTTAAATAATCTACTCCTCCTGAACATGCATGCATGCATATGGTGCACGTTTCCTCTTTCTTCCAAGGATCTATTATAATCATTTGCCTCTCACCCAACTTCATAGACTCTACCAATCAATCATTACTATGTTGGACACAAAAATTAAACTCACAAGCCTATTAGATTTTATTTTTTTTTTACCTTTTGAATGACCTTAAGTGATTAATTTTTGCGTTTTAATTAACTTTTAACTGAAGGCTAACGAAATGAACTCGGAAGTTATCATATTTGTGGAGATATAACGGATCTCATAAAATAACACTAATTACCTTTATCCTTGTACTTGACGATTGTACGAGTTACTTCCGAGGCATAATTGATTGTTTTATATACTTGCAAAAGTTTATTATGCTTGGCAAGGTCGAGAATACGAGATCAGTTTCCATCAACACTTTAAAAAGTATCAAAATTTGTAAATTAAAGTGCCAAATCCTCAAATCAGAAAATAAAAAAAAAAACTTGAGTTTGTTTTACATGCGACCTTTTCTTAAACTATGGGTTAAGAAAAATATCTTCAGAATTTAACCTTTTCTTTAACATCGATGATAAACTTATTAATATGATAAAATTTTCATGTAAAAGTAATTATTAGACTGTATAATAATTTTTTATACACAGTTAACTAGTCAAACTCATTTATAACTCACTTCTAAAATATATATATATATATATATATATATATATATTTCTTTTATTAATTTTTTTTTTTTTTTTACATTTTATATCCGTTTTCTGCCTATCAAATGTTTCTTGCGTAGGTAAAACTCACTGTTGCCATAAGCACTCTAGTCTATATTTTTTTTAACAATTGTTGTAAGAACTCTAATTAAGAGATTAAAAGGAGAAAATTTTTATTGGAGCGCGTAGAGTTATGTTTAAATACTTTTTATTAAAAAAATATTAATTCTGTTTTGGTACACCGAGGAAAAAAAATAAATAAAACGACGGAAAAGGTAAAAAAATAATAATCTGGTTAAATAAGTAACATTAAGCTAATCTGGTTAATTAAGATTCAATATTTCGACTGTAATAATTCAACTCTGATTTTTATACCTATTTATACTTCTTATTAAATTTATTTATTTATTGTCTTAAAAACTTTTTAAATTAAATCTGAAAAAATAAAAAATAAAAAATAAAAAGATATTTTTTTTTCAGATTTTCCCTTATAACTTTTTCGCTCAAAATAAAAAATAAAATTGCATGTAGTTTTTTTCCCCAAATTTTGATTCCTTAATAATTTTCCCTCATAATAATTAATCTTTCATGGCAACTTCAAACGTTAAGTTTTAAATTTAAAAAATCCTTCAAATGGCTGTTTAAAACGGTCACAAAACATTGAATTGAAGGTTAAAAATATGACAAACCTCAAACTTAGGACGAAAAAGTATGTGGTAAATTCAGTATGGAAACAAGCGATAAAACATATATCATGTGTAAATCAATAAAATTTTGGTGAAAAAATAAGATCAAGATAATTTTTTTAAAAAAAGGAGTATAAAAGATTAATGAGAAAGAAGTACAGAATCAAGGTTTTAAAGAAAATAAAAAAATATAAAAAATAGACTTTATTTTTTAAAGATAAAAATATCTAAAAAAAAACTTGAAAATTATATTAACTAGATTCTTTTTTGTTAAGATATATTAAATAGATTCTTTTTTGTTAAGATATATTAACTAGACAGAGTGTGTATAAAAGAAGAAAAAAATTGTGTATAAAAGAAGAAAAAAATTGAGATTTAAATTTGGGGCTTTCTGTCCTAAATGGAACATGCAATTAAACAAAATAGGCTTAGTTGCGATAAAACGTATATCATATGTAAATCAGTAAAATTTTGGTGAAAAAATACGATCAAAATAATTTTTTTAAAAGAAGGAATATAAAAGATTAATGAGAAAGAAGTACAGAA
Organism: Hylodesmum podocarpum; assembly: GCA_026586105.1. Taxonomy (NCBI): domain Eukaryota; kingdom Viridiplantae; phylum Streptophyta; class Magnoliopsida; order Fabales; family Fabaceae; genus Hylodesmum; species Hylodesmum podocarpum. Next base: position 6,743,728 of record JALJEV010001432.1, on the reverse strand, counting down.
TTAAGGTTTTAAAGACAATAAATTTTTTTTAAAAATAGACTTTATTTTTTAAAGATAAAAATATCTAAAAAACCTTGAAATATTATATTAACTAAATTCTTTTTTGTTAAGATATATTAACTAAACAGAATATATATAAAAGAAGGAAAAGATTGAGAATCAGATTTAAGACTTTTTGTGCTAAATGAAATATGCAATTAAACTAATATATTAGGGTCGTAGACTCCACAACAACATTTGCGACCAGCTTAGAGACTGACATGGTGCGTGGTGACGACGCAGTTCCATCTCAACAATATTGACCAGTTTAGAGACTGACATGGTGCGTGGTGATGTGGCGCAATTTCATCACCTGTTACAACTTATTCTTATAGCGTCATATAATATGTTGTGGTTGGAGTTCGCTTGTTGATCCATTAAAATTTTTTATTTCTAGTAAGATTCAAACCTAGAACATTTTTTTTTATTAATGTTAACAATTTTTTTCTTATATCATATAATTTTTAATATTGATATTCTCTTCGTAAATATATTATATTAACATTAATTGGATTAAAATAATTTTAATTATAATAAAATTAAATTTAACATAAAATCTAAGATCTTTTATAGTTAAATTAACTAAATTTATGATATTAAATATTAATATTTAATATTTATTTAATTTAATTGTAGAAAATTTTATATTTTAAATTAAATTTACTTTTATTATAATTAAAATTATTTTAATTTAATTAATATTAAAATTTTAATATAATATATTTATGAAGATAATATAAACACTAAAAAAAAATGATGAATTGTAAAATTATTAGCCTTGATTAGAAAAAATTTAGATTCTACGACATGATAGTTGCAAATATACTTGCCATTCTCGTAATAGGCCCATATTTCAATATTTTGTTTAGTTGCAAATTCCATTTAGGACAAAAAGCCCAAATTTGATCTTTTTAACTTTTGAAATAACAAACGACACCGTTCGCATACAATGGCGGAAGCCACTGCATCGGAACCGGTTATCGCCGAGGCAACCACCGCGGACGCTGCCGCAAATATGTCTTTTGAAAGTTCAGAGCCCGACCAGAAGCGGACTAGAGAGAACAACGATGACGACGTAGAAGACGGTGTTTCGAAGAAGCAGAAGGTGGAGGATGAACAAGAGAAGAATAAACCATCAGGTCCCGTGAAATTGGGTTTCAAAACCTTCACTTCTTCCGTTCAAATGTTCGATTACTTCTACAATCTCCTTCATACTTGGCCCCCTTGTCTCAATTTTAACAAGGTATTCCAACACTTGTCACGGTTTTCGCTTAATCTTGTTAACCCTCTTTCTCAGTTAGCAAAAAAAGTCAATTTTTTTTTTTTTTTTTTTTTTTTTTTTTTTTTTTTTTTTTTTAATTTTGCAATGACTATGCGCCGATTTTATCTACTTTTTTCTAAAAATGTTTTTTTTCCCTCTAATGGCAGAAATATGTGGATTGGATTGTGGTACGTTGTTAAAAAAACAAACAGTTAATGCATTTAAGATCCATTGAAGTTGTTCAAACCATCAATGGTTTATCATAATCCATTTTAGTGAATAGGTGGGATGTGTAGTCAAAAATCCTTTTTTATTTTTTTAAATTTATTGATTTATCATGTTTGTGAATTTCATTGCAAAGATTTTAATGCATGGTCTTGTGAAATGGCTTTCAGATACATCAAAATGTGATATGAAATTGTTTGCAATCTATTTTAATGCATGGGCTTGTCAATATTCTAAATTGGCTTTTAAATCACTTCAGTCTTTAGTATCTTGCCTCAGTAATGTATGTTGATGATTCAGTAGCCATAAATGCTGAATTCACTGTAAGTTGTTTCTGTGTGGCAGTTTGAACATACAATGTTACTGGAATTGCTTAAGAACGGCCACACAGAGCCTGATGAAAAGATTGGTGGAGGAGTCTGTGTTTTTCAAGTTCGGAAGCATCCTATGTGGAAGAGTAGGTGCTTCTTCCTCATCAGGGAGGACGAATCTGTTGATGATTTTAGCTTCCGTAAATGTGTTGATCATATTCTTCCCTTGCCAGAAGATATGCAAGTGAAACCTGATGCTAACAAGGCATTAGGTGGAGCCAAAAATCGTCACAGAGGAAAGAGTGGTGGTGGGAGAGGCCGGCATAGCCATGGGACAAACTGAGAAAGGAAGAATCGAGACCTCGAGTACAATTTACAGTGGTGACATTATGCTGGTCTTTGTTGTGTTTTAAGATCTAAATGTTTTGTGTACTTGACCAGCTTAGTGATTTTTGACAGTAGCTGCGATGCTTCAGTTTCTGACCAGTTATTAACACTAGTTATATTTCAGTTCTGATCCTCTGTATATTGCAAGATGATGCTTTACTTCAACAAGTTTAGTCTTAGTCTTAGTAACCAATTTAGGTATTCTTACATAATGTATGTGCGGATTAAAAGTGAAATATGAAGGGAAAATAATAAGAAAATTTGAAAAAAAAATTTGGAACCATCACATGTCAACACTCGTACACCAAATTTTATGTTTACATGTCTGTAGTCCCAAATTTGAAGCTGTCATTTTTCAGCCTCAACATCATCATCAACTTGGTAGCAAAAAAAAAAAAAAAACAAAAACATGAACTTGGGGATGATAAGGAATGACGTGTAGGACGCACCAAGGGCACATTGATGTACTGGAGCTGTTGTTAGTATCATGTACATTAACCCTGTCTCCCTCTTTGATCCTTTTGATGATCTTCATGAATTATGATTCACTTTCTAAATATCTTTGAGTGGAAATAGTAGACACTTGAGGAAAATAACTCTCATCATTGTATTTAAGAGATTCAACTGTTTACCAACTCAGTTGAGCATTGTTAGTAGCTAGCCTGATGTACTTCAAGTGCTATGCAAATGCAAGTACTCTTTTACACTCCTCCCATTGGTATTAGATATCAATGTCTACCGCGGACATCCTGAGGTCTCAACGCAGCTAAGAGAAATTAAGTAATGAGCTAACATTTTTGATCCCTTAAGAAATTATTTGAAAATTCAACTATTGCAAGTTCTTAAAAGTTTATATATGGAAAGCAGCATGGTAAACGATGGTGTTTCCAAATATCTCAAGTTGTTTCTGTTGAATTTTCATTTCTGCTTTCTTGTTTCTGTTAGTTTTTCATGTTTTACTAGCTGGTAATATGATTTTTCGTCACTTATTTTTGAAGCACAGATTACTCTGAATTTATCTTTATCTGGTATCCTTTTGGAGTTGTATATTATCCCTTAGCATTGTCACTAAACATACTGTTTATTTCTTTGCAACTAGTCCCTAAGGTGCACTTCAACTCTATTCCTCTCTCTGTATCTCTTACTCTGAGGCCATCCACTGATGCCCACTAGGCAATTGACGTCTGCACCAGATGAAGGTCGTCAATCTTCTTTTATGTGTAGCAATTTTATCTGTCGAGTATTTAACTCTTCCTTAACATTTAATACATATTCAAGAGTAGGTACAGATTGAATACCGTGAAAGATCTTTACCCTTTTATTGATCAATCATTGTATTCAATGTCATCGTGATAGGAGACAAAAATGGAGACAAGGACCACTACTATCAGAGTGACATTACATTAACTAGTGGTTTTTCCTTACCATCTTGAGTTTGCCTTTCCCTACTTTGTGCATTCATTTCTGTTTATTTACTTATTTTGGGTTGGTGCCAGGAGTTCTTAGCTCCACAAGGGACCAGATGTCTATTGCATGGTAGCTGAGACCTGAAAGAAGTACTATTGTTTTGATATAAGACTTTAGTATTGTTTGTGTTGTTATCCAAACAGAATTGAGATTTCAAATCAGTAATCTACATGATCTGTTAATGCAAAACTTTTTATTACATGGATTACTAAGATGAAATCGAGATGGTTTCTTAAAATACAAATGCTGGTCACAGCCTATTCTCTTCAAGAGAGAACGATAACATAAAATAATTACAAGAATTGATGAAATAATTGATGTAATCTGAAAATGGAGCTTACTGAATAAAGGTATGCATATGCTTTGTTTATAAGATGGAATCATTTTGAACTCATTCTGATCGTTTAGTAATAATACTACTCTTGATGAAGCTGAAAAGCTGTTACTGACGGTGAAGTATTACTACTAGTATTTTGTAAAGCAACAGTGCATTTATTTCTTTTTCTCTTTTCCTTAAACAATGGTCAGATATACCTTTTACTTTAATACATAGCTCTAAAGTGGTGGGTCAGAAAGGGTATCTAACTAATTGACCATGTTCTTAGAACAAGATTCCCTTCCTCCCTCGTTGATTCCTTAACATATGAACTATCCTGTCTATTGGAACAATAAATTTAATAAGAGGGTTAGAGACAAGAGGATATTGGATAGAAGAGAGTTGAGGATGGTCTTCATGAATTAGCGAGAAAAATAAAGCAAGAATGACCATATTTGGAAGTTAACAAACGTTTTCTTTAAACTTTGAATGCAGGTTTTGGACTAAGCAATCCAAAGAGAGGGAAGAAAAGCAAAAGGAATTCCATTACGCATAAGAAATCGAGACTGCAAATATCTATTTGCATGGAGAGAAGAGCTTGGAATTCTAAAGATAGTTTGCATAAAGAAAGTACTGAGAACATAAAAGACAGTTAGTGGTTGGTTTGTTTTTTTTTTGGGAGTGGTTGCTATTCCCCACCTTCTCCCAAAATGCTCTACTTTTAATGGCTTTCATGTCTATGTTGCGTTAGCATTCTGAATGGGTGAGTAACTCATCTTCTTCTACCTTTTACTCCTAAATACTATCAAAAATTAAAAAAAAATGAAAATGTTTTTCAAGACAAACACCTTTTCTTTTGGAGCAATACACCAGATTAGTTTCTAACATTAAGAACATGACCAATACTTAGCCTCTTAAATTATAAAAATATTACTCTACACTTTAGAAATACTAATCATCTTTTAGTCCCTTTATTAATGATTTCAGAATTTAAATGACCGTCGTTTATAATATAAAGATGAAAATAACTATTATCTAATAATTTTAGGAACTAAAGTAACATTTTTAAAAATTCCAAAGACTATATATTATTGGCTACTCATGATTTTAGAAACTAGTTTAGTGTATTACTCATTTTCTTCCAATAAAGTAAACCCAAAAGGCTGCTAGTTCAATCAAGCAAAATTAATGGAATCTTGGCCGGTTAGCAAATGTTTCTACACATGACACGTCATTAAGTCCAGCTGACGTGGCAGATTAATAAAGTGTTAAAGACAATTAGTTCGGTCTTTGTTTGGTAAAAAAGAGCATGGCAAATGATAGGGATGTAAGGAAACTAAATGAAAAGATACTTGGCTTCCCAAGGATATTGTTCCTTCCATTTAACTTTTATTCAAAACCTGTCAGTGTCTTCTAAAACAGCCTTATATATTTGCTTCTACAGCATGCTTATGATTGGGGTGAATCTAAAACTTCCTTCCCTACATGTTCCAGGCTTCTCATGCTTTATGCTTTTAGTCTTCCACAGAAGATTACTTTCATGAATAACAAGAAATAGAGGAGCTGCATCTTTGTTTCAAATACAGAAATTTCTGTTGTTCCACATTCTCATAGCAGAAAAAAATAATATGAGTTTCTTGAGTTTTAGAGGCTTCTTTGTTTTAGTTTGTGTTGGGGTTTTAGCTTCTCAACCATATAAGGTTTCTGGCCTGAGAAGCAAAGTTCTTGCTCTGAGATGGGATGAGGGAATGTTGCCACATGTTAGAAGTTTCCGTGTTCTAAAAGCTTCCGCAATGAAGGATTTGCAATCAGAAGTGGAGTTAGCACCTGCACCTTCAATGACAGTTGATCCTAATCAGTCAGAAAAACGGACAGTTAGAAAAGGACCAGACCCTATTCATAACAGAAGTTGATCTGCTTCGGCTATGTCCTTTGCTATACTGAGAAATGACAAGAGAATTCTCAATACAAAGACAAACAATTGTTCTTTGCATCCTAATCTGTCTCTAAAGGAGGTTGGTTGGTTTCTATGTTTCCTTTTATATTTGTTTTCAGTTCTACCTTGTGTCTACTTGTCAGCTGAAAAATTACAGCTGAAGTGCTGAACGAATCTTTGAGCCATCATTTTTTCTAATAGAATAGAGAAATCATAGGAATTGACCAATAGCCGGATAGTTTATGGTCTTGTTAGTTCACAAAAACTGAATATATTGCATTTTAATTTTTCCTCCTTCTCAAGAGGAAGAATATATATATTTGCGTGTGTTTGCTTTTTACCCTCCACTGATGTTTGTACTTGTTTCTCCCATGAATTTAGGAGACACCATCGTATTCACAATCAATCAAAACATTAACATGTAGAATCAAATTAAGTCTACAACAAATTTTAATTGTTATCAGCATACATGAGAATTTATCTTAATTTGGAGACTGTCTTTCCTTCATAATCAGTTGCTATTCCTCACGGTAAATTCTATTGCTCACCTGAGCTTATTCCATGTTTGCATCTAATAAAATTACCATTCTATTGCATCTAATAATGAAGTTCCTAATTGAAAATCAAAATCTACTCTACATATTCAGCCTGCACTGCCGGTGCCATTTAGCTTATTTGCACATCAGTGATCCATAAACACCACAGAAGCCAGGGGAATGCATATGCTGCTCATCAATATGTTCGTGTTCTGATGCCACACAATGAAAAAGAGTACCTAGTTTGTGAATAAAATAAGAAGACTTACCTCTTTCTTGTAGTACCTTGATGGCAGTTAGATTATTGTTTCCTGAATCTCCATACAAAATCTAATGGAAGAAAATGCATAGATACCATAAGGGGGGATGCTGTGGAAAATTCCATATAATTAATATGCCATTTCAAAAAATTGAAAGAAAAATCAATATGGCATTTTACTCTTCTCAATTATACCATGTGTTTCAAAAGAAAACAACTATCACTTTTTCACAAAGAAGATAAAAAGTGATTAGGTGAAAAATTGTTACAAGGGAACTAAGATTGCTAATTCCTAGTAGCAAATAAGTAAAATCAGGTTCATAACTCCCCCATTGATAAGTTGAATATGACCAGAGTCATTATTTTGCTCCACCTTTGTATTTCAGTGGGGTCATTACATAAAGCTAAGATCTCTGGTATCTATTCTTCCTGTGCAAATTGAATTTTACTGAAGATATCTTATTTGCAACTTCCTCCCAAATCATGTTCACTGCATCCCCAGGTTGGGTTGGATGTTGATACTCAAAATGCTGCGAAATATCCTTTAACCTTTTCCACATCTCTCTCCATTTGTCTGGTGTGATTGAATGAAGAAGATTCAACAGATAGCCTTTCTTTAGAGCATCCGAGCTACGGACAAACAAGCCAAATTTTGAGTAGTCCAAAACATCTTCAAATGGTAGCTCAATTTCATCACTAATGATCACAGGAACACAGTGGCTCACAATGGCGTCAAAGAGGCGATTAGAGGACGGGGTATCTCCTGCAATATTGAGACAAAATTTGGATAAGGCCATGCCCTGGCTTGCCTGATTAATCCCATTTCTTCTGATGCTTCCAAATGTAAAATGCACATCTTTCTCATCTTTGAGGAGGTAATATAGTTTTTGGCGAATTGCTCCACCCTAAAGAGTTTCACCATGATAATTTAATGAATAGTAAAACAATTAATTTAGAACTTGTTGCAATAATATTGATAATTTGATGAAGGCAATGACAATCACATCTTTACTCGCATGATTCTAAAAAAAGTTACCATAGCAAGATGAGTTTTGATATTTTAACAAAGTGATCCTAAATCATACACCTAATTTATTCCTTTTGATGCAGAAGAGGAATACACAATGAAATCATATTGAAAACAACCACTCAAAGTGTTTTCTGGCATCAGCAGCATGAAAATATAATAATTTCCGGCTTCACCTCAGAAATATAAAACAATGCTCGTATCTGTGCTGGAAGTTTTAGATAATGTGAATGTTCAACTAATTCACCGTAGTATCACTGAATTCATGTCAGTAACCCGGCTATTCATCTCTGAATTGTTTTTCTATGAACTCTAATGAAAAGACAAATTCCTTATGGAGAAAGGCATACTCATTGCCAAGTAGAGAGCAATTATGTCAAAAACAGTGCTTATTACTAAAGACTGTGGAGAACAAAGCGTTCCCTTTTTACTCATCATTAATACTTTTAGTGGACAAAGCTACTAAATTTAGAATCAACTTAGCTTCTAAAACTCACCTTTGCCTCATGCACTATTCAAATGCATATAATCAATTACCAATGAAGCATAAATTACCTTCCAAAACAGGGGGAAAAATTATACAAGTCAATGCTAGAATATTTTTTTATTTTACAATAAAGCATGCATAAAAGAGATAATATTAGAGTAGGAGAAACTCACATCTTTCCTATAAATTGCCCCCTGGAAATATAGAAGTGTTGAACGTTCCTCATATGAAGCTGACTCACCTCTTGGTATAGTTCTCACTAGATGCCTATAAGGAGCTATTATATCCTTCTTAATATTTGCTAATGCAGAAGGGTATCTTCCAAAATCTGCAAGCACAAGCATAGCAGAACCTAATTTTCTTCTTGCATCCAGCATGCTGTTAGGATGATGAGCCACAATCAAATGATCCTTCCCTCCAAAACGCTTCCATTCTTCGCGCCCCATTAGGAACTGCACCAATCTCTCTTGCAATATTTTGTTAACACTAACTTTTTCCTTTCCATGGATTTTGGAATGCCGGTTGTAACTCAGAGATGAGAAAAATGGCACAAAAATAACATCTGCTTGACTTGAATTGTTCACTCTAATAGCACTGCAAGGCCTGAAAACTTTTGCATTGTTTGAAGATAGAAGATCAAGGGTGAGCCAGTACTCCACACTATGCTGTAAATTAAGTCCACCAGGATATGGTGGAACATGTTTTGGGTTATTCACATAAGGCCATGTTTGATTCACACTCCCCTTCCAACCCAATAACCCAAAATGAAACTCTGGAGGTAAGTCATACATGAACACCCTTAAGAGAGCAAGAGTTTTGTCACATGATACAATCTTCCTTTGTTGTCTTATAGAACTTGGCTTAGAAAGTTGACATCTTTGTGGTTGAACTTTTGCATCTTGAGAAGGGAAGGGTTTGAAGTAATGATGTGAATTGTTGTTGACAACAACAAGCTCCAACATTGATCTAGGAATGAGTAAATGGTTGGTCAAGTGGAGGAGGAAAAAGGAAGACAGAACCAAAAGAAACATAGCAATGATCATTACACAAAACATAAATCTTGAGGGAACAATGTTCTTGTCTGACATTGTTGAACAACAATGTCCTAGGAAAATAGACTGTTAATATGGTATTAAAGCATAGATTGTATGTTACTACTTACTACTAGTATTTGCTGAAACACACAAATTAAATGCCTTCATCATTTAGTATGCATTAACGGGTCAAGTCTTAGAATTCAAAAAAAACCGAAAAAGCATTACATAAGAAGAATTTAGTACTATTGGATGTGGGTGGTCAAAACTCTTGGTCCAATGATGGTTCAGTTGGGCAACAAAGAGTACTTTAGTCGAACAAGGATTTGATTTGCGTTAGTTACATTTTATTCTATTCTGAGATTTTGAAACCCATTAAATAAATCAATAAATGAATTATTAAAGCTTTTCTATAACAGGCATTTTTTTTTATTAAGTCTTTCTCAACAGTTAAATGATAGCTATGTTATCAGTTTCAATCATTTATTATGTGATTACTAAAAAATATAATTCATACTTACCCATTTAATCATTATTATTGGCATTATTATATTTACTTTAACTGTTAAAAGATTGTTTTCTATTGACTATGATCATGATCTCTTGTATTTAATCATAAAAGATAAGGGGGTCAAAGATTCTTTCTAGAGGCATTAATCCAAAGACTGCTCTAAAATTTATTTTATTTAAGACCTTAGGACTAAGGGTCTCCCTAAGCATATTAAATGTCATGTGTGTGGGTAGATCACCAATTCAGTAACTGGATGATTTTTATTGGAAGCAAAAATATGTGTTAACTAGTTTTAGTATATGTTATATATGATAAATTCTTTTTTATATGATTGGAATTCATAATAAATTATATTTTAGATTTATAATTACCAATTTAAATTGTGATATGATGTTACTTTTAATTATTGATAATTTTTAAAGAAAATTAGTGAAATTTAATTTAGAGATAAAATTAAAATATGGAATATTAAAAGGGATAGAAATTTAAAGATAAAAATAATATATTGAGATAACTATTTTATTAATGAAAATGGTTGTGTGAAATGTATTTATAACTTCTATAATGAGTAATAAAGGAGATTCTCTTTTTTATACCTATTTTAGTCTCTACTATATTAAACCATTTTCCTCTTTAAAATTACAAAGTTATTTGTTATGTTACAAATTTTTATTTTATTTTTTGTCTTCATGTTATTCTTAATAAAATCTAAAAATTAATTCAATTTAATATTTATTTTTATAAAATATTCATTCTTCACAAAACTCTTCTAAATTTATTATATTTTTAAATTTATTTTAAAAATTAAAACTACTTGAATTCATATTAAAATAAAATTTAATCACATGAAAATTCAATTATATAAAAATACACATAGACAGACGCTACCATTCTTACCTGTATCCAATAATGTAAATGGGATAAAAGAAAAGATATTAAATTTTTTTAATTGAGGAAGGAAGAGTCTTCGTCTCCAAATTATATATTTTAATTTATATAAAAAATTTAAATTTTATATTTAAAAAGGATTAATTTAACTGTTGTCTATAAATATCATCGATTCATATCTCAGCTTGTTCTGGGCCTCTAAGAATAACAATGGTGGGCCTTCCTTCTCTCTCATATTCTATGGGCTAATGGGCTATCTATTAAATTCTGGTTGTTCTGTCTTTGTGTATTCTTTGGAATGGAAAGAGACGAAAAATGACCAAAAAGTGTGTTGGTTGCCACCACGTTGATGTCAAATGAACTCCGGGTTCAGACTCGGCAAAAGATAACATAAAAGAAAAAGAAACGAATTTAATTATTATTTTTTAGTTTATATTTTTCAAAAAGAATTTGTTCTTCAATTGGTATTTTATTTCTTCGAGAAACTAGCCTTATGACATTTTTCGGTGAATTATTTCTAGATTTAATCCCAGATAAAAAACGAGATATATCTTTTTTTATTCATGAATTATTTCTTATTGTTATTTTGTGTATTATGTTTAATATTTTGTCTTGCTCTTTGTAAATTTATAAACTTTTAGTATAGTCTCTTTATATTTTTAGTTTATAAACTTTTAGTATAGTCTCTTTATATTTTTAGAAGATTTTCATCTTTAGCATTTAAGAACTGTTTCTCAATATTTCTTAATCTCATCACTACTTAATACAAATTAAAAATATATGATTATTAAAGGCTCGTTTTCTTTGTTGAATGGTTTTAGGCTTCTCTAGATTAAACAAGAATTAGTTAATCTCACTCAAGGTTCTTCGTCGATTGCACAAGATTGAATGCGTTATGAAAATAGGTCAAGGAGTAGATGCCTCAATTTTATTATTTTTGCGTTAGATTTAAAGGTTTTATGGATCATCGGGAGAACGAGTTCTTAATGAGGTTAAATGAAGAGTACCATCAAATTTGTGGCAGCGTCTTAATGATGAAGCCATGCCTTAGATATTGAAGGTATATTCTATTTTGGTTCAAGAAGAGCAACAACTCAATATCAACAAGGATGTTTCCACCAAGAGTAGATGACTTTTCTTGCTTCAAAAGCTGCTAATAGTAAGAACATGAAGACTGCTAATTCCAATGAAATAATTGTTTGCTCTCATTCCAAAGTGAAATGTTTTCAGATCATTGGTTATCCAACAAGTTGGAAAGGGAAGAAGAAGAAAGGTTCCATGTAAAGAATAAAATACAAGAAGAGGGGTTGAATTGTGATTTTGATAAAATTTTATCCTATCGTCTGTTGTTTTGAAATCAGTACAGACGATTCAAATTTATCTTTGAAACGCTTGATTTAAGAAGTTAAGTTATTCTTTAATTATCCCCGTTAGTCACAAGATATAATCCAGAGAACATAAAGTTTTTATACTGGTTCGTCTATAACAGACTACGTCCAGTTACTCAGCAAAAACTGAGTTTTCACTATCAACCGTGAAAAGTTACAAGTATTGTTTGAGCACAGCCACTTCTGGCTAATACAAGATATTCTTTGATCACAGCCTTCTCAGGCTAACCCACCAAGTATTGTTTGAAACACAACCTCTTCAGGCTAAGGAAAAAGGGTATTCTTTGCAAGCACTACCTCCTCAGGCTAAAATACCACAGACGTGAATTTGAAAGAGTTTAAAAGCAGTTTAAACTTTCCTCTTCGCAGAGAGGGTTTATATAATGAAGAGTAAGAGCGAATTCAATAATCAGCTTGTAATAGCATTTTTCGCCAACTTGAAATGGTGAGGTGAAGGCCTTTATATAGGCAACAGTCTGAAGAGATCCGTTAGACTCAAGAGATATGACCGTTGTCCTTTTTCTTGAAACTTTCCATCAATAGCAGAGGTCAATCAGAATAATTAATTATTCGCAACGGAGTCAGCGCATGTTCAACACCTTTTTCTGACTTGATCAATTTGGATAACGAAAATGTGATCTACTTTTCGTGTAGCAGAGGTTTGCCCAGTATCCAATAGCCTTTTTGGAAGCTTCTAAGAGTAACGTCTGAAAGAGACATTTTGCACGCATTACTTCGTCTGTCTTCATTCTTCTTCTAGTAGACGCTGGATCTTTAACAGAGCATAAGACGTTCAGCTAACGCTCTAGATTGATGTCTTCTTCATTCGTAATTGCATCGTTTGTTCTTTGTGATGAGACACCTTTGAGGAAGCATGGAATAAGTCTTATCAGATTGAGGAGTCTTCTTTCGTCTATAGTCCTCACATCGTCTACACTTGTATCGTCTGTTCGTATCGTCTGTCTTGTAATTATCAAAACTTAAGAGTGTTAATCCCCTTGATCTAACATTCCACGATCAATAACATGTTGAATTCTGGTACCACTAGAGATGATTTCCATGTTCCTATTATGCAGTATCAACAACTTTTACAGATGCTACATGTACGACTTCAACTCCTAAAGCAGAAATTTCTTCATTTGAAGGTATCATTGCTGGTAATTCAATTATATTTTCTGTAAATATCACTTTATATTATAGCTCAGACAAGTGGATATTAGATAGTTGTGCCTCATGTCATATCTCATGTTCTCTTGAATCTTTCTCAACTATATTCCTTGCCATAAATAAATGTGTTTTCTCCCCCAACAAATAGATTATTCTAGTTCATTATGTAAAAACAGTGTGTTTAGGACCAAATTTCATTCTAAAAGATGTGTATTATGTTCCAAATTCCAGATTAAACATTGTCTCCATTAGTGCTTTATTGCATAGAACAATCAACCACATCGATTTACAATCTACATGTCTTGTTTTTCAGGAAAATAGTTCCTTGAAGAAGATTGCTAAGAGTAATCTCTATAATATATGTCTTCCAAACATAATATACAAATTTCTAGTTCTGTTTCTATCACTGCAGATTCTTGTATTAGAAATAACATTAATTTCGTTTCTCTTGAACTACTACATTCTAGACTAAGCCATCCATTTTTACAATATTTGAATGTATTGAGAAATAAACTTTCCATTTCAAATAAATTGAATGATCTTTATCCATGTTCTGTTTGTCCACTTGTTAAACAAAGAAAGTTAATTATCTGTTCTCTTTCATAATAATTTGTCTAATACTTGTTTTGAGTTAATCCATTGTGATATATGAGGTCCTTTTCGAGTGGTATCTCATGTTGGCCACAAGTGTTTTTTTGAGTATGGTGACTTTTCTAGACACACTGCATGAGAATTCAAGGTTACCAAACTATAACAGAACTTTGTTTAATAATAACAAGCTTAATTTGGGGTGAAAGTGAAGGCAATTAGAAGTGATAATGGTAAAGAATTTTCTATGCCATATTACTATGCAACAATGGGTATGAACCATCTCCTATGTAAAAACTCCTCAACAAAATGTTGTTGTTGAACAAAAGCATCAACATTTGTTGAATGTGGCAAGAGCTTTGTTTTTCCAATCCAAAGTGCCACTAGAAATTTAGGATGAATGTATTTCCATTGTACCATAACTCATTAACATGACACTATCGTTATTGGGCAACTCAAGTCCTTGCTACAAGTTGTATGAACGTGATTCAGATTATGAAAATCTAAGAAACTTCAGTTGTTTGTGTTATGCTTCTACATATGTCATTAAGGCACAAACTCAATCCTCGAGCTCTATGTGACATCTCATTAGTGGCAAAAAGGCCTTTAATGTCAGTTAAATTAGGCCTATGGCGTAAGTTAAAAACTGACGTAATGGGGTGAGTTAAAAGTCATCACTTTTAATATCGTTTTTGCAACCGATGTTAAAAAGCAAGACATTTAACGTTGGTTCAGAAACTGACGTCAAATGTGTTTTGAAACGACGTTAAATGTATTTTAACCGACGTTAATTCGGGTTTTGACGTCGGTTCTCTGTTATAACCAAGTAAAATGTATAACAATCACGTGGATCATTTTGGGCCACCTAAGTTTAGGCCGTTTTGGGAAAAATAAAATTAATATTTCATAATAAATTCAATAAATTGACTTGGTCTAGGTAGGTTAAATTTATGGTAGACTAGATTGACGTATTAGTTATTCATCCATTTAGGGATATGAGTTAATAATTCTTTATTCTGTAGCCCAACCCAAAACCCAATCAACCCAAAAATATGGACACAAGACTCAAGTTTGTCTCATTGCTTACTATTGGAGGTATGAAAGGCTTTGGTCCTAGTCCAAGTCAATTTGGAATATTTTGTTATATATAAAAAAATACGAGAATTTGGAAAATTTTAAAAAGGCCATAAACATGTGATAGAATAAATGTCACAACACGAGTAATGGGCTTAAAAGAGTATTATTCTCATTACCCACACCTAATGGAGTAATTTGCATGACCTAATATTTAATGGGTCAGTATGGGTCTTGGTCCAATGCAAGTCTCCTCAACAAAAATTTCTTTAACTCAAAATGCAAATCATCTAATCAAGGGACTCTACTGCATAAACTCCAGTTCGTCCTACTGCAAACACACACGACTACTCCAACACTACTAGGTTACTGTACAAGTCAAAACCAACAAACAATAGACATAACATAGCCAATTTTAAATATTCATCAATAATGTTCCGTCACTTCTTCAACAGCCTTCCACCTCGCATCTATAGCTTATATTCCTGTAAAGTTCAGCTAGTCAACAAGAATTATATTGAGAAAACTAAAAGCTATTATTGAGATAGAGACTCTAACCAAGCTGTCCCATAACCTTTTGTTGAGGAGACTTGCATTGAACTCCACATATAATGGCTAGTGTTAAGTCAAGATGACTTAGCATCTTAGTTTTGATAATTACAGAATGTCTGTTGTGCCAGCAGACTGAAGAAAAAGCAAACTGAAGGAACAGACTAAAGAGAGCAGACTGAAGGAACTGACTAAAGAGAGCAGACTAAAAAGAGCAGACTGAAGGAACCGACTAAAGAGAGCAGACTGAAGAGAACAGATTGAAGCATCAGACTGAAGAGACATCCGATGCAAACAGAGTAGACTGAATAGTTGGAAACTGAAGAGTCATCAGATGCAAACAGAAGAATGATCAGACTGAAGGGAGCAGACGAAAGGAGACAGACGAAGGAATTCAACAAACAACTCATTTATTTATTCATTCGTTTACCTCGTTTAATGAAGTTCAATCTAGCCGTTACTCGTAGAAGCTTTCAAAGACAGAATAGAGATCTGTGCAAAACCCCTGCTACACAAAAAGCAACCATGCTTTTTGTTGATGTGTAAAAGACAAATCACAAGAAGGGGGGTTGAATTGTGATATCTAAAAAAATAATTTTCTTTCGTTTGTACCTTTCGTCGTGGGTTTCGTCTTGTGGGTTCAAAGCTTGTTCAAACGAAACAGTGTTTATCTTGAAAGATTGATTTTAATATATAAACGTTAAAGTATATTTATCCCCGTTAGTCAACTAGCAGATAAAATAAATGCACAAATATTTTTATACTGGTTCGCCTATACAAGACTACGTCTAGTTACCCAGCAACCACTGAGTTTTCACTACCAACCGTGAAATGGTTACAAGTATTCTTTGAACTCAGCCACTTCTGGCTATTACAGATATTCTTTGATCCCAGCCTTCTCAGGCTAAACAACCAGGTATTCTTTGAACACACAGCCTCCTCAGGCTAAACCAGGTATTCTTTGAACACACAGCCTCCTCAGGCTAAACCAGGTATTCTTTGAACACACAACCTCCTCAGGCTAAAATGCCACACAAGTGGACTTGAAAGATGTTTCGAAAAACAAAGTTTTCCTCTACGCAGAGAGGTGTTTACAATGAAGAACAGATATCAGAATTGAGCGAATCCTTAAGAGTTAGAATGAGATAAGCGTATTCGCCAACTTGTTCTGATTGTGGTGAAGTCCTTTTATAGGCATCTTCTTCAAATAGCCGTTAGACTCATTTGAATGCCGTTGAGAGGTATTGAAGATCTACTTGAGAACTTTCCAAAAGATTGTCAGTTGTCCTTGATTGATAGATGAGAGTTGCAGCGGATATCTCGACTTTGATTGCGTCTAGCTTCCTTTTATCTTGACTTGTACAGAGATGTGACAAAAAGGTAGAGACATTTTTGACTTGAATGTGAAAGCGTAGATCCCCATACAGATCTTGGATTCTTCTCATGATGACTCCTTTAGATTTTGAATCTAGGCGCGAGACTTCAACTTGACTTCACTTTTTGGATAGACGATATGAATCTTCAATGATGTTGTTTTGTCTTATCCTTTCGTCTTAAGCTTCTCTTGGACAAACGAAAGTTTTCAACTTGAGTAGTCTTCTTCCGTCTGTGCCAGTATCGTCTGATGTCTTGGCTTGTGGACAGACGCAACACTTCAAACTTTGAAGGGCCATCTTCCGTCTGTGCTGGTTTCGTCTGAGCAAGTCTTGATTGCTTGGTTTCGTCTGTGCTGTAATTTATCAAAACTTAGGGACATTCTTGATCTAACAAATCTTGATCTAACAAATCTTGATCTAACATTCTCCCCCTTTTTGATGATTACAGACCATACCACGAAATTCTGCATAAGACAAGGTTAGACAAACAACGCTTTATGAGCGGTTTACATCAAGACAATGTTTTCTGAGAAATACCTCTTTATAAATGTTTGTTACATCAATGTGATGTAATCAGATTATTACGATGGTATTCAAAGCAGAAAACAATAAAGAATTACAATGTATATGATAACAAAAGAAATAATAAAAAAAATTACATTGTATATTCTATACTAAAAAAATTTTACAACAGTCTTACTCCCCCTAAGAAGGTACTTCCTTGCTCTTGTTTGCTCTTGCTCCCCCTCAGACGATACTTACCCTTGGGTTATGCTCTTCTTTCTCTTCCCTTTGGGCTAACCCTTGGATTTTGCTTTCTTTTCTCTCCCCCTTGGACTGTGATCATCAAAACTCTGATCAAGAAGAAGGTTTTGGCTTTTTGCTCAACAAGGTCATGACAACGTCTGTAAGTTGCTGCACTTGAGATGATAGAGAAGCGTGATTTTCTTCAAGTTCTCTGTTCTTAGCTTTCAAGTGCTGACAATCTTCTTCCAAGGCTTCATATTTGCGCTTCAGAGTCTTATACTCCTCAGCCTTTCTTCTATATCACCGCCTTGGGCATCTCCTCACTAGCCTCGCAACCTCCACCACATCAAAGAATTGTCACTTGCGGTGTTTGAGGCTCCTCCACAAGAGGTATAGTGTCATCAATGATGACCACTGTAGGTGGTTTCTTCAGACGCATCGTGAAAAGAGGAAGTTCGAGGTAGGCTGTGAAGTTCCGGTTCCATTGATAGGTATACCATTTGGTTGGAATGGATACTTCAAGCAGTGGCTGTTCCTGAGAATATACAAAAGCACTACCAGGGAACACTCTGCCACAGACGGAAGAGTCCTCATCAAAGATGGTTCCAGAGCAGTGGTCAGCTACAGACGAAACCTTCTTTTCCTTTCCCTTAGCCAGATATCTGACCAAGCATGGTCTTTTTCTATCTAAGACGATAGAGTACTTTGTTTCGTCCGTCACCAGAGAGGAAAACTGAGAACCCATCATGAAAGGACAATATCTTCTATCCTTAGTAGCTTGGCGATCAACGTGGGAGAAAGAGATGTTTCTTTCCTTTGCTTCCCTTCGATATGCACCAGCCATCAGCCTGAAAGTTAGATTGTAGTCTTCTGGGAGGCAGTGAGCAAACTCTTCAGGATCTTCATACTCACCTAGAAGAAGAGAGTAGCAAGGGTTGATCCCAGAGCAATGGGGTCTCGTCCACGGGAGCACAATTCCTAGAGAGTGGCCTAAACCAACATACTCTGTTTGATTGAGAGGAATTGTGAATGGCATTGGATCATGGCGATCTATGGCGTCAAGATGCCAGTGTTTGCAGTCTTTCGGCTCATAGCGGAGAGAGTCAATATCACCATTTGTACAAAAGATGATGAAAACGGTGCATTGATCTCGTATCGCAACCTCCACTTTGGATTATTTCTCTGTGGAATGTGAGGTTCATAGCCAAGCGCTGGTCCTTCAATCTCCGACGCAGCAAGATGATCCTTATATGCCTTTATGTTCTCTAGTCCCTTGATATTTAATTCAGCCAGAGTGTCCCAGGGCAGACGCTTCAACCAGTTGCGTTGCTCCTCTGGAGAATAGACAACATTTTCATCAAAATCCGCTGGCTTCAAGGGCTTATTGTATAAAATGGGGTTGACAAATCTCCCCAGCTGGAATCCCTTCTTTCCTCTGTACTGATAAGGGTTCTTCAGCTCTATGTATGGTGTATTTTGTATGTACAAGTCTTCATCGTCTGCTAATTGAGCGGATCGATTCAACAAAATTGGAGACTTCATCAATCTTCGCTCCAATAACCCAATCGGGTTTGATTGGTCCGTCGCGCAAGTGCTTTCTTCATATCTTCGCATGACTAATTCGTTTAGGAACGAATAATCAATCTTGCGCTTTGGGGGTAAGTCTTACGGATTAAGTACTTCAAAGATGTACTCTTCCCCTGTATGTATCCACAGATTCTTCATCAGACGAAGAACTAGCATATTCAATCAGTACAATGCTTTCAGACGAAATTTCCATCGTCTGACTGTGAAGTACTTCTTCTTCAGACGCAGCAGGGAACGTCTGTGCTGGGCAAGCATTTAGCAGAGACGCAACAAGTGGCTCAGAAGAAGTTGCCATTTGTTCGTCTGGGAGTGTTGTATATGGAAGAGTCTCCATTGTAGAGGCCTCTTCACTAAGCATTGTTTCTAACTCCTCCGCTAGTTGGGCATTATCTTTCTGGATCTGGGCAGTCTCTTCACTGTCCATGCCCTCTGAGGTTGATTGAACAGGTGGTCTCTCAGACGATCCAATGCCCCTAATGCTTTCGAGAAAGATTCTTTCTCTCTCAGCTTGAAGCAAAATGGAGGCTTTCTTGGCCTCTTTCAACATTCTTGCTTCGTCTGTCTCACCAACTATCACAGACGCAAGATTTTGCTTCATTTTCTCCTTGCCCTTAGCAGCTTTTTCAAGAGCAAGCTTCCTAGCTTTTGCTTTTTCTTCTGCTTCTTTCCTTTGTTTTTCTTCGTCTGTGGAGATCTTCACAGACGGAACTGCTACAGACGATAGGGTAACCCCTTCAACTTCACTTGGGGATATCGTCTGTGTCTTTGTTTTAGCACCAATGTGCTTGATTCTGATAGTCCTTTTCTTTTTCTTGAGGGGTTCCTCAAGAACATCCTCAAAAGGAACTTCAGATATTATTACAGATGGAGGAGGTTGAGGTTGATTTGATGTTGGGGTTTGTGTTTGGGTTAGTGTTTTGGACGGTGTTTGGGTTTGTGTTTTGGATTCTGTTTGGGGTTGTGTTTCGGACGGTGTTTGGGCTTGTGTTTGTGGTTTAGCGCGCTTGATGCGGGCTCTGTGTGGTTCTTTGGGAATGGGTGATAGAGGGGTGTCCTCATTTGGTGAACGAAGTAAAGCGCTTGATGTGAGATGCATCTTCGCAAGGTGCTAGCTTTTACTTCTTTTCCCTCAGGGTGCTATGTGACTCCAGTGGCATCAAAACCCTGGTTGATGATGATGGTGGAGAAGAGAGTGGCGTAAGGGATACTACTCTTCCTACGAATGTTCCGATTCTTCAACGCACTCACCCAGTGGTCGAGAATAACGTGAGGGAGGCTCATCCTTCCTTTTCTCAGACAGTAGAAGATACAAAATCTGTCTCGAGCACTCACATTATCACGAGAGCCTGTTCTTGGTGTGAAAATGTTGAACAGCAAGTTATGGATGATTCCTGCTGTGGGAGCGAGAAGTCCTGCTCTGAAAGACTTGGGATCTTCAGAATCTGTAATTTTGGAGTAGAGAACTTTGTTTACATGTTCTTCTGACTCGTTCTTCTTCCAGTTAGGGGAGTAGAAACGTCCCTCCGCCTTGCAGTTTCCAGCCTCAGCGATAGAGTCCACCGTAATGATGTACTCTTTGTTGTCTATGGTACCCATGATACCATCATCAAACACCTTGGCATCGCTCCAGAACTCGGCGTATGCCTCCATCAGCCATGGGCCTTTCGTCTCAGCGAAGCCCATCCAACCAGTGTGGTCAAAGATCTTCAATACCCTTTCAGAGACACTCTGTAAGGTCTCTCTTGAGATCCATTTACTAGGTAAGAACAAATCTTGAACGAAAAAGGTTGCTTTAGCGGTTTTGGTTTCCTTGGTGTTCTTGACGGCCATTGTTGTTGTTTGAAAAACTAGAGAGAGAAAGGGTTTTGTGAGTTCTTCAGATGATAGCAATTGCGAAATATGGTAAAAAGTAAAAGAGAGAGCTTTCAAAGGTATTTATAGGTAACAGTTAAAAACGATTGCAATTCATCAGACGAAAGAGATTTTTAAAAACTGCCCCATTTTGACGTGTCCATTGAAAACTGTACTTGATTTGATATGTCCACATCATTGCCTTTTCAATGATTGATTTGACCTCTGCAATTCACGGTGCATGCTCATCATTGTCCTAAAATAGTGCAATAAATGATAGAAACATTTATTGCTTTCTTTTAACTTGTCCCTGCACACTTGAGATAAACTTATTAAAAAGTAACAGTTGCGTCTGTTGAATTTTACCACAGTAACTATTCAACTTGATCAGACGCAATGTTTCGTCTTAACACGAAGTAATGTACAGACGGAACAAATTCAATCAATAACTCAGACGAAACAATTTTCAATTATTCAAAGAAATAATTCCAAGATTTTCTTTAATGAAATTGAATCGTGTTTCATCTAAAGCTTTTGTAAATATATCTCCCATTGAAAAATCAGTTTGAACAAAACCGTATATCGAAAATACCTTTTTGGACATAATCTCTTATGAAATGAAAACGAATTTCAATATGTTTAGCTTTTGAATGTTGAATAGGATTTTTGCTGAGATTGATTGCACTTGTGTTATCACAGAATACTGGTATAAGATTCTCAAACCTGGAGTAATCTTCCAGTTGATGTTTTATCCACAGTAATTGTGAGCAACACCCAGCCGCAGCAATATACTCTGCTTCAGTTGTTGAGAGTGCAATGGAGTTTTGTTTCTTGCTTGACCAAGATATTAGTGATGATCCAAGAAATTGGCATCCACCACTTGTGCTCTTTCTCTCCACTTTATCTCCAAAGATAATCAAGATCACAAAAGCCTCTTAAACCAAATCACTATTTCTCTTATAAAACAAAGAGAGATTAGTTGTTCCAACAAGATATCTAAGAATTCTCTTTACAGCTTGTAAATGAGATTCTTTGGGATCGATCGAAAACGCAGCACATAGACGGACGCTAAACATAATGTCGTGCGCTTGCGGTTAAATAAAGGAGTGAGCCAATCATACCTCTGTATATCGTCTGATTAACAGACTTACCTGACTCATTCTTGTTGAGATTTGCTCCAGACGAATGCATTGGGGTCTTCATAGGCTTGGAGTTTTCCATCTTGAACTTCTTGATAAGTTCTTTTGTGTACTTCTGTTGATGGATGTAGATTCCTTCTTTCGTCTGTTTGATTCGAAGTCCTAGAAAGAACTTCAATTCTCCCATCATACTCATTTCAAACTCATCCTGCATTAACTTTGAAAAATCCTTGCAAAGAGAGTTGTTAGTAGCTCCAAAGACTATATCGTCTACATAGATCTGGACTATAATAAAGTCTTTTGAAACGCTTTTCTTGAAGAGAGTGGTATCAACTTTTCCTCTTGAAAAACCAATTTTAAGAAGAAAGGAACTGAGTCTGTCATACTAAGCTCGAGGAGCTTGTTTAAGACCATATAGTGCTTTCTTGAGTTTGAAAACATGATCTGGCTGAGACTAACTTTCAAAGCCAGGTGGTTGTTTTACATAAACCTCTTCTTCAATGAAACCGTTTAAAAAGGCACTTTTTACATCCATTTGATATAGAACGATATTCTTGTGAGCAACAAAAGCAAGTAATATTCTAATAGCTTCTAATCTAGCTACAGGTGCAAAGGTTTCAGTAAAATCAATACCTTCTTGCTGATTGTATCCTTGTGCTACTAACCTTGCTTTGTTCCTTACCACTTTTCCAGCTTCATCAAGCTTGTTTCTGAACACCCATCTGGTTCCGATGATGCTTTTGTTCTTTGGTCTTTCAACAAGGGTCCATACATCATTCCTTGTGAACTGATTAAGTTCTTCTTCCATAGCCAAAATCCAATCATTGTCTTGAAGAACATCTTCAATGTTATTTGGCTCCAGATCCGATACAAGAGCGTAGCTTGAAATATACTTCACTTTTGATCTTGTTTGAACACCTTGAGATCTATCTCCAATGATGAGATCTTCTGTATGGTTAGATGCAAACTTCCATGTTTTTGCAGGGGCTTGATCTCCTGTTGATTTGAATCAGACGAAGAGGGTTCGTCTGTGCATCTATCGTCTGTCCTTGTATCGTCTGACCTTGTATCGTCTGACCCTTGTTTATCATCTTGTCTTGAATTCTGACCAGAGGGGTTAATCTGCAAATTATCAAACAAATTTTCTAGGTCTGATATTTCTTTATCAGCCTTTGAGTTATCTTGAAACTTTACATGGATTGATTCTTCTACAACTTGCGTCTTAGAGTTGAATACTCTATAGGCCTTAGATGTATTGGAATATCCAAGAAAGATTCCTTTAACTACCTTTGAATCAAACTTTCCAAGTTGATCTTTGGTGTTAAGAATAAAGCATTCACATCCAAAAGGATGGAAGTAAGAAATGTTGGGTCTTCTTCCTTTCCATAATTCATATGGAGTCTTATTCAAAATTGGTCTTATCAATATTCTGTTTTGAATATAACAGGAAGTATTGACTGCTTCTGCCCAATAATATTTCGGGAGAGAGCTTTCATGCAACATAGTTCTATCCATTTCTTGTAAAGTACGATTTTTCCTTTCCACAACTCCATTTTGTTGAGGAGTTCTTGGAGACGAAAAATTGTGAAATATACCATTTTCAAAACAAAAGGTTTTGAACTCAGAATTTTCAAATTCTGTTACATGATCACTTCTTACAGACGCAATACAAAACCCTTTTTCTTTTTGAACACGTTTACAGAATATTTCAAAAACCTTGAATGACTCATGTTTATGGGCTAGGAAGTATACCCATGTAAATCTAGTATAGTCATCTACAATGACAAATCCATATCTCTTCCCTCCAAGACTTTCAGTCTGAGTGGGTCCAAAGAGATCAATATGTAACAGTTCTAACGGTCTTGTCGTGGAAACAACATTTTTAGATTTGAAAGAAGCTTTGAGTTGTTTCCCATGCTGACAAGATTCACACAGACGATTGGTTTTCCAAGATATTTTTGGCAAACCTTTTACGAGATCTTTCTTAGAAATTTTTGAAATATACTTGAGACTTAAATGTCCAAGCTTTTTATGCCAAATATCTCGTTCATCGTCTGCTGAAATCAAACATGTTACATTTTGATCACTTAGGTCAGAAAGACAAACCTCATAAAGATTATTCTTTCTTTTCCCAACAAAAAGAATGGATTTATCTTTGTTCTTCATTATACACTCATCAGAGTTAAAGGCTACTTTATCCACTATCACAAAATTGACTTATGCTAAGTAGATTGAAGTTAAGACCATTAACGTACGATACGTTCTGGACAAGGGGATTAGGTGTCTTACCAACAGTCCCAATGCCAAGAATTTTACCTTTACCATAACCATATGAGACAGACCCTTTACTTGGTCTGAGGTCTTGGAACATAGACAGGTCTCCCGTCATGTGTCATGAGCATCCACTGTCCAGGTACCAGCTTGAAGTCTTGTCTCTTCCCATTGAGGATATCTGCAACAGAACAATAAGTGACTTTGGTACCCAAATCTTTTTGGGTCCTTTCTTGTTAGTTACAAAAGGCTTCTTTTTGTTTTGAGCCTTTTTGTAGATGTTAGGAACCTTGTTGTAATTCCTCTTCTTTTTATCAGACGAAAAAGGTTTATGTTTCCTTTCGTCTGTCTGCTTAACATAACCAAGTCCACTTTTATCTTTTGGTGATCTCCCATATTTTAAAATGTTTTCAAGAATAGAAGATCCCTTTGTAAACTTGGTTAAGTCATTGAGTAAGGACTCATTTTCTTTCTTTAATCTTTCGATTTCAAGAATGAAAATGTCCTTTTCAGACTCAGACGAAACATCACTTGATATTTTCTTGTCTAGAAACTCAATTTCAGATTTCAAAACTGCATTCTCTTCCAAAGCTTGTCTTAGCTTGGTTTTGCAAGTTTTGTATTACTGAGCAATAAAATGAGAGTTAGCTAGAAGAGTATCATATGATATTTCTTCTGATTCTGACTCAGACTCGGAAGAAGAGGATGAAGAAGTTTCATTGTAATTTACCTCTGTTGAGACATGATCTCCAGCCATGAGGCATATGTTTGTTGTTTCTTCTTCTTCGGAGGGATTCCTCCGAGCTTTCACTATCGAGGTCTTCCCATGTTACTAGGCTTTTCTTTCCCTTGTCTTTTCTTGAGCTCCACCTCTTTTTTCGCCTAGGGCATTCGACTGATATGCCCGGTTTTTTACATTCATAACATACAACTTCTCTCCTTTCTTCTTTGTTGGATGACTCCTCAGGAGATTTCTTTTCCTTCTTTTCGAAGAAGCGTTGACCTCTTCCTTTCTTCATCATCATTCTTTTAAATCGTCTGGCCATAAGAGAGACTTCGTCTTCGGACGAATCATCAGACGATTCTGATTCGGTTGAATCATCCTTTAGAATCTTCATCTTCCTTTTACTGTCCTTCTTGACAGATTCTTCTTTAGGGATGTTTTTAACGGATGGAAGCGCTATAGGTTCTTGGACCTTGATCTTATCTCTTTTACATAAGAGTACCTCATGTACTCTTAAGGCTCCTATTAACTCATCAAGAGTTAATGTCTTCATGTCACGCCTAATCGAGATTGCAAGTGGACATAGCTTCCCATGGAGGAGGAAGACTGTCCAATATCTTCATGTTGTTCGGGCCTTTGTGAATGTGATGCCAAGAGCGATGAGTCCATTCAATATTGTTTGGAATCTTCCAAACATCATATCAATGGATTCTTCTTTCTTCATAGAGAACATTTCATATTCTCTCTGAAGCGTAGCAGCTTTCCTCATTCTGACATCTTCTGTGCCTTCATATGAGATCTTTAGAGCATCCCATAGTTCTTTTGCGCTTTGTAGGCACAAAACCTGTTGTACTCGGCCGGAGAGAGCACACATAAGAGCATATCTAGCTTTGTTGTTCAGCTCCATCATTGAGTATTCTTCATTTCCCCATTCTCCTTCAGGTTTGACAATAGGAATATCTCCTTTGGTAATGATATTCCACAGCCTGTACTGTGTGGATTTGATGTACATCTCCATGCGATCTGCCTAGTAGGGATAATCATCTCCAGAGAACGCTGGAGGTTTGTTTATGGAGGCTCCTTCGGATAAGAAAGATGGTCCTTGTGAGTCCATGCTGGATCTTTTCCTCTAGCAGCTGTTAAGCGCTCAACCCTTAGAGGCTGAGCTCTGATACCAAACTGTAAAAGACAAATCACAAGAAGGGGGGTTGAATTGTGATATCTAAAAAAAATAATTTTCTTTCGTCTGTACCTTTCGTCTGTGGGTTTCGTCTGTGGGTTCAAAGCTTGTTCAGACGAAACAGTGTTTATCTTGAAAGATTGATTTTAATATATAAACGTTAAAGTATATTTATCCCTCGTTAGTTAACTAGCGAGATAAAATAAATGCACGATATTTTTATACTTGGTTCGCTTATACAAGACTACGTCCGGTTACCCAGCAAAGAACCATCGAGTTTTCACTACCAACCGTGAAATGGTTACAAGTATTCTTTGAACTCGGCCACTTCGCTATTACGATATTCTTTGATCCCAGCCTTTCTCGGGCTAAACAACCAGGTATTCTTTGAACACACAAACCTCCTCAGGCTAAACCAGGTATTCTTTGAACACACAAATTTCCTCGAGGCTAAACCAGGTATTCTTTGAACACACAGCCTCCTCAGGTTAAAATGCCACACAAGTGGACTTGAAAGATGTTTCGAAAAACAAAGTTTTCCTCTACGCAGAGAGGTGTTTACAATGAATAACATATATCAGAATTGAGCGAATCCTTAAGAGTTAGAATGAGATAAGCGTATTCGCCAACTTGTTCTGATTGTGGTGAAGTCCTTTTATAGGCATCTTCTTCAAATAGCCGTTAGACTCATTTGAATGCCGTTGAGAGTCGTTGAAGATCTACTTGAGAACTTTCCAAAAGATTGTCGGTTGTCCTTGATTGATAGATGAGTTGCGGCGATATCTCGGACCGGATTGCGTGCGCAGCTTCCTTTTACCGACTTGTATGAGAGATGTGACAAAAAGGTAGAGACCTTTTTGACTTTGAATGTGAAAGCGTAGATCCCCATACAGATCTTGGATTCTTCTCATGATGACTCCTTTAGATTTTGAATCTAGGCGCGAGACTTCAACTTGACTTCACTTTTTGGATAGACGATATGAATCTTCAATGATGTTGTTTCATCTTATCCTTTCGTCTTAAGCTTCTCTTGGACAGACGAAAGTTTTCAACTTGAGTAGTCTTCTTCCGTCTGTGCCAGTATCGTCTGATGTCTTGGCTTGTGGACAGACGCAACACTTCAAACTTTGAAGGACCATCTTCCGTCTGTGCTGGTTTCGTCTGAGCAAGTCTTGATTGCTTGGTTTCGTCTGTGCTGTAATTTATCAAAACTTAGGGACATTCTTGATCTAACAAATCTTGATCTAACATGATGTCTCTAATCAAGTTAGAAAAAACCTGTGCAAACATTAATCATTCTGATTGATCTCTGTCACACGTTTTAAGACCCCAAGACAGAGGACTAACGTTCAAATCTTCAGTCTAACGGATACTTCAAGAAGCTCTCTATAAAAGAACTTCATTACTTCAAGAGAAGGCTGGCGAACTGCATAACAAAAGATATTATATTCAAGCTCTCAAGCAAAGTTCACTCGCTCTGAACTTAGAATAGATCTAATTGTAAAACCCCTCTCTGCGTAGAGGATAAACTTATTCTTTAATCTTCCTAAATCCACTGTTGTGGTGCTCTTAGCCCGATGAGACTGTGTTTCAAAGAATACCTTTATATTAGTCTGTGGAGGCTGTGTTCAAAGAACACCTTGTTTAGCCTGTAGAGGCTGGGTTCAAAGAATACCTGTTTAGCCTAAGAAGGCTGTGCCTAAATAATATCTGTATTTAGTCAGGAGTGGCTGGGTTCAAAGAATACTCATAGTGGAACCTTAGCGTGTTGCTAGGGAACTGGATGTAGTCTTGATCAGACGAATCAGTATAAAAATATTGTTGTCTTCTTTATTGATTTATCTGTTAACTTGCAGGGGATAATAACTTGAACAGTCCGATAATAAAATCAATCTTAAAGAAGAAAATAATCTTGCGTCTGATCAAGCTTTTAAAACAACAGACGCAAACGCATCATCATAGAGAAATATGTTTTTAAACAGTCTACACAATTCAACCCCCCTTTTTGTGTGTTTTTGTACTTTATAGTTAGCAGCTACCACAATTTTTTTTAATTTCTTTTCCAAGAGGACAATAGATATTAAATTTATACGTATGAATTTAATCAGCTTTTGGAAAAAAAGTATTTATAATATATGAAAATAAGATTAAGCATGAAATAAGTCTAGGCTAAAGCATGGATGTTATACATAAATAAATTTAATATGATGCAAAACTATTTCCAAAATCAAATAATAAATTTAATATAGTATGTGTTTGATATCCAACCCTATAAAATCTCAGCTAGTACTACTAAGGAATAGGCATAAACTAGTATACTACTAAGGAAAATTCTCTCAGCATTTACATCAAATATTTCAAAGGGACTTATTCTACATAATCACAAGCTTTCAGCATTACTGATAACATTCTATGCAGAACAAAAAAATGGTTAAGAAAAAGTGTTCATTCATACCTTTAAAAGAAGTGAAAAATGATCAGAAAAATTGTCCTGAAGATCCTCCAACAGGGTATATCCACATTAGAGCAAGAAGGGGTCAAGCAACTGATAGCCACAACCTTGTTGAAAGGGTATAATACATTACTCTAAACAAGAACTAGAAATTATATACACTTCGTACATATATTATATGTATATATGTTAGATTATTAATTATTTGGATTAATATACTAAATTAGTGCCACACAAGTAATCAATGTCTCGTTGTGAATGTTTCACATGGATTTCAGGTGAGAAGAGAGAAAATATTGTGCTTCACAAAGAACACCAACAGCCTGAAAAGAGTTAAACCTCTCATAGTCCTATTAATTGTTCTTGTATTTATGTTAACAAATACTATCAAAATAATAGAGCAGTTATGATATTGGAAACAAACTCTATCAAAATAAGGGTAACAAATGATAATGTAGCTGGGACAAGCCATAAGTATACTTGTAGAAATAAAATCATAAACATAACATTAAAATTGATATTTAGAAACGACAAGTTCTGTGTTTATGTTAGATAAGATTGTGATTAGAACCTATGAATAGGCATCTGTCTACTCTTTAAGTTTCTATTTTCACATCAATTCAATTTGGCTTTGTGGGGAAATATACTTATATCTAAGAGATGGTTCAGCAAAATAGGTCCCACAAACTAAGAAATATCATTACCAATATGCAAAGATCATTAAAATATTTTAAGTTTCACATGAGTCAATACATATAAAACTCAATAATGTTGTCACATTCCGTTTAATCTACAAAGAGCTTTTGCATGAGAGTGCATTTCAGAGTTATAAAAAACATGTTGACTGATTCCTTTTAATTTGAAGCAACGAAGTTAAAGATCAAAACTTTAGGCTCAAAATGTTTTATAGACATGTCACAAGTTACAACTCATTTTAGTAAAATATAATTACTTGGTGCTTAAATATTTTATAAATTATTATAGGATTCAACAAATGGAGGAAACAAGAAACAAAATATTTATTCCACAATTTCTTCATTCACCTACATTGCCTAAACCAAGTTTATACTTTGTATTGTGTAGTTCTTGTCAATGAAACTTGCATCTGTGAATCTCATGTTTTTTGTCTTGGCAATGGACTTAGAAGACAACCTATTGATTAGACTAGAAGATCAGATGAGGAAATAGAATCGAAAACTCTTAATCATGTGCTACTGATGTATTTATATGGTTGTCTAAAATCAGTGTAAAATCAGTATAATGTCTAAAATTAAATAATGTAGCATTAGTATCAACACCACTAGCATGTGTAGAACAATGCAGACCAAACCAAGCCATAACTTTTGCTGACATAAC
Source organism: Hylodesmum podocarpum (assembly GCA_026586105.1). Taxonomy (NCBI): domain Eukaryota; kingdom Viridiplantae; phylum Streptophyta; class Magnoliopsida; order Fabales; family Fabaceae; genus Hylodesmum; species Hylodesmum podocarpum. Next base: position 6,713,595 of record JALJEV010001432.1, on the reverse strand, counting down.
CACCTTGACCATCACCATCGCACCTTCCCCACTTGCTAACAATGACTATCTTTTGGATTATTCATCTTCACCTTTTCTTCAAGGAAAAAGGCCAAATGTCTTTTTTTAAGGTATGTTAGACACCATGAACCACTTGTTTATTGGTGTAAAATTTTTACACAAATTCTTTCTTATGTTATACTAAAATTAAATTTAGAATATGATTTTTCATTTACAGAAATATAAAGGCTTTACTATTTTATGTAGTACTTTTTCACCAACAGAGAAACAAATAATAAATTCAGAGTTGCTCTAATTCGTTCATGTTTAGAGCTTTTCCAAATTGAATTCAAGTTCATGAAACTCATAAAAAAATAATGCTCAAATTCCAAATTCATCAAGGCAAAATATATTATCCAAACAAGACAACAAACACAACTGATAGAAATCTGCGTTTGGGAAGCTTGACTCAAGACCAAATCTAAAACACATTCACGAACTCAAAAAATATTGTTTGAGCCAAAGTTGCAAATGCTTTCGTTCAGTTTTGTCATGAATTGGAGTTATTATGGCCAAATTTGGGGAAGAAATCAGACGACCTTAAGTATGTACCGAACATATACAGAACAATAATATTCAATCGAGATACGTTTTGTTAAGTCAAAATGACTTAAAATCTTAATTTTGATAATTACAAGACAGACAAATGTATCAACAGACGCAGAGGAAAGAATGATCAGACGGATCATTATCAGCATAGACGAAAGATGCACCCTTAAACAGAAGACGCAATAGACGAAGAGTTCAAGTCATCATGCTTCAAAGCAACCTCATCAGATGAAGAACTTCTAAGTTCAAAACTGAGAGCTCTCCTCAACTTTAAGTCAAACACTCAAAAGCCTGATCTCACGCTGACGTCCGCTGACTTTGCATTAAATGTTCGGATTGTTCACCCTGCCAGAGATTGAAGTACCCCAAGACAAAGGACTAATGTTCAAATTTTCAGTCTAACAGATACTTCAAGAAACTGTCTATAAAAGGGCTTCATTACAACTAGTTGAAGTTGACGAACTACTCTGATTAAGATCATATTCAACTCTCGCTCAAACTCTTAAAGATAAAAGTTCACTCGCCGTGAACTTAGAATAAATTACATTGTAAAATCCCTCTATGTGTAGAGGATAAATTCTTTGTGCTTAATTGTTGTAAACCACTGTCGTGGTAATCTGTAGCCCGAGGAGACTAATTGTTTAAAGAATACCTTGTGTTTAGCCTGAGGAGGCTGAGGTCCAAAGAATACTTATTTTAGCTTGAGGAGGCTAAGTGTTGAAAGAATACCTGGTTTAACTTGTGAAGATTGTGTTCAAAGAATACCTGGGTTTAGCCTGTGGAGGTTGGGGGTCAAAGAATATCAGTTTAACCTGAGAAAGTTGTGTTCAAAGAATATCTGTATATTAGTCAGGATGGTTGGGTTCAAAGAATACTCTTAGTAGAACCTTAACAAGTTGTTGGATAATTAGACGTAGTCTTGATCAGACGAACTAGTATAAAAATATTATTACTTTGATTATTTTTATTTGTCTACTAACTGTGGATAATAACTTAAATGAATTCTTTCTTTAAAAGCATTCTTTACAAGATAAACTCTCTTTGCGTCTCTGAAAAAGATTTAATTAATAAAAACAATTTAACACCCCTCTTGTGTATTTGTATTTTACACACTTCAACAAAAACTTCAATCAGTAAAGCTCTACTTACCTTCACCACGAGGGGAATAAGTTGATAACGAAGAACTAAAGAGTGCAAGTGAGAACTGAAGAGGGGAAAAACTAGGGCAAAAGAGTGAGAGCTCAGCATAGTGACAACCACCTCCACTAATGATGCCCAAAGCAAACCTTGAATCAATTGATGGCGAAGATAAGTGAAGGTTAGGGATTATCACAAATAAATTTGAGAACAAGAAAATGAAGTTTATGAAAGCCATGGAAAAAAAGAAGCATAATAATGAAGGTTATCGCGGAGAAAATAATGAAAATGAGGAAGTCTAAAGATTTAATCGTGATTTTCAATGGCATGACAGTCACTCAAACACTTGACGTTGATTTACTTATGACATCGGTTACACATTTAACCGACGTCAATTAGATGACGTTATATATATATTTTCTACTAGTGTCTTCATATGATATCCTACTATAAAAGATACAAATTATACTCTATTGCTACTAAAAGTTTCATTATATCATAAGATGTGATATTTTGTTGTTAATTATTCTTTCCAGCTATGTTAACCTTAGTTATGTAGCTCACATTTTTATTATATATATATATATATATATATATATATAAATAAAATCGTGGACCAATGTTTGAGAAATATATAGTTTTTTTAATGAATAAAATACAATTTTTCATGTTTTATAAATTTCTTCTTCAAGTTTTGTAGAAACTTTGTGAGTAATAAAAACATATTTAAATTAAACAAAATAATTAGGTTGGATTAAAACGGGTAGATTTTTGGAGGACTAAAACTAAAAGATATACATATTATGGAAATTAAAATGTTAATTAAGCCTAAACAATGATCTAAATAAGGTTTTGATCCGTTAAATCTTTTTGAATTTAAATTTAAGTAATTATCCAAAAAATATTGCAAGTACTAATTAATATTTATGTTCCTAACTTCCTTACAAATTATTGTTGGACTTATTTCTTATTTACTACATGGGTGTTTGAAAAGAACTCAATGACTAAGATCGAATATTCTCTTCAAACTGAAATTATTAATATATTTAGATAGGTAGAATTCAACTCACTGAATTTTTTAAAATTAATAATTAATTATTTTTGTGATAATTTTTCAATTTTTAAAAGTAACAGTTAAGTTATCTTTGTAGTGAATTATCATAATTTTTAATATCATTACGATTTTAAAAGTCGATCCAAACATTTAACTGCTTCAATTTAGACTGAATCCTCTTATTTGAACACAATCAAACATGTTTGTATCTGGTGTATTTTAAGTTTAAACTTTGGTTTTTCTTCCTCAAAATACATTATTGAATTAAGATTATACTAAACCTTTTCCATTTTCCACTTGGTTTAAAGATCAACAGAGAACTTCTAAACTTTCATTTTGACAAATATTAGACAAATTAAATAGCTTTATATATAAGACAGAATTAATACTAACACTAATTAAAGTCAGACATGGAAACAACATATACAATTAATTACTGATAAGATGCCTTTGACCGTACAAACACCTATATTATACTTCTCCAACATCACTGTGAAAGGTACACCTTTACTACATGTAACCTTTAATTGACTTGAACTTCAAATATATATATATAGAGAGAGAGAGAGAAAGTGTCAATTCGCATGTATCTTTGCAAAGGTACCCATCATTGCTGATTGCAATCCGGAATTCAAGGAGTTAAAACAAATTAAATAACCCTCCATAACTTCAATCAAGTTCAGTACTATAATGCTAGCTTAGATCAAACACATGTGCAAAAAATTCGGGTTTGTGGTTTCATTCATTCCGGACAAACCAATAATTAAGAAAAAAATGACCTTTTACCCTTAGCTAGATTTTTGGACCACTGTCGGTGGAATTCATCTAAATTTGGTCTGTGATTGAGCACGAGGGTGAGCTTGCATGTACTGTGTCACGGACCTGCTTTCTTAACAGTTTCTAATTCCGTCGTCTTTATTTGAAATTAAAATGTTACTTTTGACCTTTTTTGCGTCACAAAAGGCTATGTATGGTGTATGTATAGACTATATATATAGTGGCTGGTTCTGGTTGGCTTCAAGGGTACGTACCTTCACGCCTACGCCAGTTAGGTAGTGCCGTCGTGCTATATTGCCACCACCACTACCCTACGACGAGGCTGCCCCTACAAAATGGACCACATATCTATAATCCATGCACGTTTTTAGGTGACCAAATGGAAAGATTTTTCATTTTTCGTTAAGAAGAAGTTGTCGCTATGTTAACGACATTGCACCAGAACTTCATTCATGAGATTTCATATATACATTATACCGGACACAATGGATTTTCAAGGGGAAAAATTAATAACAAAATCATTTAAGTGTGTTTATTTTTTTCTTCTAATTATTCAAACATACCCTTTAGAGTTCTATTATTATCTTCTTCTATTATATTCTCCCATTCCTAAATATAAGCATAAAAAAAAAACTTTTAACTTAACTGTAAACAAATGTTAATAACTATGCTCAAATGTTAACTAACTTTATTTAATGATAGCATTTTCATGATGTTCTGTACTTAATTCAGGTTCTATTTTTAATAACTCTTTTAATTCTGGATATAAGTTTTGCCAAAGAGTAATTTAGGAAAAAATTATTCATAATTCAAATTAATAAAAATAAATGATGTAAGCTAAACTTTCTCAAGAAAGACATAAGTTAGTTAAATTTTTACTTATATTTAAGTCTCTGGAGAGAGTATCAATTAAAAATCACTAGAAAGATTTAATTTGGAAATAAATTCACTGAAGGAAATTGTATAACACTTAATTCACAAATTATAACATGTTTATTAAAACTAATAATAATCATAAGGATCGTAGAGAATATATATGCATAGAGAAGATGAGATTCATCTTGTTATCTGAAAAGAATTAAGAACACTAATTAAAGAATGAGATAGGTATTACTTGTTACCTATCGACTAGGATTTTCCATAGTAACTAATGTCATGTATTATTTTAAAAATAACAATTTTACAGGCACTAGACGAGGAAAGACACCCTTTATATGGATACCTAGAGACTCAATCATTCACATGAACACTCACATAATACACGTAATAACTAATATACATCAATAATATATAATATATTTTACCTTTTACTTACACAAATTAATATTAATAATCCAGAATTAAATCCAATAGTTAAATAATATTAATCTGCAAACTTTGACATGCTGTAAATATAATTTTGCTAATTTTAGAGATAAAAAATATTCAATACTCCAATTAATTTTAATATGGTAATATATGTTTGGATGTAAAATTCCCCCAAAAGAATGTTTAATTTAAATGCAAGTATATAAATTTATTATCAAAATTAGCTTGAATACATATATTAATAATTTAAAATTTATTACATCAAAATTAGTATTATTCAATTCATACACGATATATGTATACACCTTGAAACTATAGCTAAATTCAAAAGGCCCTACTTGTATTTTTTGCAATCATAAATGCCGCAGCTAAATAATCATCGCAGCTAGTGTGTATAATCTTAAATGCATCATGTGCGATTGTGTAATCAATAGCTGGTTGATGGCTTTGTTTATCATCTTTTGTAATAGTCTCTCCACAACAATGATATCAGTCTAATATGATATTTCATAGGATGAAAGTGAAAAATAAATAAATAAATAAGAAGTTGTGTTTCAAACATGTGTTGAGTATAAAATGATGAATCCGACCCTTTGTAGTTAAAAAAAAAAAAAAACAGAAAATCCTTACCATGGATTAATTACTTTGTTTTGTGTATTTAAAATATTATATAATTACTATACAACTTTGCGGTAAATCTTTTTTTTAACATGATTAAGTAAAAATAAAATAAAACCTTATGGTAACAAAAGCTTTAACATGAAATCAATAAATATATTATAAAAATAAAAGATAATGAAAAATATTAAATAAATAAATAAACAATTATGGTATAAGAAAATCATATTTAAATAAATTAATAGAGTTTAAAGATTTAATATGGTTTTAAAATTTTTTGTTATGAAAATTAATAAATTTACTGCATGTGGTTAGATATTAGCTAACTGTGGAAAATAATTTAAGCAAATAATGCATGTATTTTTTTTTCAAATTTATATATTATATTTTTAAATAAATTTTCTGATTGTAATGCATTAATTAAACCACACATAGCGTAACTATTAGTCTTGGGAAACAATTTGGTGGTAAAGAGAGATAAACATTAAAAAAATAATGTATCAGTAACAGAATTTAATTAGTGAGAATTTGTATTTTAAACAGTGACGTATAAATTGCCTCGTGACCAATATTATTTATAATATGTTTATAATGAATATCTGTTGCTGATCTGTAATTGACGTGTAGTCCCGTTAGGATGATAACTTTGTTCACTTGAGCAGCCATGAGAGACCCATGTGATTCGAAACCAAAGCTCATGCCTGTTTTTCTTGTTTTATACCATTTAAATTGATAGCGATGCTTTCAATTGCTTAAATTAATCTGTTTTCTATTTATTCTTTCTTTTTTCTGAGAGATTGAATTGTTTTTTTTTTTAAAATAAAGATTTCCGTACAATAAATTACATTGACACATTTCATTCAAACATATATTGCCATAATAAAATTAATAGAGTATCGAATATTTTTATCTCTAAAACTAAGACAATAATATTAATGTTACATTCTTGAAATTTTTCACATTAATATTATTACATTATTGGATTTAATTTTGTCTTATTTATATTAATATGTAAATAAAATATAAAATATGTTAATCAATATATTAGTTATTTAAGCAGATTACACGGAGTATTCCAATAATGGATTGAGTCCCTCTCGGGGCAAACCGGAATGAGAGAAAAATATAAAGGAAATAAAAAATAGATCTCATCTTTTTATATTTTATTTTAATTTAAATATTTTTTTAATTTCATTCTCTTCTATCTTGTTAAATGTACTATTAGTCTCCATATAAATGAGTCTTAACTTTTATCCAGTGATTATAAAATTATTATTCACATTAGATAATTTTATATGACATTATTATGTGAAAAATTCTAACCAATAAATAATGAGTACTATTTATCTCATTATTTAATTAGTATTCTCATTTATATTGAAATAACAATGATGAATCCATAATTTTCTCTTCAAGTATATAATTTTTAATTATTATTAGTTGTTATAAACATGTTAAAACTGTGCATTATATGCGTTAATAAACTTCCACGTGATTTCATTCACAAATTAAATCTTCCTCGTGGTTTTTAAAATTTTTACTCTTTATAAACTCAAATATAAATAAATTTAATTAATTTGTATATTTCTAATTAAGTTAATTTATATTAATTATTAATTAATTTTAATTGTAAATAAATATGTTTTTCTTAAATCACTTCCATTGAAACTTATATAAAAATAAAAATGAAACATTGAAAATAAAATATCAATTAAATAAAAATATTATGAAAATATTTTCATTAAATAGGACAAAGTTTATAAAAATTATTCTTTTATTACTTATATTTAAGTTCAGACATAATATGATCGAAGAAATAACAGAACTTTAAAGGGATGTGTTTGAATAATTAGAAGAAAAAGAAATAAACATGGAATGAATATGTTGTTAATTTTTGCAGTTGAAGAATCCATTGTGTCCAGTACATATATCAAATCACACGAATGAAGTTCTGGTGCAATGTCGTTTACAGTAGCGACAACTTGTCCTGAACAATAAAAATGAAAAATCTCTAACATTGGTCACCTAAAAAACGTGCATTCATTATAAGGTATATCTGTAGCTATCAATTTAAATTGTATAAAACAAGAAAAACAGCGCATGCCCCTTCCTACTTGACCTTTCCTTCTGAATCACATGGCTATGCGCTGTTCTTAAAAATACTTTTCATATCATCATTTTAATTAACACCTGCTGCATAATCAATGTAGCGATACATTACATGTTGAAATCAAAATATCATGGTTAATTAAAATGAAAATATTAATAATTTTTTATAAAAGTTCAACTAATTATATATATATATATATATCATTAAAAATTAGTGACTAATGAGTAATATTGAACATATGATCTCATTTTAACCTAATTTATTTAATATTTAAATTGATTAAATTTGATTCCTAGATTATTTGGTTAGGTGACATAAGTCACCGCATGACCAATTAATGTTGATTTGGATCATGTTATACTTTGATTTGAAATAGCTCTTTAGTGCCTTTGCATTTATTTTGCCCACATTATTTTTAAAAAGATAAAATAATAATTTGTTATATATGTATTATAATCTGTTTTGGTACAATGAAAAATTTAAATTGGGGAATTGCTATCGATTCTTAAAAAAAAAAATAATAATAAGGGGACTCCTGGCCAGTTATGTATTACTCTGTATAAAAATAAAGTATAACCCTTTACTATTGATACACTGACAAAGTTTCATACATATATCATTACATTCTTTGAAGTATGAGCATGGTTAAGCCCTGAGAAGTTTTTGTTTCTTCTTGAGTTATTTCCAATCAATCATGATTTGTAACAAGTACCCTATAAGGTATATTTGGTTCGATTTTGATTGTCATATATAGTGAAAGTTGCATGACATGAGTATTGCTTGTAACTTTGCTATTTTTAGGTACACTAACTGGATGTTGCAGCTCTGCAAATGAGTCCTATTTTGCCCGTACAGTGGCAGTTCATGAAGGCATGGATGATCCAACAAATTTGCCTTCTGCATATCAAATATTAATTGAAAGAGACATCTTCGCCATGTTGGTCCTACATATAAACCCCAACAAAATTACCTTTTTCAAGACTCTAACATTTATTTCCCCACTTTCTTTGTCCTACTCAAAGTAATTAGTTGTTATTATTATTGTATTATATTAGATATTATATGATTAACAATTTAACATTATATAATATGATTGATCAATAAATAATTTTGTTCTTAAAATTTTACACATCAAAGCTATCGGATAATGAAGAAAATATTAATTGGATAATATCTTCTTTTGCTGAAGAAAGAATTGAGTAGTATTTTGATATAGCTTGAATTATTTTAAGTAAATATAAGAATGACATAATAGGAGTATTTGAATATTGTAATTGGAGGATAGATTATATTAAGTTATATCAAAAATAACTTTAAAAAACTTCAACAGATTGTAATGAAATATTAAGATATTAAGAATAAATATGATAAAGAGGAAAGCTTCCATGCATCTATCCTCTTGTGCGTACACATTGAAATTTTTACCAAGGTGTTAAACTAAATTAAATAAGTTAATTTATAAAACCATTTTAATTTAGTCAAACAAATTTATAAACTAGTCAAATAAATTATAAAACTAATTTAAATATCATGCATCAAAATCTTTGTCATTTCCAAACTGACATGTAACTTTTTTTCTTATAATATAAAAAACCTATGACGACTGGACTTGATCAGTACCTGTGATTGTGATCAAATGCCAACTTCATTATTGAAGAAGGTATGGTGATATGGTAGAGCATGATCGAGACTGATCTACTGATTGAAAAATTATTAAATAGTCTGATGATTTTAACCAATTTTTATATTATGATAGTATTTAATTTTTTAATTTATAATAAAAATATTAATACTTTATCACATATTATATGCAAATTGATTTTAATCAAAGAGAAATTGTGGTTTAAAATCACTTAATAAGTTCTCCAATGATTAATTTGTATGGTTTTCACTGCATTGAAGAATGTTGGCCAAATTAAGAGGGGAAGTTGAGAATGAGAAGGCAAAACATATGCATGCACTCGTAGCTATCCCAGACAGAACATAGACATATATAATAAGGTCATCCATCCATATCTATACCTAATTATGGGCTCACTACATGATTTAATATTTACTCTTTTCCACACTAGAGGGTCCCTACAATAACCCATACGAATGTTCCGTTATGTCTGCCATTTTGTCTTCAATTTTTATCTTTCTTAATATGGCCATTTAATTTCATAGTACTAGCTCTCAATAAATATCCCGTATACTCATGACGGTGTAACTCATGAAGTGAAAATAAAAAGGTTAGGTTAGGAGTTAATAGTTCAAAATACATTAATTTATCAAAATCTAAAATAATAAATCAACTCTTAAAAAATAATTTAGTTAATTTACATTGTTAATCTTAAATAAAGTATATTGATATTTTTTCGTCCAAGGATTCGTCTGGTATAAAAAGAAAACTTTTTTGACATAAACAAATTATCCAAAATTTGAAAAATAGATCATCTATATACAAGACAAGGCATGTTGTAATATTTCGAATCAACATTATACATTACATGCAATAGCGGAACCTAGGTGCAGCATAGACGATTCCTGCGGGCGTCAAAACGTAAATGTCAAGAAGTCTAATAATTTATGGAGGATAAATTAGTATATTAATAAAATAAATAACTTACATTAATTCTCTTTTTTCTTTTCTCTTTATTAAGTTAGTTTATGTCATTTTCATTTTTTTTATTAATTTAAATACAGACTTTTTTATATTCCAATTCCTAAGTAAAGACTAATAAATATATTGTGTGTATTATTAATTTTATTGTTATGTAGTAAGGTTTTTTTTAACTAAAGATATTTGAAGAACTATATTATCAAATACGTTATTGTTTTTACTTTAATTATCCTAATTTCACTTTAATTGTGTTAATTTTAAAAAATTTATCTAATAAGAAAAAAAAAATACATTTATCGTTTTGTTAACTAATATATATATATATATATATATATATATATATATATATATATATATATTCCGTACCTCACTTGTTCAATGAACACATTATAATTTGTTCATATGGAAAAGTAATTAATTGGAAAGACTTCATAATTTTTCTTTTATACTTTGAATTATGAAATTAATTTTACATTAGTTAATAATTACTATTTTTATCAGATGCAACGAAGCTTGAAAGAATAGATTGATTTTATAAGAGCAAAATACTCAATGAAGATGAAAATATCAAATACTCAGCATCTTCCCCTTTTTAAAAAAAGTTCTAGGAATAGGTTTCAACTATATATGAATTTGACGTCAACATGATCTAAAAATATACTCTTAAATATGTGAATATCCGGTGAATTAAAAAGATGAAATTTTAAAAACTTATTTAAATTAGGTACATATTATTGTTAGATGTAATATTAAATTTTATGTATGTAAATATCATATTTTTATTTTGGCTCCCAAGATGATAGGTCAAGATCCATTACTTACATATTTATTATACTAAAAATTGACTTAGAAAATACTTTTTAGGTCAGTTTCTTTTTATTAGCTGATATTTAGAATGTGAACACTTTTTTCAACTTTTGAAATTTTTTACAAGATTTTTTAGATGGTTATATATACAACTTATATATATATATATATATATATATATATATATATATATATATATATATATTCTCTTTATTAGTTTCTTTGTCTTTCAAATCCTAGCTTTGTGAGGTGTTCTTTATGCGCGCATTCACTCCCTTAGCTGCTTAATGATGTAATGTTTTATCTATCTGATTGTGACATTATTTTCAAACTTTAATATATATCTCATTATTTGTTTTAAAGTCCTGATACCTTTATCGAATAATAATAACAATTTATAATAGAAAACCTTGTATCTGTCCTAATTTGTCTCTCTTATAAGTGGTGTGTATTTTATTCTAAGACTTCAAATAATGTAATGAAAGGTTTAGAATGGTGTGATTGAAGGCTCAAAATAATGTGTTTGAAGGTTCTCCAAACACTGTCATAGTGTTGCTTTTATTGTTCTTTGAAAAACAAACTTGATGATCCAAATAGGAGGGGAATTTGTTAGATTAGTTATATGAACACAATCAATGTAACACTTTCATAATCAATTCAAACTTTATACCCTCTCGTATTTATATATTATGTTTTTTTCTGACAAGAAAAACTTCCATCACCTATTTAATAAATGTCGACATTAATTCTATCGACAACTTCTATATTTACTAACCCAACTAATTTAAAATATAACAATGATAATATCAAAAGTTTTTTTTTATACTAGTGAGTGCAAAGAATATAGAAGATGAACATGTCTTAGAAACTTAAATTTGGAGTAAAATTAATCATAATTTTTAAAAATTAGAATAAATATTTTTAGTCTCTCCAATTTAAAAGTTATTCTTTCTAATTATTTATTGGTTGTGATAAATTTTATCTAAACCAAATTCGAGAGATTAAAATGATTTTTTAGAAGAAAAATTGAAAGACTAAAACATTTATTATAAATTTAGAAAATTAAAATCAAATTGAACCCAAATTTAAAAAATAAAAAAAAATATTTAAAACAATAATATATCAATACATGTTATCCTGTCAGTCATATAAATGTCAATATTGACACAGTCTATTGCATCTGAAGCTAGTGGATTCATCAAAGACGATTAAACATAATCATAAAAGAAATTCAACAGATCACTCAATTTCAGTTGGAGTGCAACACACTGTATACACCAAACAAAGTAATCTAATTCAAAATACTATAAAATATTGAAAACAAGCCCGCTAGATTGAGGTTGTTTTGTTAGACACTCATGTATAGAGTATGAAAGTATTAAATATATGTATTTTTAATTCAACAAAAAAAATTATTTTTTTTTACTTTTTATTATGTATATGTCCATACACATTATTAGCATTCAATCTTATATTAAAAGGTAGGCATAATGATGATGATTAAACACTCAAGTTAAAGAATGTCAAAACGTTGCATACAATAATCACATGATAAATGGACAAAAATAGAAAAAATAATTAGTAAAAACATTATTGTGTAATAAATATTAAATATCATTAAATATTTGTTTTTTATTTTAATAGTTTGTATTATTTAATAAAACATATTTAATATTTTTAACCAGTATATAACCATAAGTAGGCACTCATTAAAAAAGAATTTAAATCAATAATCAGTCTTAGATCTTGGCTACACACACACATATATACGCTTTTGGAAAATAAAAGATTTAGTTTTTATTTAATTTATACATTTAGCTAAGGATATTTTCTGCAATGGTTTTTTTTTCTCAATATATAATATACAAATAATAAAAAAATATAAGCAATATTCCTAAACATTATAGAAAAATAATATCTAAGACAAAACAGACACTTGTATGCTATTATTACATATTATATTAGTGCTTGTACATAATATTGTCATTCCGATCCATCAATGCTTAATTGGTTGATAAATTATCCTTCGTTTATTTTGTTTTCAAATATTTGTAAAATAAGTAGAGAAAATATTTTTTCTATTTTCTTCCCAAATTTTTAAAAATAAGAAGTAAATTAAAAATAAAATGATAAATTTATAAATAAAAATTAAAAAATGAAAAAAAACTATAAAAACAAAAGTAAACAAATCTTAAATTTTTAATAGTTTAGTGTTAATTACGATGTTTGTTGAATTTCTTTCCGCAGAGAGAAAACACAACTAAGAAGAACTATACAAGAAATAGTGAGACGAACGAGGAACACAAGACAAAGAACTAAAAAAAAAAAAGAAATTAAGTGATACTGGTCAAGTATTAAATACAGATCACATATAAGAAAAAAATAAGTAAATTTTTAATATATTATATTTTATTGTTTAGATATTTTATGTTTGAAAAAAAATATGATATAAATATTTCTAATACCATTCTTTCATCAACATTAATATTTCATCTATATTTAGTTGTTACAAGGGAACACTAATTTTAGTAAGAAAATAACACTAATGACAAAGTATTTAAGTTCTTTAGAAGCTGTCCTAAACGCGTAATTTCCACTTCATTCACTATCTAAGATTCCCACTTCTTTTTGTGAATGAGAAAGGTTATATACAAGATGACAAAGGATCATAATTAGCCAATTTTTATTTTTTTACTAAGTTATGAAAAATATTCGTCATCCTTTGTCTTCTCTCCATTTTAGTTTACCTTACAGTGCCAGAATATTGACTTGTAAATAAAGGGGAAAAAAAAAAGAGAGAAAGAAGACTTAAAGAGAAGACAAGAGAACAATTAATTAAATGACAATAAAAATAACATTCCAAGAACAAATAGTTCATAAAATCATTTTTTTTTGGTCTTTTACAAGAATCATCAATGTCTTCTGTATCAGAAATCTCAACGCTTGCAAATCACCCAAAGAAAGAAGTAATCAGATTTGATACACAAACTCTGCAATCATATATATTGTGTGTTTTTCTATTTTTCTTTCTCACCATAGGTAACCAACCAAGGACTAAATAAGGAAGAGGGAAATTAATTAAGTAACTCACTCTCACATAGACAAGTAACTTCAGTTTAAGCTGTGCAGTTCTTCTCTTTTGTGAAAGTTCCTATGGCAACCGCACGCAGCACAGGTGAGAGCCGCACTTGTTCCTTCTGCAGCACTAGCCATGAATTCTCTGCAACCATCCACAGCATACCCTCCTGTGTTTGCTGCATGGTTCTTCTGGCACTCTCCATATCGAATACTCCCCACCGAATATGATGATGCCGCATGTTCTCTTCTCACTACTACCTGCCTCTTTTTCATATTCTTCAAACAAAATCCTAACCGATTTTCTGCTGTTGGTTTGGTATAACTCGATCTAGGAGGAACCCTTTCAGTTTTTCATTTCATCGATCCAAAACAAACCTAGAAAACGGTATAGCTAGCTTTGTAGAGAGAGATATAGCGCGTGCTAGCTATGTCTATATACAATTAATATATATAGTTGGTGATTATAACCCTAACCCTAGCATGTAAAATGGCTGACAAGTAGGGGTAAGCTCGCACTAGCTAGGATAAGAGGTGGAAAATATGATCTGAATTCATCAGAATTGACCAGAAACTTTTTGGATCTCTAAAATTTATTTTCTTTTCAATAGGAAGTGCTGTTAGTAAGGACAACACAAAAGAGAACTTAGTCTCCAAAGCATTAATTATTGTTGGTATGAGCCAATGGAGGCGCAACACATCATCGAGAAGAACACTGTTTCTTTTAATTGGCTAAAGGAACGGTTTTTATTTATTTTTTTTTATTTTTAATAAAGTTATATCAATATATTATAATTAATTAAATTTTGTTTTGAGATTTCGACTGAACATAAGGTAAAAAATTATTATTAGGAGTAGCGATGAATTTACTTTAAAACATAAATATAAATTATTAATTTTTATTTTATTAATTCATCTTTTCTTAATTCATTAATTATAATACACAAACAAGTATACAATTTGAATTTATAATCCTATAATTCTTTGTGTTGTTATGCATTATCTTATATTTAAAATCTCATCATACTATTTAATATAATAATGATTATACAAAATATTAAAATAAAATTGTATCTAATTTTTTATTTATTTATTTAACTAAAGAATACATTATTATTATTTTTAATTAATATTAAGTGTGTCTATACATATGAATGGTTGGTTTGGTAAGTATATATAATATACATTTAGTAACAGCAAGTCTGAGTACAGCTAGGTGGTGCCCTCAGATTGAGATAAGGACAAAAGTTAAAAGGAGAGCCGAAGGAGGAAATGCTTGTCCTCATACTAACCATACAACCCTGGACGTCTTCAAGAAATTGATAGCTCACCTATCTCTCTAAAAGCCCCTCTTCTAAAAGAAGAAAATAGAAATTGGACTAAAGAATACGTTCAGCTACATACCTGTATATTATTGTCTACACCAAAATTAGTATGAAATAAGTATGATGAGGGTAAATTTACTTTGTAACAATCTCTCAAAATTAAACTATTTTAAATAGAGTCAGCAGCTAATTTTATATCTGCAGTGGGTCCAATTTGATACTCCAAAGGCAGATTGCTGTGGCCCTTGCTACTGTGACAACAACTATGTAAGATTCTAATAATTATAAGACCATTCCCTCACTCTCTTATAAATTGTGGACCCTTATTTTCTCCCCTTTGGATCAAATCAAGGACAATATCATAACTTATGCTAAATTTTACAATATTATATGCTCCTTAACAATTGCTATATGTAATCATCATAACTAGCTAGCTTAAACATTTTTAATATTTATTTGTACTTATTTACTTGTTTAACTAAAAAAAAGAGAATATTAATTATTGACTTTCTTATTGAACATGTGTTACGTGTCCTCTGAATTGAACTTACATGTACTTTTAGTTTTCACTACATGACTTTTTAAAACATAGCATGAACTGGAAAATACAAAATAGAAGAGAGAAAGGAAAACTACAGAAGTGACCAACCGGCCGTTTCCACAAGATCTGGGTATTTAGGATTTTGAAATATTCTTATTGTGCTGGAGAATGGATGATGGAGAATTAAAGAATAAGAATACACCATAGACATGTTTGATGTTGAAAGATATGGATTCTTCAATTAATCCATGAGTAATACATGTTCAAGCAGGCATGAGGAGCCTCCACCAACACCATCCTCAAAGTAAAGAACTAGAAAGGACAAGCCCAAAATGGGTCAGTAACATGTGCACATTTGAGAAGGTGACAAAGGACAATGACTCGTGCTTGTCAATCAGACATAGACGTAACTCATTTACATTAATTAGACACATGAATTCAAAATACACCAACTGATCACAAACGAGATGAGAATTGAAAATTCTTCTCAATTTGTATGATCCCCACTTAATCAATATAACACTAATTAATAATGGTTTGAATTAGGAAGTTGATTTTATGTTAGTAGAGGTAAATATTGTAGAGTGTATCAAATTGTAGTTAAAAGAATAAGATATTTGGTTTAAGTTTAAACAATTATAAGTAAATTTTATGTTTGATCTGAAATTTTACATTGAATTTTATTACTAACTTAATTTAATTTATAATAAAAATATCTAAATATAAATTATATCACTTCAAAATCAATTTTGATCAAAATTAATTTTATAAAATTAAATGAGCCAAAATTAATTTTATCAACATTATTCAAATATATTGCATATTGAAGTAGCTAGCTTTATTCATTGTCTCTATGTTATGAATTATACATTATATTATAATGGTTAGAAATGCAATATTAGGTATATATGAGGGGGAAGGAAGAGAGGATTAAGAAGACAATGGCATAAGGTTTGCCAGCGTTGAGATGTGAATTATGTATAGGTTTCTAGTAACAGAATTTATGAAGGTGTTGAAAGAAAGTGGTGTGATGCCTGGCTAGCTGTATAGAAATCTGTCTTTTTAGCTAACGTTAAGTAGTGATAGAAGTGTGTGTGGCTGTTTAGTTCCATTGAAGACCATTCGTGTAGGGGGCACTACTCCCATATATTGTTCTCACTCACATATCATGAACCACTACCCCATATCTTCATGTCCTCCCCCAACCCAAAATTTCATTATCCTACCTACTCCCATGGAATCCAAATGATTCTAGTACCTACCAATGTGAATTGTGAATCATATATCATAATATTTACATACATGTATACCATTATATTTACATAAAATGTGAATAAAAAAATATCTTAAGGAGAGAGAGAAAATTCTTGAGGCATTGCTTTTACATTTAATATAAAAAATTAAATTAATTACTAGGGAAATTTGTGTCTCTGATTTAAAATTTCGTTCTTATATTTTTAGCTATAAAAAGATTAATTGTTTCTGTGATGCTTAATTTAGTTAATTTATTAATAAAAAAAAGTAATATTAATTTTCATTTTATATAGAGACTTGTATGGGTAGATTTTGCTAATAAAAAAACACTTGACTCACTGCTACATGCTTAACTTTTGTAAAATTTAAAAAGGATTGTGAAAATAAAAAATACATTATTTATAAATTCTGATAATATTTTAACAAATATTATATTTAAGTATGATTAGTAATATTTGTTAATATTCTTTTAGTAATATCTTTTATTAAGTAAATGGTATTTAAGATAATCTAGAAGAACAGTTATCTATTACTGGGAAAAACGAGGCATGCATGTTTCTACTGCTGCATGTCTGAGAAACTAAAGAAATATTGTCGTGTAATATTAATTGGTGTTATAATTGTGTAAACCAAGGGCCAAACAATCTCTGGCATAGCATTTACAATATGTAAAGTGGTTTGGTAGTTTGGTTTGAGTGCCATCTTCACCGGTTAGGTTTAACTGACCATATCAGGAAAAGTACAACGGGTGGCATAATTTGAATTTGTGACTTTTAGTTAATAATTATGCATACTTAATTATATGGAGACACATAAATATTTATTAATCTTATTAGGAAGATACAGTATTCTTTTTAATGGGTTTTGGTAGTCCGTACCATTTTATTTAATAAAATTTATTTTTTAATAAAAGAAATAAAAAAAGAGGTCAAATGTGATTTTAATAGATGCAATGAGAATTTTATAAAAATTTTGCATGTATTATTTTTGTAGAAAAAAAAATTAAAAATAAATTAATTTAGATCAAATATAATTATTCGGACTTGTATTCTTTTCAGGGGTTACTCGTCACATACGTGATCATGTATTTATATACGATGATCATTAAGAAAGCCTTTCCCATAATAATGTCATGAATTATGACATTAAATAAATTATTCCAATGTTATAAAAGTTAGTTATCTTTATTGCAGATCTTTCTCATGAAAACCTCTTTTTTTCCTTAAAAGGGAAATTTCCAAGGTTAACAAATGGCTACATATGGTGCACTTGTATATAGGAGAATTACACAGGGGTACCGATATTTGTTATTGAATTTAAAGACTTCATGACGATAATTGATTATGATTAAATTTTATTACTAAGTTAATAAATTTATTATAAATTATAATTAATTGAAAATAGTTTAGATTAATTATTTTTATCCTTTTATTGTTTTTGAATTCGTTATAAGTCCCATCCATTTATATTAGTTTGTGACAACTAATTAGATAGTACTTTTCAGTTCAGTACATTAATAACTCAGCTGGGTAGATAAAGATATATGATAAAGGAAAAATATTAGTAAATACTAAACACTTCAATGATATTGAATAAAAAAATAATATGAATATAATAAATTATATAATATAATGAAAGTAAAAAATAGAGAAAAAATTAAAATTATTAAATAATGTTCAATTCTCATTAATTTTATGTTGATTATCTAACTAATTAATATTTATTTGTTTGTCATTATAAATTTGTTCCTCATGTCCTAATAAATCTGGAAACTAAATATATACATTTATGATAATATGACGAATCAATTGAACTATCTAACTTTGAAAGCAATAAAGTAGATTCCTAAAATTCCATAAAACTTATAAAATAATGATTTTTCAATGTTTTTTTCTTTTAAAAAAGAAAAGTTACATGTCCAAAGGGATAGAAGAAGTGAAGAACTTGAATGTTCTCAGTATAATTAAATAACTTTCATAGTTTCGTGCATTGAAACATTTTGGCTCATACCACATATATACGATAAACTCTTCCATGGGAGGAATCTTCGACCTCAAGATCAAGTGACTTGTATTATAATTACAAAGAACTTTCTCTTTTTTATCGTAAAATTTCAGGTAGATGATTAATTAACTACAAAATTAATGAGACAAAAACTAATGATTTACAGCAAAAATATGCTTTTTCGTTAGCAAATCTCCTTCTATGATTTTAACCTTAAAAAAATCATTTTGTATTCATGAAATAGAATTAATAGAGCGCCAGACCATCTCCTCTGTTTCTCTTGTTGTCAAAACTTTAACTTGCATAAATTAAGACGTCATTTCTCATATTATGTATACTACGTTGAAACTTTATTTTCAAGCACAGTTTATTTTACACAGTACATGTTGGAGCAGGATTATTATATATATATATATATATATATATATATATATATATATATATATATATATATTATCTATTTATGGTTGTTGTAAGTAATTAAATGAATAACTGTTAACAATAACAATTAATTTGTCAAATTCTTATTATGAGTTTTAATTTGATTAAATTATAATTTTTATATACTTCACTTTATTTATTTATTGTTATTCTTATGTGATTGCATGTTTTCTTTTGCTTGTTCCAATTAAATTATCATTTTGGATGCACGTGCAGGTTTTCTTTTGCATGTTTGATCCTTATTGTTTTAGATGTTTTCTTTGCTTGCTCCAATTCAATTAATAATAGAGTATAAAGTTACGTATACCAAGGCATAAAGTAATATCTTCCTCGAAATTGTATAGAACAATTGATGTTTTTCAATTCCGCTGTGATTTTAGATGTATATATATTTGAAAAGCATATATGAAAGTAGTTTTCATAAGAAGCTTAAGTTTTTAATTAATATACAATTAAACTTTCTCTTCTTCTTTATTTTTATTCTTTAACAACAGGGGTTGATAGCCTATTAATGTCCCTACATTTTGACCATACAAGGTAATTTCTTGTCTGCTTTTATGTTGTGCACCTGAGTGCCCTAAAATTCATCTTGGAGAGGGAGACCTTAATAAGAACAAAATAAAAGGAGACGGAAACGAAGGAGACTTAAATGCTCAAAGACTTGATAAGAATTTCTTAAACTAGAGTATGAGACGTTGAAATATCATTGTTATAACAATTAGTTATTTCTCCTTTATCTAAGTTACTTAATTGAACATCACACTTAACTTAATTGAACATCACACTTTAGAGTGAAAATTGTAATTGAGTATATCATTTACAAATAATTAACTAAATGATTATTACAGGAGAATATAAGTGATCTGGTGAGGCTAGACTTGTTTCTAACAACCTTATTCATGTTTTCGAGGAAAGATTTGATTAAATCTTTGACAACGTTCTCTGAGGAAGATATCCGCCCCTAAACACTAAGACACAGTGTCACCACAGGTAAATGAATGAATAAATTATTTTAATCTTTCAAAATTCTAAATATTTTTAATAATAAATTAACATATTATTAAAGCATAATATTATTTTTTAATGAAAATTTCAATTAATTTTATTCAGTAATAATTTCCAAACTCTAGTAAGAATGGGTAATTTTAGACGAATCTCTGGCCAAACTCCCCAAATTATCATAAAATATAAGGCATAAAATCACGTCATATAAATAAATAAAAAGTGCAGAAACCACAATCGATAAACTTCTGTTGGGAAGGAAATAAAAACTGCATTAAGACATATAAATGCTGATACCAGGCCAATAATACCACATGAAATAACCTCTTAATTATTCTATACCTGATAGTTATTTTAAGATTTTTCCTATTTTATTTATTAAGGATACAGGGACCGGCCACGTTACATTTCTTCTCTTAAATCTTTGTTAATTACTTAAAAAAAAAATTAAATGACTTTTATATTTTTAATATATATATATATATATATATATATATATATATATATATATCCACATATTATTTCTTTAATTTACTAATGCATTAGATGCCACAAAAAGAAATTGTATTTTTAATACCAATAATGTACCAATTGCTACTTGCAAGGGTCGCCATGGCTGCTAATACTCCTTGGTGTGTGCATGAATAGATCCAAAGAATTTCATTGTCTTTCCAGCTATAAAAGCACCTGACATGTTAAAGTATCTTTCGTTCCATCAGCATCAAAATTTAAATAAAGTCCCATTCTTTGAGTTAGGACATATCTTTCTCCATGTTAATTTGTTAATCAAAATAAAGCTTGCTTGACTTAGCCATGATGATGAAATTGCTCAACATTTTAAATAATACTACTTGTATATCAATTAACCTAAGCAATAGGTGTTATATATTTTAGTAGTGGAGTATTTAACACTCATCCTGATTTAAGTTTTTTTTTTTTCTCTCTCTTTCAAATAAACAAGGTGTATACGTGGTCAAATGCTCCTCATTACTTGCAAATACATATATAAATGGAACAATTTTTAATTGCCTTGTTATTTTTAATTTAGTTTTATCGTGTTGATATACTACTTATTATCTAAAAAGCATTGGTCTAGTGGTCATTGTAACGGTGTTGTTGTATGCGCAGCAGCATTGCAAGAACTATCCTGGTGTAAAGTGATTCTACTGGACCCATAAGAGAGGACTATTTTTGGCACAAAATATTTGTGGTCTTTATAAAAAAAATAAATAATAAGTTAACATAACATAATTTCTTACTTCACATTTTTCCGCAATGTTTTACTACAGTTACTATTTAGTTTCACTGTAAAAACAAGAGAATCTTCCCTTTGGTAGAAAAATGATTAGACTTAGATTTTGACATTACTGTAACATAGAAATTTATGGGTCAATGGATTTTTTTTTTTTTGGTAAAATATACTTTTATTCCTTCTTTAAAAATTTAATAGGTACATATTTAGTTCCTATACTTAATGTGCTTTTAGTTTTTCATCGTATCATACATTTTTTAAGGTGTAACGCTCTTGGATCACTCAGGGTATCCTGACCAGTCTTGTGACTTCAATTAATGGAACAGTGGAGGAAAGTTGACTTCAATGAAGAAGAGGAAGGTTTGGTCATACATGTCCCTCTACCAAAATCATGAGGGTCACAAGAACAAAGAAAAGAAGCATGGTTGGTGGGAGAAGTTCTTACTCGAGGGTGGAAAGTGAAAAGTGGGGTGGAAGTAAGGGAAGTTGGAAAAAATCTGTTTACATTTCTTTTTATGGCGAGCAAAGATAAAGAGCTTATTCTTAAGGGAAGCCCATATAGCTTTGATAGGAAACCTGTGGTGTTGAATGAGCTGGATGAAAACACAAATCCGAGAGTCATCCTAAACCACAACCTTTTTTGGGTCCAAGTATATGAACTCTTTTTGGGGTTTCGTTCAACAGAGATGGCAGAAAGCATTGGTGGTATATTAGGAGGTTTTGTGACTTGGGATGAAAGTGATGAAAGCAAAATGATGTCCGGAGGTTGGTTGAGAGCATCGTTAGTCTGGGGGAATGTTGTAGCCGGTTTAAAAAAAGTTGTCTCATTCGGGAGTGTATGTAGGAAGCTTGTTCTAGAGGATGAGAAAAGGTTGAAACCACATATGATAGTAGAAGGAGAGACGAAGGGAAACAAAGAAAATGAGGAAAGAGTAACGTAGGACCCCATTATGATACTATAGAAACAGTGGTTCAACAACTAAAAGAATGTCATTTACTGAAAGAGAACCAGACTTTACATCTCATTGAGAATGAAAATGATGAAAATGATGCTGAGCAGAATGAGCTTGAGAAAGAATATGAGCAGTCAAACCAATCCCCACAAGAGACACACTCCTAAAACTTAAAGGAAAAAAAGGACGGACAGAAGCAAAGGAAATGAGAGGAGCAGTGACAGTCATACTTTGGGAGGCAAAAAGAGCAACAGAACAATAGGAGAGATAAAGGAAATGGATATTGAAGAAAATTAAGAGCCCCAACAAATTTTATATTGATACAACGGTGGAGGCTGCTAACCAGCCTCGCCGAGAGCAATGAAAATATTATGCTAGAACTGTCCTGGGGTTGGGAACCCACGGGCAGTGGGAGCCCTCAGAGAGCTCTTGCTGTTGAAGGACCCACTAATGGAAAACATAGAAGAAGAGCATAGAGATACAAAGAATGATGAGGATAGAAGGAATGTTGAATTGCATAATTGATGGAGTGAGGGTGGGGGGCAAGAACGTGTTGACGGTTTGGCTATACAAAGAATGAAGCAGAATGTGCCATCAGGCTGCTAAATATTTTTTTTTTTTAAGTTTTCTAATTTACACTTAATAAAGAGTTAAATAATTTCTTAGAAATTGAATATTTGATTTTTTAGGTATATGTATTACCAATCATACATAATTCTTAATTTTTTATTATTGTATAAATTTTAATAAAAATATAGCCTTTTATAATATAATATTTTTCTTTTGTTCTTGCTACAATCTTATATGCATTTTTCTAAATAATCAACAAATTGGTATTGGAGCAAATTTTTCACGGGTTCTGGGTCATGGATACCGAAACAAGCTTTTCACAGGTTGTTCCTCATGTGTTTAATAGAGAGAACTACAACCTTTGGGTGGTGAGAGTGGAAAACTACTTAGAGGATCTAGATGTGTGGGACACTGTAGAAGGATTATGATGTCCCTCAACTACCAGACAATCCTACAATTGCCCAAATGAAAAATCACAAAGGAGAAAAAAACCAGAAAAGCAAAGGCAAAGACTTGTCTGTTTGCTGGAGTCTCAAAAACAATTTTCATAAGAATCATAAAACTCAAAACTGCAAGTGTCATTTGGAATTATTTGAAGGAGGAGTATAAAGAAGACGATCAGATACGAAACCTTGCAAGTTCTGAATTTAATTCAAGAATTCGAATTACAAAGGATAAAGGAGTCTGAGACAATCAAAGAGTTTTCAGATAAACTGCTTAACATTGCTAACAAGGTGAGATTATTAGGCACAGAATTCAAATTCAAAAATTGTACAAAAAAATTCTTGTAACAGTTCCTGAAAAATATAAAGCCTCTGTCACACACAACTTTGGAGAACATAAAGGATCTATCCCATATCACTTTGTCAGAAGTTTTGCATGCTTTAAAGGCATAAGAACAAAGAAGGTTTATGAGGCAGGAAGGACCTATGGAAGGGGAATTTCAAGTCAAGTTAAAAATCAACAATGATGGAAAAAGTCATAGCAACAGACATGAAGTTCTTGCAAACAACAAATATCAAAACAGCAACACTCAAGTATATCCACCCTACCCTCACTGTAAAAAAAAAAAAAACACTAATCACTCACAAAAAGGGTGTTGGTGGAGGCCAAGAAGTCAAGGTTGTTGAGGATCAATCACAAAAAGTCAAGGTTGGTGTTCTAAAAAATAAGAAGTTATAGCTCAACAACAAAAGTAAAGTATATAGCTGATGTTGTTGTAGTAAACCAAGCTCTTTGGATCAGAAAACTCATGATGAACTTGCACACAAAACCAACAGAAAGTACATAGATATTTGTTGTCAACCAAGCTGCAATTTCAATTGCAATTGATCTAGTGTTCCATGGCAGAACCAAATACTTCAAGATCAATGTTTTCTTTCTAAGAGAAGTTTAGAAGGATGGAGAAGTGCAACTTGCTCATTACATAACAGAATATCAGAATTCTGACATTCTAACAAAGGCGTTTCCTAAAAACATATTTGAATTCTTGAGGAAAAGACTTGGAGTATGTTCAAAGAGGAGTGTTAAGTGTAATGACCCATGAAGCTGCCAAATCATCTTTTTTAAGTTTCCTAATTTGCACACAATAAAGATTCAAATAATTTCCTAGAAATAGAATATTTGATTCTCCTTTTTAAGCATATGTGTTGCCAATCAAAAACAGATTTTACGTGATTTTTGGTTCCTTATTGTTGTATAAGTGCACGTTATGTCATTCAATAAAAATATAGCCTTCTAAAATTCTATATCTTTCTTTTGTTCTTGCTACAACTCTATATGAATTTTTCTAAATAACTAACAAATTTTTCTAGTCCTCAAACAACATTGGTTTTGATGTGTGTCCTGATAGCCAATATGAAAAGTTTAGAACGACGCTTTTGTATGGATTCCTAGAAATTCAAAACAAACACAAGACATGTCTAACCTTAAGAATCAATAACCTTCATACCAGGGCCTATGACTTTCCATAGGGGATTTCAATCAAGTCTTGTGTCCTGAAGAAGAAAGGAGTGAGGTGTGGTCCAACAAACCTCTATAATAAAATAGCTTCTAAAGAAACTATAAATCATTGTGGCTTGCAGGATCTTGGTTTTGAAGGATGTAGTATACTTGGTCAAATAAAATGCAAGAACCCCTCACTATAAAGGAGCATCTAGAACGAGCCTTTGCAAGTGAGGATTAGTGTAAGGTATGGAAAAAATCCTCAATTGATGCACTCCCAAGATACATGTCTAATCACAATCCAATACTCTTGAAGTTTTGCAAAATATTTAGAAGGAGGGAGGCCAAGTAAGGAAGGGAAGAAGATGTAGGTTTGAAAAGGCGTGGCTTTATGATTCAGAAGGATGTGAAGCTGTCCTTAAGGGATCATGGATTCTAGGTGATTCTGCTTTCAATAAGTTTACTCGAAAACTCAAAAACTTAGGAGAGTAAGGAGCAAATAATTTTGGGAACATATTAAGGGAATTTAAGAATCTAAAGAAAAATCTTTCAAACATGGAAGGAAAATGTTGTCATCGAACCTCGTCGACAATGCTTAAGAAACATATCTAAGAGCACCAAACGCAATGTAGTGAAAGACACATCACGTAGGAACAAAAAAGACTCGTTTTAGAAAGGTATGTTTTATTCTTCTTCTATGCAGAATCTAGAAAATGAACATGGAGGAAAGAGACGAGGAATAGAAATAATGATGACAAAAACAGAGGCGAAGAAAATGAGTAAGGTAAGAGGAGAATTAAGAAGAGATGTGAAATAGAGTGTGTGTTTGACTAATAGAGAGTTGAAGGAAAAGATAAGAAAGAAAGAAGAGGGACGAGTGTGCACGTCGGGTGGCAGGGTGCATTCAAAAGGTACAAAATGAAGGCGTTGAGGGGTAGGGCATTTTCAACACAATTGGCCCACGTGGCCATAGTTTAAACAAAATTTGACCCGACTAGGCTACTGTCCAACTTGATGCAACATCTGACCTAATGAAATTTGGAGGCGCCCTCGAACTGGCATGTTTACTATGCAAATGATTAGGCCACATGTCTTGTCTCTGATAAAGACGTTCCTGGCCTAGCGCTTTCATTTTTGGGATGTGTCCGCAAGTTGACATGTTCACTCAAAACAAACTCTTCCTTGTATATAGTCTGCAACTAGATTCATTTCGGTAAAAAGTTTATCGAAATGGCCTAGTTACATTAATTACCCCAATGTAGAGCCATAAATTCTATTAAAAGAATCAAAAATTGATATAAGGATCATGGTTGAAGACGACGACCAATTGGTATAGTGTTAACTTAATATTACGGGGACCTGTTTCAAATCATGAACTCTCAAAACTTGAAAAGTGTCACAAGCTCAGTTCATGGTCCCATCACTCCTAATTTTGAATTGAATTCACTAAAGAGAGGTAAAGGAAGCCTTATTCCAAATCACCTTACAAAAGCATCAAGTATTGATAACACATCTAGTATTTTTTATTAGAAATTCTGGCCTATAGTAAGGAACGACATCACAAGGAAAATCATGAATGTCATCAATGGGAATTGATCCAACAAAGCTAAACAAAATGTTCATTGTCCTAGTAAAGTAAAAAAAAAAAATCCACTTTTCTTAGCAAGTTTACGCCTATTAGTCTATCTAACGTTATTTTCAAAATCAAAATGAAAACATTGGCTAATAGACTTAAACAAATTCTACC
The DNA here is from genome assembly GCA_026586105.1 of Hylodesmum podocarpum. Taxonomy (NCBI): domain Eukaryota; kingdom Viridiplantae; phylum Streptophyta; class Magnoliopsida; order Fabales; family Fabaceae; genus Hylodesmum; species Hylodesmum podocarpum. The sequence continues at coordinate 6,686,486 of JALJEV010001432.1, read as the reverse complement.
TATTATAATAAAGGAAACATAAAATGCTTTTGTTCCAAATAGAATTATAATAGATAACACTCTCGTTACTTTTGAGTGTTTCCATTATTTAAAGAAAAAATCCACTAAAAAACATGATATTATGATTTTAAAGTTAGACATGTCTAAAGTGTACGATCAAGTAGAGTGATCATTTATTTAAATTGTCCAAGACCAAATAGGTTTTCCTCAAAGTTTTAATAAGGTGGCTACTGTTGATTAATTTTATTTAAAAACAAATTATGATCCTCAATTTTAAAATTACATATAATTAAAATAAAAGGTTTCATCATATATATATATATATATATATATATATATATATATATATATATATATATATATATATATATAAAAAGATGAATTTTATGTCTATAAAGTAGATTAATGAAATCAACAAACTAATGAGTCATCAAATGAGACATCACAACATTAAGATAAGTATCGTTCTCAACAGCTAATTAGATATGTACATACTTTAATCAATAAAATTGTATTTTTGCATATTTTGGTAAGAAGCTCGTTGTCATATCAAGTATGAGGAAACTAACAACTCTTTTTGTAAAAAGACGAGGCAAATCAGAACAATGAGAAAGATCTGATGCAAAAAGGAAAATACTTTTTTTTTCAGCATTTATCCTTCCCTTTTGCAAAAAGTTTTCATCTATGATTTAACATCTTGTGAAGAAGTATTAAATGTTCATGGTAGTGCAAAACGCTTCTAATAGATGAATTGAAGATGTTGAAGTTGTTAAGTCTAACGGCTACTTTAAGTTTCCATATATATAAAAACTAAAGATTAAATATTCAAAGTTGAACAAGTCGAAACTTTTTAAGTTTGAAAATTCAAGTCTCTCTTGTAGAATAGTCTTAGTGTTATTAATTATATATTTCTCTTTGTGTAGAGGTTGTTTTAGTTAGAAAAAACCTATTTGTAAAGCTTTTACCCCTAGTAGTAGATGTTAACCTAAAAAGACTGAGTTGAAAGAATATCTGGGTTAACATAAAAAATTATGTTTAAACAATACTTCTATTTAGCCTAAAGAGGTTGTGTGAAAGAATACTTGTATAGTTAGAAGTTGTTGAGGTTAAATAATATTTGTAGCTTGTTGAAGATAGTAAAATCTTAGTTGTTGCTAAGTGTAAAGATAAAAACACAAGAAAATGACTGAATTGTATTTTAAAAACGGTTTTTGCAAGCTTTTTATTTTTCATTTAAAGATGAGCCTGATAGATATCAAACATAGACTTTTTTAGATGAAATAAAAGATTTTTAATAAAGATAAAATTCACACAGCAAGCATACACTAATGTAAAATTAGCCTATAACGTCGCCTTATACATTAGTAACTCTAATAATAAATGTTATAATATGAGCATTATTTAGGAGGATGACTTAAATAAAAACAAAAAGGTTGAGGATAATGAGAGTCTTTCACTTGTTGATGATGCATTAAAGGATCTCATGGATGACCTTTTTACCATATTACTAGCCTTGCGGTGAAACCCTTTACAAACTCCATTTCAGAAAAGAGAGTTTTGATGTTGATAATGACAATGTCCCCATGTACATAGCACTTCTAGATGTACTAGAGATTATTTCAGGGAATATCATGTTAAATATCTTGGTTATACAACTTTGGGAAATGGCAGTACATATTTTCTTTTCTTTGGGAATATCATGCATATAGTTAAAACTGTTTATTCATATACATATTTTCTTTTCTTATAGTTTACCTGCACTCGTTGAGCAAAAACCATGGTACATTAGAGATATATGGATTTCTTGACCCTCAGTCCATACAAAAAGTTGGCAATCACAAAATCTCAATTCAGCAATACATGTAGACATGGCTGAGTGAATCAAGAAAACAAATATTTTTAGCTTCATACATTTCTGGGTTAGTTGATATTCCTATATCATACTTTTAATATATTAAATATAATGTTACTAATTTTATCTTGTACATTACAGGTCTCATTGGCAGTTTATAGTTCTTATTTCCAAAGACTATATTGTAGTTTGGTTTTACTCTTTACACCATAAACCTTCTATCAATATGAAGACATTATTACATAAGTACCTTTAAAATGCCTTCAAATATTTATTTTTTTTAATAAAGAATCATATTAGTACTGTATAATAAGTTTTAATCTTATTAGGGTCATTGCTGATGCAAATGTTTTGAGTGAAATGATTAATTGGAGAGGAAAACATACCGAATTTATTATTCCCAAGGTATGCAATTCATATTTAAACATTTTTCTCAATTGGATTGTTAATAATGTTATCTAACTGAATTTTATCAATGTAATGTAATAAACAAATTGAGTCATTTGAATGTGGCTATTATGTCATGTATTGGATGAAGGTCATTTTGACTTTCCCTGTCATGAATTCCTAGCATGAGGTAATATATATAATAATCTATTCATATAATTATTCAAAGAAAAACATCTAAAAGAAAATTATTAACCAATATATTTTCATAAAATGTTTTAGATATTTCAAAGTGCTGACTCATTACAATATGATGACATTGAAAATATTCGAAAAGAATGGGAAGCACATCTAGTTTAAATTTCGAAAGCTTTATAGTATTGACATCCTACAAAAAGAGGTAATTAAAAATAAAAATGATTGTTATTTTTTTAATGATTCCAGGTTATAGAATCTAAGGATTTTGGTTAATTTTGTTAAATGATTTCACGTGTTTGTTAATGCAAGGATCCACGCGTCTGGTGCTACTCTTTGAGGATGTTGGATGGTTGAAGATTCAAGGATTAGTTGTTATACTAATTTTTTATTAGAGTGTTGTTTAAAATTTGTATTTTGACTTAGTATCAATTCTTGTTAACTTTTTAAAATATATTTCCTTGGTTTTTAAATCAACAGTTATACCCATAAGGAATCACTTTATGTCATTTTTTTCTCTTCTCAGCTAAAATTTCCTACTTGTATTGGAATTGGTTGTTGGGTGTCACATTTCACCTTTTGGTGGAAGTGGCATGGAGTGATCTTTTTCTTCTTTCAGGTACAAGCCATGACAGGTTTTTCAGGAGAAGAACCTGATTCTTCCATATGTTTCCAATGTTGATTGACTTAAATATTGTATGATAGCTGATTATTGTCAACAGTGGAAAGCTTTTTGTGACATAATGCTCATTTTTAGGTGTTGACAACTTTTTCTTGGTTCATGTTAGCCTTGTTCCTGTTCTAAATGTTGTAGATATTGTTTGTATCAATACTCTTCCTATTGAAGTAATGATGTTGTTTTTTCATTTGTTTATTATTCTCTTAGTTGCTTTATAGATTGTGAATGGATTAGTGTTGCAGGTGTTTCAACTTAGGTGTAGTGTAATGTGTATGATTATTGAACAATTTTTAGTGCTTGACTTATAGTTGTTTGAAGTTTATATATATATTGCTAGAACAATGACTTATTAGTTGTTGTGTTCAGGACAAATTAAGGTGTTCATATTGTTATGTTTTCTCACGTATTAATGGTCCACATTGTCTGATCTGTAGCTGAGTTCCTTAATTAACTTACTGCAGAATGCAAAACGAAAGAAATGTGACAAGTGTTTTGGAAACAAACCTCGTGGGACTCATCATTGTCGAGTTTGCCGAAGTTGTATTCTGAAAATGGTATGTTTGTTGGATGTTATTTTGAGATTCAATTTTGTATTTGAGTTCACGAAGTAAGGATTTATTTCGACCTTTTTGTTTAATGGCTAAATTTGATGTAGGAACATCATTGCTTGTGGATAAATAAATGTGTTAGTTATTAGAATTATAAGGCTTTCTTTGTTTTTGTATTTTATGTCACCATGGCAAGTTTTTATTCCATGTTATGTGTTTTGATTTGGCGACTATTTATTTTGCGGTGAACAGGATTCCCATTTGACATAAGCTTTTGCAATGTGCAGGTCATATTTATAAGTTGTGTACTTCAGAAGGATTGGGATTCCATTGAAGATAGTTCTCTTAAAATCTTTTATGTAAGTTGAATGTTATAATTTGAATGTTTTAATAATATGCAATAGATTTGTATCACATGTATTTTCCTCATGTCATTACATGTCTCTTTCTAGATATTTAATTGAAAATAATCATAATTTAGTCATTTTCCTCTAATTGAAAATATATTTTGGTCATCTTTTGGTCTATTAAAACAACTTTTTGTTTGGTTTTGTTGACTTTGGTTAACTTTAGGTTTTATATATCAAAAAATTAATTTTTTTAAAAAAAGTATTTTTAAAGTCAGTTAATAAAACAAATTGACATTAAAAAATTATTTTTCTTTTATTTTTGAAATACCTTTAACGTCTGTTGCATGATAGAACCGGTTTTAAAAACAAAAAAGTAATGTTTGTTGCTTACTTAAAACTCATGCAAAAGAGACATTTAACGTCAATTAAATATTCAACGTTAAAAGTCCTATTTTTTAACGTTGGTTACATAACCGACGTTAAAAGTTGTGGCTTTTAGTGTCACCCCCAATTAACGTTGGTTTTTAACCGACGTCGTATAGTAATTAAAACAGTAGAGCAATAAAGAGAAACATCAAGAGATTTATATTGGTTCATCTTATTAAAATTACGTCTAGTTTTTTAGTTACAGCTAAGATTCAATTATTTCAGAGTGAAAACAAATATTATTTGACCTCAACCACTTTTGACTAATCCAAGTATTATTTAGCCACGACCTCTTCAGTCTAACACTAAATATTGTTTGAACTCAGTTTCTTTAGGCTAACAACTCTAAATATTCTTTCGCGACAAGTACTATTTGATACCGGTGTCTTCAGACTAAACTACTACCTAGGGTGTGGATTTACAAAGGGTTGTCTAACTTAGAGAAATCTACCTCTACATGGACAAGGTTATGCAATGAAAAATATTTAAGAAAGGCTTTTATAAGAAAACAAAATTTTATTGAGCAATCTTTTAGAGTGCTCTCTAATTTCAAATCTTCATTCTTTAACCTTTAAATAGATGGAGAGCTTGAAGTAGTCGTTAAACTCGACAACTTCAAATTTTTCACTCCATTTGATGAAAATAGATCCAACGTTCCAATGCTTTTAATGCATTCTTGAGATTTCAACTTCAGAAATACAAAGTATTTTCACAATCTGAGAATTTCATACACAAATGTTGAAGTTCTTTTTGTAACGAATCTTTGTGTCAGAAAAAATTTTCTTTTACTTTGATATAACATGTCTTTCCATAAAGATCTAGTTAATTTCCTCATACTTGATTAGAACACGTGTTTTCTTGATAAGACTCTACATAAAATAGAATTTTGATACTTAGAGTCTGTTTGTATAGAGGCAAAAGATAGAACTGAAACTTATCTTATTTATTTTTTAGTTTTGTCTGTCATCTCATTAATTTGACTTGAGCTCTGTCTGAGATGCATTGTTCGTCAATTGAGTATTTATCCATCTGGTTGCTTCAAAACTATGAAAGCTTCAACCATCTTATAAATGTAAACTTTTATCTTAACAGTTTGTAATTATCAAAATTTAGGGACATAATCTAGCTTTTAGGAAATTTGACTTAACACTAAGAATTGGATGTGGTCTTGAGATAAGACGAACCAATATAAAAATATTTCTTATTATATCTTCATTTATTTGCTCTTGTTTCCACTAATTGGAGTTGACTTGATCTAAATATTATCCTTTTCGAAAACTTTGCTTTGAAAAACTAAGTCTAACTTATTAGAGACACACTCTAAAAATCTTGTGTCTAATTTATCAGATAGTACAAAAAAGTGTTTTGTAAAAGTTTATAATTTTTTTTAACACAATTCAACTTCGTTCTTATCTTTTGGTATTCATATATGTGTTAAAATAATGTCTTTGTTGATTAAGGAAACCTTGTAAGGAATTTAAACAAAAAAGAAATGAGCATTAAACAAGGGGTCCCATGTCCCCATCTTTTCATAATGGGAGCTGATATTTAATCAGCTTTACTAACCCAAGCAATCTAGAGTGGTAATCTTCATGGAACTCGCATTTCCCTGAAGACGCCAATCACATCTCATCTTTTATTTGCTGATGAGAAAGTAGTTTTTAAAATAGAAAATACTCAAGAGGTTTCTTATTTGTCCCTTTCACTCAAGAATTACGAGAAAGTATCTGGCCAACAAATAAATTTCCAAAGTTATTAGTTATCAACCTCCTAAATGTGCTTACTACCAAAATCAATAAGCTAACACAATTGTTGCAAGTTAAGGTAGTGGAAAGCCATGAAAAATATCTAAGGCTTCCTACAATGATTTGTTGCTCAAAAAAACATGTGTTCAATTTTATCAAAGAAAGTTGAGAAGAAATTAAAAGATTGGAAGGAGAAATAACTCTTAAGAGCTGGTAGAGAAATCTTGATCAAAATTGTGGTTCAAGCTCCCAACCGTATCTATTTGTAAATATATCTGAAAGTTTAATAGCACATTTTTTCTAGGGTGATTTAGTTGATGGAAGGAAATTGCATTGGATGAAGTGGGAGAAAATTGCAAGAGCTAAACTAGAAAAGGGGGCTAGGATTCAAAATGATTCAAAAATTAAATGATGCAATCCTAGTTAAGCATTGGTGGTGGATAATTAACTCCGAGAACTCATTGATGGCTAAAGTCTTGATAGTACATGAAAGCTGGCCAATTATCATAAAGGTAAAGAGAGCTAATTGAAGAAGGATTGGTATGGAGAATTAGAGATAGAAATCAAGTTATTATTTCGGGGGATAGATGGCTTCTTAATACACAAGGTGGTAGAAACCATAAAGAACCACACACCAACCTCTAGCAAAATAGCCTAGTTCTAGTGCTCTAATTTGGTTACCAAATAAATCTTTTCAATTCCCATTCATTATACTTCCATTCCTAACAAGATGATTTGGAAGTTTAACCTATTTGGTTGCTACACAATCAAAACGGGCTAAAAATTAGCAACTAACAAGAGGTCTCATTAACGAGTTTCTACCACCACAACCTCAACAAATATGTGGAAACTGTTTGGAAGAGTAACACACTCCCAAAGTGTTAACATTTAGTGTATAGAACTCACCACATTTTGAAGGATATTTAAATGTTCATTTTCTAAATTTTAATGAAAAATTGTTAATTCCCTTTATAGACCTTTTACATAAAAATGAAAAAAATGTTATGGATTAATATGAATATTTTACAAACGCAAATTTTTCAGTGGTTCTAGCCTCTTTTAGAATATTTATAACATCTTTTTTTATAAATCGTTTTATTCAGATTTACAAAATTTGAATTTGTTAAATTTCTTTGACAAAAGTGTTCCTAATAAAATCGTTACCGATAATTTTCAAAATATCATATATGGTTGGTCATATAATCGTGGTTATATAGATGTTTTTTATGAAATATTTTTAATTTCAAATATAAGAAAATTTGTTAAATTCAATTATTTTTTTGATAAAAAAATAATTGATGCAGTTCCAAATGGAATAGACCATTAAGGAAAAATCTTGTCACTAGGGATATCACCTCAGACCCCAAAGTTAAGGTTGAAGATGAGACACATGCTTTGTTGGGGTGTGAACACATTAGAAACATTTGGTTTGCATCATAGCTAGGTATTAGAATGGAACAAGTTGAAGGAACAAGTTTCACATAATGATTAAGAAACACCATGGTGAACCTCGACACAACATTATAGTTAGGATTTTTAGCCTATCTATGTGATTTGGAAAGATAAAAATGAATGGGTCTTTGAACAAAAGGTCACCCCCACTCTAAGAATCCTAACTACAGCTAATTACCTTCACACACAACCTAACTAAATGAGGGATCAACAAGAGAAACTCAACCAGATTTAGAGACCCCTCAACTAGGTCTAATGAAGATCAACTTTGATACCTCTATCAAAGAAAGAAAGGGTAGAGGCTTGGGTTTCGTTTACAAAGACCGTGGAGGAAGGGTGTTGTAGCAACAACACATTTTCAACTTATTTGTGTCCACCCAAATGTAGTAGAAAACATGGATTTTAGGTTGATCATTTCTTTAGCCAACCAACTACTTTTTCATCACGTGACATGTGAATCTTGTGTCAGCTTGTAAATATAATACCATCCTTGATTACATGGCAAAAAATCAATGTGGTGCAATTTGGCAAAGTTTATATAAAAATAAGACCCGTTGGAAACATTTTACAATTGAGGTTTGTTTGTTACGGAGGTGCCACAGCGCAGCATGAGGCGCCATGGCAGGAAGCGCCTCTGAATGTTACACAACGCATGGATCCTCCACTAAAGTTGCACGTAGTGGGGTCCACGAAGGTAACATCTGTTGTAGTGCCTCCACGAAGGTAACGTCTGTTGTGGCGCCTCCTTGTGATCAAACATGGCCCCACGAAAGTTACTCTTCCTGTGGCGCCTTTGTAAAATCGGTAAGAAGTGGTCCTCATGGAAGTTACGTTACCTGTGACACCTCCCCTTCATTTTTGCAACGACGGCGCCTGCAAAGATTACAATTCCTTTGTGCCTCCACAAAGGTTACAACAGCCGCAATGCGCCTCTTAAACATTGTAATACAAACTAAATAATAAAATTATAATATACATAATAACCATATACATACAATAAATTATAATATACAAAACTATTTTCAAAAATTTTAAAACAAACAAATAATTTTCCTGAATAAACGCAAACTAACAATAAAAAAAATATTATTATTCAAACTAAACTAACTATTCTAATATTAAATTAAATTATACAAACTACACTAATTATTCTAATATTCAAACTACACTATATATTATAATAAAAATTCAACTAAACTATACAAAAAAAAATTTACAGTAACATAAAAAATTTAACTAAACTAATTTGTCTAAAAATCTATACTTAATTTTTTCTACACTAACCTTTTTATAAACTAATTTTCTATACTAACAAATTCTACATAATATTATTTTTAACTATATCCAACAAATCCTACACTAATACTGTAATTACATTTTAAAAAAAAATTAATGCAACAACTAACCTGAACAGGGAGATAAAAACATGGAAAGAAAAAAAAAATTGAAACTTTGTTGCCTGCACTGCACCGGTGGAAAGGGGAAGAAAAATTGGGAAAAGGGGGGACAAAGAAAGTTTTACGGTGGGAGAATTTATAATGGGGTCCAGTAAAGGGAGGTGTCATCACCTGCTGCGCCTCCCAGCAACGGTTATAAATTTTTCAATTAAAACAGTCAGAGTAGTTATTATTGTTTGATCTGTCAGTAGAAGTTAGAAGCTGCAGTATGGTAAGGCACCTCACATTTAATTGATCTACATGGCCTTTGATGATGAAACATCTGTTAGTAGAAGTTAGAAGTCGCAACATGATAGGGCACCTTACATTTAATTGATCTACATGACCTTTGATGAAACTTCCGTCAATAGAAGTTAGAAGCCGTAGCACGGTAGGGCACCTCACATTTAATTGATCTACATGGCCTTTGATAAAATTGCCTTTAACCGTAACGTCTTCTTCTTCATTGGCCCACTTATCTAGCAATGTTGACTTATCCAAACATGTAAAAAAGACGTCGTGACTAGTGCGCCTTCTTTTTAATTGGGTCACGTGTCCGTACATTATAAAACTCAAATGCAATATGGTGTCTCATTACAGCTGAAGACGTCATGTGACGCGACACCTTTTAGAAACAACCCATATTTATAATTAGTTTATAACTGAGTCCATTTTCATATTTTATTTTTTCTAAATGAGCCCAGAACGGGTTTTTTTTTTTTTTTTTTTTTTTTTTTTTGGCTGATTGCACATATGTCCATTGTATCTTACAAGATTGCTGGACCTTCTTAGGAAACAGAAATGTTAGTATTTTGTCTCATGTAAAATGTACAGCAAACATTGTTGCTCGTGGAGTAACTAATTTAGTTTTTTTGTTTAAGGACTATGTGGATTGAAGATGTTCCCTCTTCTGCCCAATCTAATGCAGGCCATAATTTCTTCTTATTTAAAAATCATGGTTTAGCTTTAAAAAACATATATGCTTTTAGAGTTTTAAAATAATCACACCTTTTTAAGAAAATTAGTAATTTAGTTTAAAATATTAAATTTGTCAACAATTATAATATTTTTCCAAAATTACATTTGTAATTATTAAAACTAACTATAATCCTTTCTTTTATTTAATTAATAAGTGGAAAGATAATAATGGAATTTTAATGTCTAGTTATCAAATTGAAAGATTCTCAGTATTGATAATACATATTCCTTTTGATCTAGTTTAATTTTAATTATTTTGTTATGAAATAAAGACATCTAGGAGATAGTTTCTCCGGTTCATATATTTATAATTAAGAAATATTGATTTATTTTTTTTATATAGATCGAGAAGGAAGATGTAGAATGAAATTCTAATAGACTTTATTATTAAATTTAACTGATTTAAGTTTTGCTAAACTTGACAGGAAAGAGAAAGAAATGATTTATTGTATTTATTACTAACTAATAAAGATATAAGAATCTTATAAAAAGTGTCAAAAACGAGTCTTTTAGAAAGGAATAGAGGAAATATTTAACAAAAATAATAATAAATAACATAATTTTATATTTTATAATAAAAGTATTTCTCTACTACAGTTAAATAAATTTAGGTTTAACTTGCGAAAGACAACTATTGACTAATATGAGCTTCATATGTAAAGTTATTACGTAGATAAGACCCTTTAAATAGTATATATGCAAAGAAGGCGCAAGACTCATTGACATAAAAGCGTTAGGCCCACTAACGCAACCAAGTTTGAATGTTCCGGACTAATTGATGCATTCATCTATAAAATGGTGCGAGCAATGGAAAATACTAATATGCTTAGCACATTCCACAATTTAAAAATAAAAATGTATAATTTTTTAAAAAATGTAGTTGTGTGAATATATTTTTTAAAAAAATGTATAATTTTTTAAAGATATATAATTTAAAGATTACGGTCACATTGGTTACGATGATTACACTTTCTTTCTCTGACTACATGTTCATGGTTACCATGGTCACATGTTTTACCTCTCCTATTTTTTTAACTTAAAGCATATTATTTACCTTTTTATTTTTTTTTTCTCCTATTTTTTTAACATGCATATTATTACCTTTTCTTAGTTTTTCTATTTTCAAATTGTAGAATATGCTAAGCATGCTGGTGCTTTTACATGGCTGATACCATTTTCAAGATAAATACATCAACAAAATTGGTTGGGTCAATCACTCCAGTACTTTTAAATTTGTTATGCCAATAAATCTAACACCTTCTTTGTAAAAAAACTCACAATTATCTATATTTTTACTTTTTATTAATAGCACTATAGATAAATAACTAGATAACTAATTATAAAATATATAATATATATATATATATATATATATATAAATTGACTGATTAATTAATAATTATGGACTAAAATATATTTTTAATGGTCCGATAACCTTGCAAATGGGACGATAATGGTCAATTAGCCGCGGAATGCTGAAGCTTCCTTCCGGTGACTGACTTCGTGCGACTTTTTGCTTTGATTCAGCCCAAAATGATACCTTCACTGTGTCCTCTCCTTTGGGCTATTATTAGCTTGCTCTAAACATTATATGAAAGATAGCCCATTATATTTTGGGCCCAATAGGATATTTTGTGTATAACGGTACATGCTAGAAAATAGATTTGACCAATTATTATAGTTGGCCAATCCTTAAATTAACCAGTTGAGCAATTAAGAAAAGTACATTAAATAAATTCTATGAAGTTTATGTGCACTTAGAAAAGGAATGGCAAATGAAAACAATGTTATACCCTAATCAAAATTTAGTCATCGTTCAATGGCTATTGTTAAGATAACAGAGGTACAAGTCATTAATCCATTACAGGTAATTATGTTACGTGATTCAGTGGTCATTTGTAGAATATCGCGCTTTAATCAAAGATTTTGCGTCCTTTGAAAGTGATTCGCTTTAAAAAAACTAATAAATTTGGTTGAAAAATCAACCATGGAAGTTATAATTACTTGCACATTCATGTCTGTACGAGGAACTACACATTATTAAGCAGTTAGGTCCTGAATTATGGAAAACCATTATATCTAATTATTTTTTCGTTAAATCTAAGACTATTGCTAGATTGAAATTTCAAATTCATAATACGATTTATTAGTATTTGAAGCGCGACTAAAGCGAAAAGGAACGCCAGTTTTTATATATCAAATATTTACAAAGTGTAATCGGGTAATATTTTCTTAAACAATTTTATCTTAACTTATATTTTTTTATTCTACAATTTTTTATAATAAAAAATAAATTAAATAACATTTCTTAATTTCCATAAAAAAAACTGAATATATGTGTGTAATTAATATTTAATCTTTTAAAAAAAAATTATTTGAGTTCGGTCATGTTTTTTTTTTTCAAGTACGAATAATAAAGCTACATATCACGAGTTTTTTTTTATCAATATTATTTCTGTTTATATATTTAACTAAAAACTGTAAGTATTGCCGGGGATGGAAGTGTAAATCTCAATACAATTAAGAGGGGGAGAAATAATATGGTACTTGCATCTTCCACAGAAAAAGATTAATTGTAATTTACTCACTTTATGTAACCATACTTTTTTTTTAAAAAAAAAGAAAAAGAAACTCAAAAATGTAGTTGAGATTTGGAAGGGGAATTGATTAACCTTTTAAAGAAAATCATATATATAAATATAAAATATTTAGGTTGCACCTTGCTTAAGGGTCACAAATAAAGCCTAGACTGATAAATAAATAAAATAAAACCTAGAAACTGCGCGCGTGTGAACCGCATCTCAGTTATTGAAACCGTGCAAAACACAAAAGTACGATATGTATATCTCTGTGAGTTGAACAGATAAAACACTAGATCATACTGTGACACTCTGAGAGCATATATGAATATAATTACATACTGTGTAATGAAAAATACTAAACGTATATTGGTATATACGTCCTATTTTTAAGTTAATTGAGATAGAAATAATATAAAGATAGGAAGAAGAAAAAAAGTAACAGACATAATAAACTATATAATAAAAAATGAAAAAGAGAAATAAATGTAGGTTTAAAATAATGTGGTAAAAAAACATGCATGGGGCCAAGCACGCATTCATGCATACGGAAGGATCCAGGTAATTGATTGCACAAGTCGATATTTTGTAACATTTTTGTGAACCAAAATGTAAGCTATAGTTTTGATAGGGTCCAAGGGAATCAATATAGTTATTGTCCTTCACCGAGAATCAACCATCAATCGATGATTAAGTAATGTAGACCATTAATTTTATTTTATCCTGCATACTGTATACATATGAATTGAAAGTGAAATTGGTTGCCAAAGTTGACGTTAAGGGAACGACGACTTTATAATATAAGGTCCCCCCTTCCCTATACCATATAATTAACACACATGAACACTGTGATATAAGTGCTTGACCCCTCTGGACAAGGGCAACCTTTATTTTGCACGTCCTTTCTGCCACATGCTTTACTTAATCCAATGTATCGTATCCCACAAGAGGTTCTGACCATTTATTTGGCTATTGCCTGAATCATATGGTGTTTCCTATTTTGCATTTAAGGTTGGGGTCGGTAACGCTGAGAGTTTTGCATTTCACCAAAATAATAAATAAATAAATAAATCTATTTTAATACATCTTATAATAATGACAAGTCAGTTTTGTAAGATTAAGTTAAATTTATAATCTAATTTTTTAAATAATATTAAAGTCTATTTTAAAATTATTTATATTCAGAAATTAAGTATGTTATATATATATATATATATATATATATATAAATGGGAAATAATCAACTTTATAAGATTGTTAGACCTGTAACCAACCATTATAATATAAAATATGTATTTAATATTAATTAAATTCTTAGAACTCATTTTTTTTATTTTCGGTGAACTAAACTGTGAGAGATTAATTTCTTCGTGGTCTAATATTTGCTCTGGTGGAGGGAAAAGGGAAGAGATAGATTTTGATGGACGAGAACGGAAGAGAGATTTCAAAATTAATTTATGCATTTTCTGATCAAGTCTTGTTCACATTGCAGAGATGGAGAATCAAATATCTTTTAACTTATTTAAGAAATTTGGTTTTTTATTAGACGTTTATTGATATTTTTTGTTTTATCTAACATCATTACTAAAGAAAATGTTAGTTTATACCTTATAAAATTTTAATTATAAGGGTATTAAAAATTTTAAATACTATATATCGAAATAGGATACATGGCATATACTAGTATAATATAAGAAGAATTATATAAAATTTATTACACTAACTATAATAATATTTTAATATAATTATATTAATTACATAACATGTTGACAGTGATACGAGAAGGTGATATATAGTTGTGGTAACAATGCCAATAGTAAGGTATGGCAACAATGTTTGTTGGACGGTAGTAGCACAGTAACAATAATGATGGTAATGAAGTGAAGAAGGTGATAATAGGACCATAATAATGACTGAAGAAAAGTTATAATATGTGGTAACGATTATGCATGGTGGTAATGGGCCGGGCGATCAAAAAATAATAAAAGAATATTAATTAAGTGAGATATAAAAATAAATTATTATTTTTTAAATATTGTGTACTTGAACCACAGGTATCCTCTGACTTAATAATTGATACTCTTTGGTCCAAAAAAAATTTCACACACAAACAAATCAAATATAAATTTTTCGATCTCACAACTAAAGAAATATTGATTATCATAATATTATCTTGGTTATCATTTGTCTTCAACTAAAATAACTTGTTGACAAACCAAGTTAATAAACAATTATAATATCACAATAACAAAAATATTGAATAAATTATCCTCTCTTTTCTTTTGAAATAATTAAATTATACTACTTTTTATTTAACTATTAAAATTTACACTTCATTCTCGTGATAGATAACACGTGTTATATTCTAATTCTTTTTTAATTTTAAAAGACACTTTCCATGACCAGAAACTAGAACAACTCTTCTAAAGAATTATTTGTTTTCCTTCTCTGTTACTATTATATTTTCAGTAGTTATCAAACTTATGATTTATATGTTACATTAATGTTATTTTAAAATTTTATAATATTGCATTAACTATGTAAGAAATGACATGCTTTGTGATATTCTTAGAATTATATTGAAATCTCACACATTTTAGTTTGTTTTTAATATTTATAGTTACATTATCAAATTATAAAAATACCTTTATCATTTTATTTTGGTAGTATACTTGTATAACTTGTTAGTCATGCTCCAATAAAAGAATACTTTATAATTAACTAAAAACTATGGTTGATTTAAACACAATTGTGTGTTCAATCCACATACATGTGGGAAGAGTCCTGTAATGAAAAAATGTGGTACAAACTTTATAAATTCAGCCATTGAATTTTAAGATAAATTTTTGGTATTTTTTTTTTATCAGTATGAAAAGATAACTAGAAAAATAATTACAGTCTAATGAAAGAGTCACCGCAAGAGAGCATAAGCTAAAAGAGTTGAACTAATCTGTTGTGCACAGTTATTTATTTTTTTTTTTAAGAATTGTGCACATTCATTTTAGTTTATATAAAAGTTTCTTTTGTCATATATATTTTCATTGTAATATAAAATCAATGTTTTTACAACCTTAGCAACATATGGCATCGATTAACTATATATTATATAATGAAATGCCATATGATTATTCAAAATGAAAATTAATAATGCATATCTTGGTGCCATATTAATTAGTATATAACTCCCAAAATATTATTTAATCCATCTAAAACAATTATTATTTATTTGCTGATATATGAATATCAAGATTAAATTAAAATTCGATGATTTCAAATTTCCTGAAAACTAGAGAAAAAAATATATAAGGATGGATCATAGTAGAGCAAAATTTAATCATTTTCCATGGACAAAAATAACGGTTCTAAATTTTATAAAAATGAAAATAGAAGAAAATAATTTTAAGAACTAAAGTCCAAATTTATTCATTTCATAAAGGCCAATAATATTTAACTTTTGTATTTTTAAAAATGAATTATGTGTTAGACAAAAGATACTTAATTAAATATGAATAATTTTTAGAATTTTTGTAAACTTACTTAATGAGAACGATCTTAATCTAATAGTTAATTCTTAGTGAAATTCTATGTTGGAAGATTGTGTCCATAAAAATTATCAAATGGGGTAGGTTGGTATATATATAAAAGTTAAAAGGGGTATGTTAAGGCAAAAGCTTATTCGTGAAGTAAGTAATTTTTTAAATAATGTAACATTTGATTAAGGTCGTAAGACTCGAAAGTCTACGTTGTAACAAGTGTAGAAATTTAATTAATAGACTAAATTTAACTAATAGATTTAAGAGAGTCTAATTTTTTTTAAAAAGATAATATTTATAAATAACATACAAATTCATCTGTAAACGAGACTCATCATTTGTTAATATTAAATATATATATATAACTCATTAATTCACTTATATAGCAATATTAAATAATAAATTTGTATAAATTCATCATTTTCATGTAAATTCATCAAAATATCAAGAAATAATTGAATATAACAAAACAATAAGAAATCAAAAACAAGTTAAATAGAACAATAACAAATTGAATGGAATAGCAAAGAAACTGAACAAATTCGATAAAAAAGTAAACAATTATATACATGACAGAATAACAAAAAGTCAATAACCAACTGAATAAAACGCAATAACAAGAAATTAAACATATTCAATCAACAAAAAATAATTAAATGCTTGACAAAGAAGCGCAAATTCGATCAAAATTTAATAGAAATTTATAAATTCAAGTCCAACATTTAAATTGAAAATTAAGAAATTTAACTTATGATAGAAATGGCACAAGCATGAACATAACCCTAATAAGTCAATAACAATCACTCACTATTGTGACGGAAAGGCCAAACCTCTGTATCGGATTTTAACTACAATCTCGAGTCTCAACCTTAACAGCGAAAGTAAAGGGAAAGAAGAAAGAGGAGATGAAAATTGATCGTCTGGAGATCGACAATAATCGCTCAATCTTTAATCACTCAATTGATCGCATAAATCACCGCTCAGTAAAAGGAAACCTAGGCTAAAATGCTCAATAAACTCAACCGCTCATAACACAGAGTATTTTGTGTTTTATCCTCAATGCCTAAACTCAGAGTATGACCGTAGACTCTAAAATTTATAACAAATTTAAGAGTTTATTCTGATTTTATTCAAAAAAAGTTTATTCTGAAGTTAACTGTGAAACACAATAATCTCTTAAACTCGTAAAAATCTACGAATTGACTTTAAATGAGAGACACAATAGTCTCTTAAACTTATAAAATTCTATTATTTAACTCTAAAATTTGATAATCATATCTTTATATAATAAATAAATTGAAACATAAAATAGACTTAGTAATATATACATGAATTATTTATCTTAAAACATAAATAACTGTCTTAGTTCGTGTGTATTTTACATTTAAAATTTTATTTAATTTTTTTAAAAGAGTGCAGCAATATAAGAATGCTTAAATAATTTATCGGTCACTGATTTATATATATATATATAGATAGATAATTAATTAATTTCAAAAATAATCTGAAATGTGTTATTCATGGGTATGAAGAGTTATGGGAAATATGTTATCCTAAAAAGTTATGATTAATGTGTTAATTAGTGAAGATTTATGAATAATTCTAAAATAGAAACTATAGACCGAAACTCTCTTCACCTAATCACCTATATTACAAGTTGGACAAGACAATGGAATAAAGAAAGAACACCATGCCATTAGTTTCTTGCTCATTCAATGTCGGCATGAAGTTAAAAAAAAAATAATAAAAAAACACTGCAATTATGATTTATTGTTAACGACGGCGGCACAGGCGGGTCTGGTCTGATTGATTATTGGCATGGATCTTGTGGGTTCAAAATTCAATTGCATCAAATGCATATTGGATCCTATTATGAGAATATTCATCTCGGCATTATTTGTAATTTTTTATATATATCAAGGGAGTTTTACTAATAGCAGACATTAATTATTTTATTTTTAAAATAAACTATTATTTTAATCCTTAAAATATATAACACTCCCACTCATTTTTGAAATTAAGAAAATTTTAAATAAATTTTTTAAAGTGGAACTTATCAATCATATTAATTATTCTTAAATTCAAAAAGTATATAATATAAATAATATTATTAATAAGTAACTAGAAATAAACAGACAATAAATAATTAGTTTTAATTAAGGCTTAGATAAAACATGACTATATTTATTTTTTAATTTTAAGAACTAAAATTGTAATTTTATAAACTTTGAAAATTAAAATGATAATTTATTAATCAAATTTTATTTCCAGATCATTAATTTAATTTTTTTTAACTGAATGAATCTGATAAATAATCACACATTTTTATATTCTATAATTAATTTCTGCTAACTATTTTATTATTTCTAATTTAATAAAAAAAAAGGTACATTGCATGACCCACTCAATAATTTGGCCCTGACGTGTGTGTCACCTGGTCTTTGAAAGGTTATTAAAGAATCAATTCCAAAAGAAGAAATATTAATAAAAGTTTTAAATAAAGAAAAAAATACAAGCACTCTGTTGTTAGTTACTGCATGAATGACCATGATGTCATCAAGTTGAAAAAGAAACAATACAAAAGGGATTAATTTATGTATTTTCAAAATAAATTTTTTATTTACTTTTGTCTTTCTGTAATTATGTATTTTTTATTTTGTGACAGTGTCTTGAATATTTTATATTTAGTAATATATAAAATTACTCTAATATTACTTAATATTTTTTTACTGAATAATGTCATCCCAATATTTATAAATGATGAGAGATCCTATCTTATAATTTATATTATTTGAGGTTAATATAAAAATTATTTAATACTTTATTAATATATATTGAATTAACTAATACACTTTTTATTATTTAAATTTTATAAAAATTAATACAAATAAGCAAGATGTTATATATTTTTTATTGATAAAAGTCACGTTTCTATCATGCAAATAATAACTTTAAGCTTAAGTGCAGACAGATCCTCCATCTTTTATCATATTAATTAGTTAGTTTATATAGTGTAATATTAGAAATATGTGTAGAATTTAATTAAAATACGGCGATAGGATAAATATTAATTTACACGATTACTTTGTTATAAATTACCATATAATTAAAAGATATTAACTTTTATAAAAATCACTTCAGAATTCATATATAGATAATTTTTAGTTATTCGTTGACAATGTAAACTTTTATGCTAACACTATATCAAAATTAAACTCGTTACGTTTAATCATCACACTTGTGTGTAAATATTTTTAAAATGTGTAAATATACTATGATAATAATATTTTCTCTGATAATATATTAATTAAAATAAAATTCTAATAAATTAAATACATAGTATTATTTTCTCATAGAACTTCTTCATTGTGTAAAAAAAAAAAAAAAACATAGGACTTCTTGGGGTTGTTGAGAAATTGATTAAAACAATACTATTTCATATTAATGCTTGAATGATGATAACAGTAATACAGACATATGACTGTACAAGCTGCATATATAGCCAATGAAAGACACACATTTAGAATCAGATAGGAACAATATCTGTGGTGGAAATCAGAGACATGTATGGTTAAATCTGCACCTAAATATTTCTGCTCTTTAATATTAGAACTGTATCGAGTTATTTGTTATTTCTTATCTAAGCTATCTCGTAGTAGATTCATTAAGTGTAGGTTTTTGTTAGAGTAATCCTTGCTTCAAGGGTTGATCAAAAAATTTAATTTTAAAAAAATAAAAATATTAAATAATTATTGAAAGAATAACATATTTATTATTTTAATTAAAATATTATTATTTTTATCATACATAGTCATGTCTGGCTTTAATTATAGGTATATCCGTATATGCTTCCATTTCTCACCGAGTCTATAGTCGAATTTATAGAATTTTCACAAGTTTACGAGACTTAGGTAGGTTCGCAAATCTACCATCCTTTTACTTCTCATAAATGGAAGGAAAGTATTTTGCATTTCTAACGAAATGTTACTTTCTCGGATCACTTTTTCTTTCCAAAATTTTTCTTTTGATACCTTTTTTTTCTTCTCATCGTAGATATTATAGAAGAATGGAAAATAAAAATCAAACAATAAAGAAAGGTTATTTTTTTAGTCATTCTCTTCTGTTCTTGATTCTAAAAATCGGGAAAATTGCAAAAAGTAAATATAATAAAAAATAGAGGGGTCAAAATAGATATTTTTTCTACTACTGATATAGCACTCTAAAAAAGTAGGTAAAAAAACATTCAACTAAACGTCTCCTTTTATTCAACAATTATAGTTAAGGATACTCAATTTCTATTATACTATTTATCCACCAAATTTATATCCTTATGGATTAATAAAATCCATCATTTATTATTAGGAATCTCAACAAAAAAAAATATTTTTTTACTGTACGTAGCAACATTTATTTTTTCCTGCTGTATAATGTTGATAAATTTAAGCATTTAATGGAATCAAGAACGTTATTTTAAATAAATGTAGTCATTTTTTCTATGTATTCATAGTTTTATTATTTTACTGTAAGAATCTCAACGAAAATATTTCTTTACCAACATATAACAACATTCTTTTATTTGCTATATAATGTTGATAAATTTAAGTATTTAAAGGAAAAAACATTAATTTAAATGTAATAATTTTTTCTATATATTCAGAATTATGTTATTGCGTACTCAATTTAATTTTAATGACAATAATATATATAGTACATATTATTACATTGTATAACTTTATATAAATATCACTTTTTTTATCTCTTAACATAATTAGTTAATATCCTTTCTTTTACTATTATTATATCTTTATATATAATTAGTTAATAACTTTATATAAATATCACTTTATACAAATTTCACAAATTATTATATCTTCCAGACAATGAATTATTCGTGTGTCTGGACATTCAGGCCAAGATGTTAAGTGACCATTTTAAACGTGTGAAAATTGTTATGGACAGCAATAAACGCTAAGCAATATATTTTAAAGAGACCAACATTTTTGTGATATTTTGAAATTTTCCATATATTTTCTTAAGACATTTATATGATATGTTTTTGCATATTTTAAAAAATAAGTTGTTTTTAAGTAATTTACGTGAAATAAACTATGTTAAATTTAAATGTGTATAAATTCTGAAAAAAATAATGTTAATTTTACCCACCTAAATCATTAAAAAATAACCTATATTTTAAAATGACGAAAAAAAATGTCTTAAAAAGATGTACAGGGAAAAACTAACATGTCACCAAAATATTAAGTGGTGTTTGAGTTGAGGAATTGTTTTTTATTTTTGTTTTTAATTTTTATTTAGTTTGAAGAATTATTTTCTTTTTTCATTTTCAATTTTCATTTGTTTAAATTGTGAAAACGGGAATTACAGTATTTTCTTATTTTCACTTAATTTTAAAAATATTTTCATAAAAAATACATTTTCACTACTACTTTTAATTTTAAATAAAAATAAAAAACATAAAGTAAACATCACCTAAAACGCTTTAAAACATATAATTAAACGTTTATGGTTGTGATTCACATACATTCCTCAGCGTTCTATTCTAACATTGAGCACCTTAGTACTTGGAGAATAATGTAAAAATATCATTTGACATTTACGGTTATTCTTCTTCAGTTTTAAAATAGTCGCTTAGCGCTAAGATTGAGCATTGAATGCCCTAACCAATAATTTAAATCATATACAACTTGCTCTCCATCACATAAATCGGACGTCGCAGTAAGGCGCGTAGAAATTATGTCTAGGACAGACGAAATTTTTTTATGTTTATTTATTTATTTATTTTTATTTTTATTTTCTTACATTTTTTTTATTTTTTGAATAAATTTTCATTCTTTATTATTATATTATATTTTTATCTTTAATAATTACTTACAAAATAAAATTAGTTTATTATAAAGAAGATAATATTATTTTTTAAAAAAATATTTGTTATTATATTTTAAATTTTTTAAATTATAAAAATCTTATTTCTATTGTTTATCATTTATTTAGAGATTAAAGATTAAAATTACACGAGTTATATTTAAAAAGGAATTAATCCTTTTAAAAACAAATTCAGAATTAATCCTTTTAAAAATCAAGTTGAATTAAATATTGAAGAGTTTTAAAATTAAAATTTATTATTAAAATATTTTTATTATTATTATTCATTTTTTATTATTATTATTTTATATATAGGTAGAATGACTCCAAGCGTGCGGTTTATCTATATGTGGAACATTATTAGCTGCAACTAAAGCTTGACACGAGAGCGTCCGTCATCCCCCCACGTGTACGTCTTACAGCACTACGTTCAAAAGTGTCTATACATCCAAATTAACGTGAAGAACGAAAGTCTACCATTTTTTGTCGGTTAGTGGGGTTGATTTGGGAGAGGAGTTATTGTATAGAATTAGAAGTTGATGGCTATTAATATTGCTACTTTTTGTTAAGATTAGTGGTTCCTCGACACAGCAAGTTACAAAGCTGGGATAATGACTTGATGGGATTAGTATTTAGTAAGACTAGTGGCAAATGTTATTTCAAATTTGTTTACCAACTCGCCATTTAATAGCTCATCGTTAATGGTACATTGAAAGACACACTTTCAAAATGAATCATCTTTCACTCTTACTTTTCTGTATATATTAATGTTGCCCTTTTACTACCTCTTTTCTTCTTATTTTGGTGAAATAAAAGAGAGGAATTTTTTTAGATTTTCCTATCTTTTTTCCTTCTTACCAACATGTTTTTTTTTTTTTACCCATTCCATATATAAATCTTGAGAGAAGAAAAAAAAGGTGATCAATGAGATAAAAACAAGTGCAAAAATTAGATCAAGAAAAAAAATCATGTTATATCAACCATTCACAAAAGTATATAGGTATGGAAATTAGAGATGTCAAAAATATTATTTTTGTTTCCAAAAAGATTTTATTTGAGGTGACTTTTCCTTACACTTTTTGATACTTTTAAATATCAAATTACCTTATAGTATTCTTTTAATAAACTTAAAAGTAAATTTTTTCGAGAAAGAAGATGTGGAAATCAATTCTTTTTTTTAAAAAAAAAAAGTTTGTATAAAATAAATAAAAAATAATTAAAGATCAAATTTATAGAAAGGTTTAGAGTAGAAATAGAATGTGAAAAATTTATAGTTGTTCTGAAAAAAAATGTGTATATTTGAGGTGAGTTTCCTTTACACTTTTTTCAATATTTTTAAATATTAAATTACCCTAGAATTATTTTAATAGATGTAAAATTTAATATAAAAAAATATAATAGTCAATTTTTTAAAAAAAACTAAAATTATAAAAATAAACAATTAAAACGAAAGGCTATGCACAAATCTTATAAAACGATTTTACACAATAACTACTTATAAATTAAATTTTATAAGATAAGAAGATAAGATTTTTTAATTTTTTTTTTTTTTTTGCAATGAATTGACTGTATAAAATTTTGTACTAATAATGTATCATTATTATTCTCTCAAACAATTTTATAAAAAAATTAAAAACATATTCAAAATAAACTTAAATTTAAAAGTATATACTGATAATATAAAACGAATATTTACTATCAACCAATTATAATTATAATATATATAACTTTTAAGAACTTTACTATTAAAAAATAATTACTCAAAAAAATATTTTCGCTGTCCTTTTTCATGTGTTACTTAACTCTTGATAGAATATTGAATTAATATGTATATATATATATATATATATATATATATATAAACTATATTTATTCTATCAAAGTATGATTATTCAGTGTTTACTTTTATGCTAGTATGGCTATTTAGTTAATTACGTGCGATCAATGCAATACGTCAGTCATCCTCATTATATTCACTTACAACGTAATACCCAACGTGCTAAAATTACTTCATTATACAGGTTTATAACTAGATAAGCATATATAGGTTCTTATTAGAAAAGAAAATTATAAATATAGTTTTTTAATCACATTTAAATGTTTAATATTAAAAAATACACATGGATTTTTTAAGTAATCATATAATTATAAACTAATTTTTTTTATCTTGATCATCTATATATAATTTTATGGTTGAAATAATATGTTCTCATTTTTTATAGTAATAAAATTTTTTTACATGATACGACGTAGACACAAAAACTTTATTTTGTTAATGAAAATTTTATCAATAACCGAATACCAATGTTTTGTATGATCCAACTTCAGTGGATTTTATTCAGATTTCAATGTAGCATTTATTTGGATTACATTAATCTTTAGTGGAAAATCAAAATAACTGTTTTTTTTATTTCTTTTCAGTAAGATTCAACTAAAGATATTCTTAATACAAAAGAAATAAAATATTCAATATACATATCTAATATTTTTAAGATAGACTTTTTCGTACTAAAGCATTAGATTGTTCCATTGAAATTTCAATAAAAACATTCATAGACACTCATGCATCTTTTTAACTCCTTTTAGGTTTAAATAATGGCGAAACTGAATATTCAACATTCAAACACTAAATAATGTTTGCTTTACATAGCTTGACATCTCAAAAGAACTTCCATTTTATATGGACATCTCTATACAAACTTATATTGAATGGAGAATAACTTATATGTTTGATAAAACATTTTCCTAAAATTGAGGTTGAACTCAAAGTTTTTAATTTCTCATGTATTTTATTTAAATTGAGGCTGAACTAAAAGTTTTTCTTTCTAATTTTTCCATTAAACGCAGAAAACTCATAACATTAACGTGCAATAAATATATTTTTAATTAAACTTAAATTTATATAATTTAAGTTCAACTCAACTTTATTAATTTAAAAGAAAGAAAAATATAAATTTGAAAGATCACATCACTGCATAAATAGAGAAAAGTGAGAAATATTAATGATTATATAAAAATGTAGGCTATAAAAAATGCTCAAATTTCAATCATCTAGTTTTTATTGATAGGTAATGCTCAAGTTCCTTGTAACCCTAGATGAATTGCAATCCTTGAGTTCGAGACAGTAAATTATTGTCCAAAATACACACAGATTAAACTCTTATTATTGGTACATACATAGCAAATTAAGTAAGATACAGATGTACTTGTAATGTACAATTCTTGTTTGCAGAGTAAGAGCATATTAATTACCTCTTGTACGTACACAGCTGTAGAAAAGTTTCCATTTGCAAAGAGTTCAAGACTTGGAATAGTACTTACCCACTAAAGAAAAAAAGCCATAACAAAGTAATTAATTAAGCTGCTTAGCTATTAAGACAAACCTGCGGTACTTTTAAATTTCCTCCAACGACATGTTCATCAGATCATCATGACATTGATTTGCCCCATCATCAAAAAGCCAATTTTCCAGAAGAGTAAACGGCACATGCGTTTCAGATGGAGAATTATTATTATGTTTTGAGGAGTTGAGGGTTAAGAAGGATTCAAAAGCATGATGATCTTGTGCACATGTGGTGGTGGTAGCGCTATATGCTCCCTCACTAGAACTGGATCCTGCTGTTGTGTTAATATTGAACATGTTGCTGAATGAGTAATTATTATTATGCCCTGGTGGTGATGAATTTGTGTTGTTTGAGTTTGGGGGTTTCATCCAATTTTCCATCAACCGTGAAATGTTTTCGTAGCTTGATGCGTATGGGGATGATGATGATGATGTTGATGATGATGATGCATGGTGATGAGAATTTGAAGAAGGCACATCAGGGTTTGTTAATGGTGATGGCTTGTGAAGGGATAAAGCCTCACACAAAGCTTGCTTTGCCATTTTGATATCGGTTTGTAGTCTTCTCTCCCACTGACCCTTTGGATGTGAAGAAGAGGAAGAAGAAGAATGTCCCTCTTGATCAACACCCTCATGATCACCAGTCCCATCTTGATCATTTTGTTTCAGCTTCTTTTTCAAATGGGTGTTCCAATAATTTTTTATGTCATTGTCTGTCCTCTGTGGAAGATAGGAAGCTATAGCAGCCCATCTGCAGCCATTGCATTATATATTTATGTAATAATCATCTCATTTCATAACATTAAGAAAATAAATTAGCAATTAATCCATAAAAATTAGATAAATATTAATTAGTGTCATAAAAGTGATAAATAAAGAATTAAAGAAGTAAAAAACGAAAGATTGTTATTAAGATTATGTTATACAAGACTTTTATTTTTCATCCATATTTTACATGTTAAATGCTTTCTTTTTAAAATTTTTCACTTAACCCTTAATAGGCATGACCCTAAAAATTAAAGCAAATCCGGTTCAATATTCTAAATATGTTCAATTAGTTTTGATTTTTTTTTTTTATTTCTTCATTTCATGATCATACGGCACTTGTTGGGATTTGGAATTCTTGTAATTAATCAAGCTGCTATTTTGGCGTGATTGAAGGGAGAAAACATTAATTACAGGAAGCAAAGGAAAGTGAACAAGTAGGTAGGAAGATGAGAATTACTAGGTTTTTAGAACCATTCACCAAAACAAAAAAGGTCTATTGTACCTGTTGCCTAAAAGGGCTTGGAGGTGGATAATCATCTTCTCCTCATGTTCCGTGAAATTACCTCGTTTGATACCTGGTCGAAGATAGTTAGTCCACCTAAGCCTGCAGCTCTTGCTGCATCTCATCAAACCTGAAAAATAAAAAACAAAAAAAAAAAAGTTGTACCAAATCAGTTATATATGTGTTTATATACTTTGCCAAGAAACAAAAATGTGTGTGTGAATGGGGTTTGTAAAAGCTATAAGCACAGAATTAAAAAAGTGGATAAATAGAGAGGACTTGAAACTGTATATATTACCTGTGTTGTTGGGAACTGATCTCCAATTCCCAGGTCCGTGTTCTTGAATGTAAGACACCAAGACGATGTCTTCTTCTGGAGTCCAAGGTCCTTTCTTAATCCCAATTTTGTCACAGCAAGGTGGTCTTCCCATGTTCATTTATGTCAAACGAATCAAAAAGAAAAGAAATTGATCTTTTGCTAGCTAATACACCCTATCTTTTCTTTGGATTCTTTCTGAGTTTTGGCTCGTGAAATCCAAAAATTGATCTTAGAGAATTTAAGGTGGATCTGCTTTATGGATTTTACATACACTTACTCTTATTCAATTTACTACCTACTTAGAGATGGATAAATGCAGAGACAAGGTACACAGACTGAGATTGCCTTGTCAGGTACGTATATATAGAGAGGGACAAGAAAACCAGCTACGTATGGAAATTTCTTAAGAACATACTGGAGGTAACCGCTCCAATATAATTGATTCTTAATGTAATCAAAAATATAAAATATACATTTTCAATTAATTATATACATGTTTTAATTCTCTATATTTTAAGATTTAACTCTTATAAAATGAAAGAAATATATTTTTAAGGATAAAGTATATTGTGAACCGTCAATTTAAAAATTAAGAGTTATATTATTAATAATTTTAATTTTTTTTAGAAATTACTTGTGGAAAAAATATTTTTGAGCAAATCCAATTTTTTTATCTAGATAACTAATAACTAGAAATTGGGACTGTAAGAGATTTGCCTGCAGTTGAAATTTTAGATGTTAATACTATGATGTGTTCAGGAGTCAGGACAAATATATGGATTTGATTCTCTTTGTAAAGAAAGGTTACAAACTACAACTTATAACAAATGCAGGGTGCATTAAATGGAAACAGTAGTTGAAGCACGAGGATAACATTACATTTGGCAGACGAAAACATTTATTTTATTAATGTATATTTTCGGACGTAACTAGAGTTTTTAGCAATTTTTTCTTTTCTATTTTCTGCTTAACATGATCCGGTCTGTTTATATATAGAATCTAATTATTTGCTTTAGCATAGATAAAATAGCTTTCGAGGTAAATGAACAATTGACCTCGTGATGTATGATTGATCGTGATGTGTCTCAAAAGTCATCTTAGATGCAGTCAGATCAATTAAGTGAAAATTGACGATCTTTAATTCATTTTGAAAATCACTGCTGCTCTTGTTTGTTACTAGAATTAATTAGAATAAAATATATTTTCATTCTCTCTTAAATTTTAACAATTTAATTTTAGTTTTATTGAATTTTTTGTTATATTTAAATTTCTTTAATTTAAAAATGTATTATTATGTTATTTTTAAGTAATTTAAATAATATTTTATGATTATTATAAAATTTTATTTAAATTAATTTAAAATAATATATTTTAAATTAAAAGGGTAAAAAATTAAAATTTGAGAAATTTAAAGGAACAACAACATATTTTTCCCAACTATATACTCCCTCATTTATTGATATTGTCTAAAATATTTAATCATTATTTTTATATATTTAGTTTTAATAAAAGTTTAAAATAATTAATTACCAGTCTAGTATATCTTGTGCCTGTGCAGCTATTAAGTTTATTTATAATTTTATATTATATTAATTGTTTAATGTGTATTTTTTATTCTTTAAAAATATATACGTATTTAAATGTGCATTATGGGTGTAAATAAACCTAAATATTAGGGTTATTCAATTAATTATATAATCATGAATATTTAGCATCATTCTAAAAAACTAAGTATCTTATAAAAGTCTCAACATCAATATATATATATATATATATATATATATATATATATATATATATATAGTTTTGATACCACAATACATTAAATTGTTTAAATTATTTGGTTTGGGACACATGTTGGTACCATTTGTATAATTAGTGTTAGTATATAATTTTGTGTTTTAATTATATATGAAAATTATTAATAAACTATTTTAAGAAATAATTTTGCATGATACGTTATAATATAAATTTTGTAATTTTTTATTGTAATTTTTTTCCATTAAATTTTAAAGTGTTTAATCCTTGACCGTAATCCTACGTTATTTAGGTACATCAAAAATTCCACATCATACATATAAAATAAAATCTGTTTAAAATATACATAAATGAGATAATTTTTTTAAAAAAAAACTAATTTTATAAAATTAAGTCAAATTTATCATTCATATTTTTGAGATAACATTAAAATTTATCTTAAAATTATTTGTTATTACTTGACCTGTCTCATTGTTAGTAAGAAGAAATATGATTTTCACTGTGTATATAACCTGACATCTCTCGTTTTCTACAAGTTCCAGTAGGTTTTGCAGAGAGTGAAATTAAACCCATCGATCAACACCGGGGCTCTTGTTCCTTGGAAAAATATTTTGAATTACGTAGTGATCCCTCACTATTTTTTTCTATGGAAAAATACTTACCACTTAAGCAATTGTGAGCTAGTGATTGATTAGGTTCTTTCTTGTAGCCAACTCACTTTAGATTTTCGACGTAGATGCTTTCTTTATACGGCAAGTGACAACTTCTTAATGCGATTAATTAATCAGTCAGATGAAAGAGAAATTCGCTTGAGTTACAAGTTTCGATTTTGAGAACTATTCAAAAATCTTAAATAATTACAGTGACGAAATTACAACACGTTGGAATTTCTAAAATAGTTATTAATTCACTACTCTAACATATGATTTGTTTTATTAGCTAATTTATAATAATTTACGTAAAATTTCGGATGGAAATTAACCGTTCAAAATAATTATCCTCAAACTGATGGATGATGAAAACCGTAACCTAGCTAGTTTTGTTAGGTTAACTTTTAGCAAAAGACTTGCCAATGAAGATCTTGCTAGGACCACTCGGTTCGAGATGAAAGGGAAATTCGAATCTATGGTTGAGAACCTTGTGCTTTCGTTTTGATTACCAACCATGAATAAAATAGCTCTTTCAATGGTTGGTGTTCATTGAGGTAGAAATTTTAGGAATGTCCTTTCATTTAATAAAATAATAATTAATAATCGGTAGTGTAGCATGTGGGACCAATTTTAATAGGTTGATCCTACCAAACAGCTCATTCTTTGTCTTCTGCATGCATATATGGTCTCGTGTACATAATCCACTCATGTGAATAGGCCTTTCAAAACTCCAAATTAATCCCTACATTGGCCTTAATTAAGTTGTAATCAATTAGCTTTATCATATCATTATTATAACCAAAGTGAATTTTTGTTAAGCAAAGGATGTACTCTATCGGGTTAGATGCATTCACGTATATAAATAATTCTTAAACTAATATTCATATCATAAGTTTATTTCAATCAATTATTTAAAAGGTCTAACCCACGACTCCTTACTAATTTTGTTGTTATAAAAATATATATAGTAATAATTAACAAATAACATGTCAAACATAACTTATATTTAATAAAACTACTTACACTACTAGTATATATATTGTGACTCTGGATTTACAGTATGGTGTATTATAGTAATTTTCAATATATATATATATATATATATATATATATATAATTTAAAATGGAATGGTTTATAAGAGTATAATCACCAATATATTATACTTATTAACATTTGACGTTCATTTCATTAGTGTAAACTTACAATATTTGTATTAATAATTTAATTTTTATTAGATACTTAGATATAGTATCATTGGATGCTAATATATATAAAGCTAAATCAGCCATATGTGACACTTTTCTATGTATATAATATTGACTCTGAGTACGTACTATCTTTTTCTTTTTGTATTTAAAAAAAAAACATAGACGCACTTAATTAACTAGGTGGACAACGCTATAATTAGATGAGTTATTGATGTTAAATTGACGGGAAATCGGTGTCCATATTTCAATGAAAAAAATTGTGTTAAATACATCATTTGACTCTCAATTAAAAAAATACTCTAGGTTAAAAAAAAAAAGCATTTTGTCAAGTACGCACGCAAATGATTGGTCCTATTGAAACGACACGTGTTCTTTTCGAGTAAGTAATAGTTTGTTCAGTTTTCAAATTGATGGAAAATAAGAAAAGAATAATGGGATTCTTTTTCTGGAAATTAATGGGTGTATTAAGGGGGACAATTTTATATGAAGTAATAGATAGATAGACTAATATAGTTTGTTGAATTTTCAAATTGAGGGGAAATAAGAAAAGATATATGGGGTTCTATTTGTCTGGAAATGGGAGGTGTATTAGGGAGAACACTGTTATATAAAGTAATGGATATATAGATAACACATTTGAGAGAATTTTCATTGTCAGAAGATAACTGAATTGTCAGAAGATAACTTGACGTATGATAGTTAAGTAGGATGTTGGGGAATGGTGGGTGGGGGAGTGAAATAAATTGCATTCAATGGAAAAGGGAGGGAGGAACTACTGGTAGTAGATGGAGATAAATGCAACAGTAACGATATGATATCATAAAAAACAGAGATAAAAAGAAAAATGGGGTGAAAGTGAACGTAAGAGATGTAAGTGCAGTACCTATACTTATCAGTTAATCATCAGTAACAGAATAGTGGGACTTATCAGATGCATTAGATGATAATGGTTGGGAAGTTTTACATAGAGTCTATTCTATTAATTTTTTTTGCTGTGGTTTGTATGTTTATTAAACAATTTCATTTATATTAAATGTTATAGGTGTTTGGGATTCCAAACGGTACATGAGAACTGCAACCAAAGATGGGTTGGATTTATGTTTGGTTTGCAGCATGTATAAAAGTAAGACACCTTGTTTAAAAATAAGAGAGAAAAAGTAAATATTAATAAAATAAAGAAGATATGAAGTTTTGATGATTGAGATTTTCAAATAAAAAGTGCAAGTGAAGTGTGTCGTGTTTTAATTTTCATTGTGAAGTTTGAACTTCTCGTATGTTTTAGTCTGTATAAATGTATATTCTGGTTCTCTGTCACCTGAAATATAGCCATTTTTATTTTTATCGCTTGTGTTTTTATATAGCAATTTTTGTTTAAATTTCTATTGTTACGGTGACGACCAAAACAAGTTACAGCAAATATTGTAGAGATAGAAAAGGTTACAAAGATTAAAAACAAAATTCAGTAAATTTGTAAAGACACATCACATATATATATATATATATATATATATATATATATATATATATAAACCAAAAAATAAATTACCGATCGATCAATATGTACCTTGAGAAAAACCTGGAATATGATGACGGTATTGTACCAGATTGAAGCGTCCATTGCCAACATATATTGCAGAACAAGACATTAATTATTAATATGTCTATAATAATATATATATATATATATATATATACGTGTAACCTCGGCAGCACCTGCACGACCTTTCTATTTTAGGTCCATTGTTCTTTACTAATCATATTTCCTTAAAAACTCATGTGTGTGTATATGAGATGAAGTACTTGTCATAATGTAGACAATATCATCATCTTATTTTATGGATTAATGGATGAACCGAAACCTAGATGAAAGTGAGTGACAATTAATAAAAATCATATAGTATAATAGCTAATATATAATAATAAAATCTATTGTATAATGTATTAATTCAAAGTCTCGTGTTGTTGAGCACTAAAAAGTGAGATGAGTGAAAAGCTTAAGGTAATAAGTTTTATTTACTTGCACTATATTTTTAATCTATAATGAGTGTCTTAAATTTTAGGTAGCATGTGTCAAACATTTTGCGGAGAGTTTGTAATTTTTTTTGTTCAAAAATTACATGTAGCGAGAGTTTGTAGTTTTTTTGTCCAAAAATTAATGTGGCGAGAAAGGGTTTGTAATTTTTCTATCCAAAAATTACATGTGGCGAATGAGAGTTTGTCTGTCCAAAAATTACATGCGACGAATGTTGGTAATTTTTCCGTTCAAAAATTATGAGACGAGGGTGTGTAATTTTTCCATTTAAAAATTATGTGTAAAGAAGGTTTATAATTTTTCTATTAAAACATTATAAATAGTAAATTTTCTTAAAATATCAAATCACGTTAATTTTTTTTGTGTTTTTTTTTCAATACTTTATTTAAGTTGAGTTGCCATTGTATAGTTCGCTTAGTAGTACTACATATACAATTAATTAGTAGGACAAAAATGGTTGACGGTGTTGAAATAACCTTCCCAAGACCAGGTCAAAAATGTTAGCAATAATAAATAAACACATTCGTTTTGCTTCTATGAAAACGGGAAAAAAAAGATAATCAAAAGATGTTATGTGGTTGAGAAGCCCCGTTACTGACCCTTACGCATTACAGTTTGGAACCACCAACTTGAAGAGTTGTATGTTGTATGTTGTATGTAGTAAATGATTTTCTTAAATATCCTTACAAACGGGGCCAAACAAGCTAATGAGGTGTGGAAATGTACTTTCCTACTTTTCCAAGAAGTTACGAATATCTTACAACAAAATATTTGGTTGAAAACCGTAAAACTGAAACATGAGATAATTAGTCATAGAGTGAAGAAAAAAAAAAGAAAAAAATTAATAATATATATATATTTGATGAGTAAATACATGTTAGAGTTAATTGTGAATTAAAATTGATATATTAAATTTTATTTCTCTAATTTTATATTTAATTCGATTATTCTTATTTTCTAACTTGTCTAATGGAAGAATCCACGATCAACTAAAAATATAATGACAATAAATATATAAATCAAAGACTATTCTTATTTTAGAAATTAATCATTCTGTAAGATGAAACTAAACTCACAATTCATATCTCTAAGTTAACTCATGATCATAGATCATCCACTAATTATGATAGAGCACAACATTTTTAATAAGTTAGATATTGTAAGTTTTTATTGAAGCTTTCTTGGGGAGGGAGTGGGGTGTGAAATAGATAATGCATGACATTGTGATTTACATCTTGTGGCTCTTTAAAACTGTTGAAAAGATAGTCTATTTGGTGTGAAATTTCGTATTTCGTCATCATTGTATATGAAAATACTCTGATAATTACACTATTATGAAGGGAATTAATCTATGACTTTGTGGGTGAATAGATACCTATGACAAAAAAAAATAACTAATATAGAAACATTTTTCTTGTGTTTTTTAAACTATTTTGCATTTTTTTTTTATAGAAATAAATTGCAAGAAACATATATTATTACGAAATCGTCATGACGTTGCATCAAGATATTAACCTATTTCTTTCCCACTTATTTTCATCTACTATATTTTTAATATGTTTGTTTCCTCTATCAAGGATACCAAATCATTTTCCATGTGCTACATTAACTTGAACAAACTTTTTTTCACCTTCATCGAAGTTCTCTTTAATGTGGCAGAAATAGAGGATAATGAAGAGAGAGAAAGAAGGAGAAATAGAGAAAGAAATAGAAAATTTCACTTGTTTAATAATACAGAAATAGAGGGAGAGGAGGTAAAAATGTAAGTAATATCAGTATTATTTTATTTTCTAACTCATAAAGTAAGATTTTTTTATAGTAACACGTATTTTGTGTAAAACAAACAAATTTTTCTCTCTACAATCTATTCTAAGTTGTTTTACACAATAAAGACAAATCGATTGTCTTTAAAGAAATTATTTTTAATTATTAATAATCATATTATTGTGTTTTCATTAGTTTTTCATATATTTCTTTCAAACCAAAAACACCAAAAATTAACTTTATTTCTAATCTATTTTGATCGTGATGTTTAAGTAATTCAGGGCCGAATACATTGGAGAGGTTAGTGTCAAATTGGCAATTATGAAAGAAGTTAGCAGAATTTAATTCTGCATCGTCATGTGTTTTTCACACCGACTAACTTGTACCGTACTGGGGTCATATGTTTTCTATGATTTGCCTAATGAGAGATCATAAAAATTAAGAAAATGCTATTTTAAAGGAGAATTTTTTATTTTATTAAAATACTTAAATTTATGCTGTTCATGGTTTTTACACTCTTCTCTAATTTAAATATTAAATAAATTTTTCTTTTAATTTCTTAATAAACAGCGAAACCCTAAAGAAGTATACTTGTGTTTGAACATAGTGGGAATTACGACATTACTAGATGGTAGTGGTTGCCTTGACCCTAAGGTTCAATCTCCATGCTGCTACTTTCTTTCAAAGTGGAATCAATGTGGATCTACTTTTAATGGATTTGTCAACAATTAGGCTTTAGATTCCATCCGTTTACATTTTTATTGGTTAAAAATTGTTTTTTCCGTACACATACGTTATAGATTTGATGTAAAAATTAATTTTCATGTCATGTCAGTTGTTCTCTTTACATAAGCTAATTACGTATTTAATTCATGTTACAATATATACATATATATATATATATATATATATATATGTATATGTATATATGTATATGTATATAACATCGAAATTTTATCATTTTATTGCCATCAAATTTTACTGCTACGACTTTTGCACTTTATTTCATTTATAATGTTGGGATGTATTGATAAATAATAATTTTTGCTTAATGGTTACAGATTGCATTAATAATAACTTGTATTTATTAATATGTAAGGATTTTGTTATATTTTAGGTTGTAAGTAAGATTATTGTTGTCTTATTCAATTGTTTAAGTGAGATCATAGTATTCTACAATTTGAAAACGGTTGTGTCTTGAGATAATAATCAAGTGACAAATCGATTTTGTAGGTTAAAAATTATACCTTCAATTCTTAATATAAGACATAATTTTAAATGTATTGATGGTATTTTTTAAAACACATTTTACAATTCTTATAAAGCATTTAACTTTTTTTATTTACTGACCTTATTAGATGAGCATTCATAAATAGTGCATAGTAGTTTCAAACTCTAATGTCTTCCCAGCTGATATAATAAAGGTAGAATCAACACTCTACAATATTATTTTTAGAAATTCAATAAGACTAATATGAGTATTTATATTGCTTAGTATAATTTAGTTAAAAATGTATAATATAAAGAATTATATGTAATATATGCATGAGTGGGGATAGCTCGTAATTTTTTTTTTGTAAAATTGAGTTAATCTTAAAAGTTTTATTTTAAGATGATATTAAAATTTATCTTAACTAATATTTATTATTGTTGTCTTATTATATTACCGTCTTCCAACCACCGAATATTTTAGAACTTAAAGCTTAGTAAAAAAAAATTAACATACACTTTTCTAAAAATATTTCATTATCAATTGAAATTTGTTGAAAATTAAAAAAAATGTGTAGGCTCTTATTCTTTATTTAATGCACCTTATTATGATTTTGTAATTTTAAAAAACTTTGCCCAATAAAAAAATTGTATTAAAATAAAAATGTTGAAATGTGTTGCTATCTGACACTACGATCATATCATGTCTTAGGTCAGTCCGAATAGAATTAATGCACCAATAATTGTTGGGGATGTAATAATAATTAACGCAGTTGGATGTTTTATGTGATAAAATTTAAAATTTATCATTTTTAATTGGAAATTTATCAATTCTCTCTAGTGAAAAATTATAAATCAATTCTACATTTAGAGTTAGAGTTAGACTTTTTAAATGTGAAGACAATACCGGGAGTGATTTTATATTTATAAATAATTTTAAGATAAATTTTAAATTAAAATATAAATTATAGGTCTAATTTAATACTATAAAATTAACTTGTAAGGTGAAACTTAATTTTTATTTATATATAATATGATTATATTTATAGGTGAGACAGAATTTTCAATATATTCCTACATTGAAAACTGGATTTCTCTTAAATATAAAGACTATTTAAATAGATGGTCTAATATTAAATATTCATTTATATTAGTAGGTTAATCTTTTAAATTTAGCAAGAGACTTTCATCTCTTATTCGTCACTCTAAGTGAAAATTAGGTGAAAGAATTTTTAAAATAAAAAAATTTATTTAACTAAATTAGTAAATATAAAAATAAAAAAATAAAATAAAAATCTAATAATTTATAAGATAAAAGTTAATTAAAGTAATTTATAAAATAAATTAAAAATTATTAGAATAAATTTATGTTGGTCAAACCAACATATACGTTAATGAAGTGTGACTTGTTAAACACATTGTTACTCTGTTAGTATATATATTTTAAATTATTTTAAGGTAAAATTTCTATTAATCATTTCTTAAAGCCTGCCTTATTATTCAAAGAATATTTTATATTTCTCTTTTATATATGACTTGCACAAGTTACTCATTAAAATAACCCATTTATGATAGCTTATTTGATAATTTTTATTAGATAATTTTATATTTATTTTGAGTGTAAAAGAATATTCATTAAAAGAAATTCAATAAATCTTAATAATTCGAAGGACTAATCTTTGGCTCTCAGCTAAAAGATATCTCGGTTTTATTAAAATTTATAAATAAAAAATAATTTAGATAGACATTTCATCTATAATTAAATACTTACGATTAATGTAATAAGAAGAAGATTTAAAATTAATTTAATCAAGAAGTAGCTAACTTTAAAATAAGCATGCTGAAAAAGGGTATATCAGTCAACAGAAATTGATTAATACAAGATAGAGTCGTGCTTTCAATATTATTACAACCTCCCCTTACCTTTAACTTTTAATTTGGTTCAAAATTTCGAAGTTAAAAACTATAATTGCAATGTATTAAGCTCAATCAGACAATAATATTACATATGTAGGAGTCTAAAATGCTACACTAAACATGAAAATCCAGCCATTTTAAACATTTTATATATTTCAAAAACCTGAAGTTCCTCAGCATCTCTGTTTCAAACACCTACGAGTACATTGTAAGTACTTATTTCGGTATAATCAGTTCTATCAACTATGCAAAGTTGCAAACAACTTGGGTGGAGCTTCCACTGACTTGCTCTAACATGTTCATAGAATGTTATCTAGAAGTTTAATTTTCGTATAGTAAAAGAATTTAACCAATCAAAAATCATCTTTAAAATGACTTTTAAGATAGTCATTATTAAAGTCTACAAACTTGCCAGATAAACCATGATTGAACAAATGAAAAAAAACTTCTATATTTCAATACACTTCAATTAAATTCTTTTGTATAAAAATCAATGGACACAACTTATTGTTTTTACAAATTTGTATACAGACCTTTAATAATGAAATATAACAGTTAAAAGAAAATATATTATCATAATTTAAAAGTTTAAAAAATAAATAAATGAAAAAAGAAAACATTTTTTTTAAAATCAAAAGATCCTTACATTTATAATATCTTTCAGCTGAGAAATGTGATGTTCAGGTCGGAAATGATTCTACAAGTGTAAGTCTCGTATACCCCAGGATTTCTATAATAATCAAATAAAATCACACTACTTAAATATGTATACACCACTCTTGGACAAACTTCTTCCGTGAATTAATATTTGTGCCTCCAAAAGTTGCAGAACACCAATGAAATTGATATTCCACGTTTGATAGTGCCAATTCTAAGCAACTGTGCCAAAATATTCTTGCAAGAACTGATAAAGCTCTTGTGCCACCAAAGCAGGATACTCCTCTTGTGGAAGAAGAGCACCTGGTACTTCCACAAACTTGCTCACCCCTTTAGCTCCCTTAAGAGCTTCCATCTCAGCCTTAGACCTCTTGGGGGATCCTTTGCCTGATACAACCAGCACTGGTATCTTTCCCTCCAAAGCTGCAAAGAGTTCGAGGAACTCCTCCCGAGATGTCACAGGATCTAATTGACCAGTCAGGAACGCTGCAGGCAAGTATCGCGCTCCTTTTCGTTTGGTCAATGCAAATCTGCTTTCCACAATTCCTGGAGTCACATTGTCAGGGTTGGCATATACATGGGATTTGTACTGTGATTGAATTGCATTCTCATTGCTCACAAGCATGTTGTACATCATCCAGCCAACTGCAGGAGCCTTTAATGTGCCTCTTAGAAGACCATACCTGACAAGTTTTTGAGGAAGAGAGAAAGGATGTCAGTTATGTTGTGAAATAAGGTAACATGGTCATGAAATATGAGTCTTTTTGTATACATATATCATTGAGAATTGTATAGAAATCAAACAAATGTTGGTGGATGGGAAAATAGTGAGATATTTGAAGAGGCACAAGTCTTACAGTGTTACCAAGAACAGGCACTTACATACACTGACTGCAGTTGATAGAGCAACACAGATACGTACAGTTTGGCCAGGAAATAGTTCATATCATGTAATGAATCACAAATATGCACTGCAGGCACGAATTGGTATGATTTCATATCACCAATATATGAATCAACAATTCTTTATTTCTTTAGTACTATTAATGTTGTTATTGTTGCTGTTGCTACTGCAGCTTTTGTTTCACCAATTTTCACCAAAAACAAAAAGAAGTCGTTTAATCATAAATTATCAAATGAAAAAAACAGAGGAGCACTATTGAACACACCCTATTTAATTATTCCATTACTATGTTTTGATTCTTCTAAAACAGGACTTCACAATCATCTACTCCTTCACTTTGAGACTTTTTTGGCTGTTCCTTTACTATATTTTTATTCATCTTCTCATAATTGTGTTGTAGGTCTAATTCAACCCTATACAACCAGTTTGAATGGTGAGGGTTATCCCTACTTGTATGCTATATTTTGACTTTATCTCTAGTCAATGTGGAACTTGGGTTTCTCTCAATACACCCCTTCATACCCAACACTATTGACTTGGTGAGTGGATCATATGATAAATGGTGGCACTTTAATGGATCTAAGATATCATCTTAGAATTGTGTATTACAGGTTTAACTCAGTCCTACAAAACCGGCTTATAAGTAGCAGAGAGTTATTCTACACTTACGTATTATATTTTGGCCTTTTCTCTTGTTGATGTAAGACTTGGGTTTTTCCAATACTTTCAAATCAAAGGCTTCATGCAGTCACTTACTCTATGTAAGCTTATGTGGTTATATCACTGCATGTTTTTGCTGTGATGTAATACTGGCTTCATGCTGCACTTTATGTGTCTCCTAAGGCAAAGAAGGGATAAAAGTTGCATTGTTGTTGACAACAGATTAAGTGCCACACTTACTTATAATTGAATACTTCGATGTCTATAGACAATGTGGGGCAGTGTTCTCAGGATGTGAGTTTACTTGGGTACTTGTGTTATTTATTTATTTATCAGCTTCTATATAAGTTGATGGTAAGAACTGGTTATAACTTACAACTTTGACTTGTGAGACTTACAGTTACAACATAAATTATACAATATAACTTTTTTTGTCATTTCCCAATTTGAGATTATTACACTGAGCTGCACCATACATCATTTATACAATCATACATTTCAAGCTATTTTCAATTGTGTTGATGAATCACACAATTCAATTCCATTTATAATTCAAGATTCAAAAACTAGCTCGAGAATTAATGAAACCAAGTTTGATGCAGATAAATATAAAAAAACCAGCACTATATCCTTCTATTGCCTCAAAAATTGCAACAAAATTTACCCTGAAGATAATTATTTTATGTTACAGCAAAAAAAACACAGGCTTAAATTTATTTTCCTTTCAGTAGAAACTAGAAAGCATGCGATAGTAATCAGTAAGGAAAAAGTATGAACACTCAGAGAGAATCAAAGTACCTTGTTTCCATGCTGGAATCTCGACCAAACACAATAGGAAGGGGACCAGCCCAAGTTGGTGCAACAGCAGCTATAGCTTTGGGCTTCACCAGACCCTTTTTTGCAGCACGAATTACTATTGATGCAGCATGCCCTCCTCCAAAAATTATCAAATCATTTTCTAGTTTGACATGAATTATGTTAGTCATAAACACTAATCAATACAAAGCCAAGCCATATTCAACTAGTCAATTAAACAAATATGCATTGTACTAAAAATCACTCAAATAGAACACTATCAATGGGTAAAAGCTAAACACAGACATACTTGGCTCTTTCTTATCTTACTAGAGCCAGCTAGAATGAAACAAATACTCTCTAGAGTCATGATCTTTCATACCAACCAATAAAAAAAAAAAAGAAAACAAAAAGAGAAGCCTGGCAAGCTGGTAAAGAATTATATCTTCAAAAACCAACATAAAAGAATAACTAATCAAAATCTGTCAAAAACATAATCTTATGCACTGAAAGTTGAATGCTCAAATCCAACAATTAAAGAGGGGACAAAAAACAAAACCAACTTAAAAGTCTGGAAGTAGGTAAGAAATTGTATCTTCAAAAGGAAAAAATAAAAGAATAGCTTGGCAAAATTTCCCAAACACATAATCCAATGCACTAAAGTTGATAGTTAGAGTTTAGTCTCAAAACTTCTTAACTAAACTATCACGCATAAATATACAAATTAGAACTTCCCATAATGAAGTAAATTATGAAATTAATTATAAGCAAATATTCTTAAAAGGAGATGATTAATAGTTGCAACTTAACTTTAGTATGATGGTATAAAATAATATTAAAAGAAATGTAGTTCAAAATTATAAAGATTAATCAAATGTTAACTTGTCAGTGAAAATTATTACAAAATAGAATGTCCCCCACCAGTACCTGATTCTTTCATGGGACCATTGGGTGAATTGATGAAATCAACCAGAAAATTTTCCAAGACATCAGCATTGTAATCCATCTTTGGCCGATCAGAATAACCTAGACCAGGCCAGTCAACAATAGTTGTCCGCCAATTGACATTGCCATTACGTTGAACAATGTCTCCAGCCACTAATCTCCATTCCTCAACAGTACTAACATCAGAAATGGTTGGCATCATCAAGATATTTTGGGAAGGCTCTGAACTCTCCTTTACATGCTCCTCATAATAAATGTTTACGAGATTGTCCTTGAATTTCCATTGCCAATTACTAGTCTGATGGAAAATTAAAAAACCATTATGTGCAAGGCAAGAAAATGATTACAAATTCTAACACATCCTTCAAAAATTTCGCTCACAATTAACCAGGCATCCAAATTTCAACAGTTAACAATGAAATGAAAAGAATTCTTTTAAAAGCCAATAATGTAAAACCAATAGGCAATAGAATGTTTACATAAATCAACAACTTAATGGACTTCTCAAGTTCTATAAAACCGCATCCTTCTTCCTTTTAAATCCATATGAAACACTAAACCTTTAAATGGGTGAAAATGAGTGTTACTTAATTGATCA
The DNA here is from genome assembly GCA_026586105.1 of Hylodesmum podocarpum. NCBI lineage: Eukaryota > Viridiplantae > Streptophyta > Magnoliopsida > Fabales > Fabaceae > Hylodesmum > Hylodesmum podocarpum. Next base: position 6,644,416 of record JALJEV010001432.1, on the reverse strand, counting down.
GTATTAAATTAACGAGACAGCAAAGTTTAGCAACCAGCAAATACACAATCATTAACATCCATGAATTTAGGACAACAATTTAAGAAAACCAATAAATTAATTCGGAGAACACAATTAGTAATAATGAAAAAAGCCATTAACAGTTAGAGAGGGGCTAATTATTCTAACCTTCAATGGTGAAGATTTGTTGTTGGCTGAGACATTGGAATAATCCAGAGTAGTTGAAGCACGAATTTTTAAGGGGTTAATGAGCCTAACAGAGTGGTGAGGGAAAAAGGGTCGACGAATTTTGGCGTAAAGGTTCAATTTGGGAGAAGAAGGAGGCGTAAATGTTGCAGAGAGAGCCATTTGAGGATGCAGAGCTTGAAGGGGTAGTGGTGAAAGCTGAAAATGAAGAAGCAACGACGAAACCTAAAATTGAAGGTTAGGAACACAGAAGCGTAGCAGAAATTGCTGACCCTGGTGTTGTTGAGATTTTTTGTCAGGGTTTGGTAAAATCACAGCTATGCTAACTGGGTCTCAGACATGGTACTTCAAAATATCTCATCCACCGTCCATTTTCGACACAGAAAATCAAAACATTTTGTAATTTGTTAAAATCATTAGAATGATAAAAATAAAATAAATTTTTTAAAGATGATTCTAAAATATATTTTTAAAAATATTTGTTACTCCTCTACTTATCTTTAAAATATATCTCCGTCAAAAAAATCTTTAAAATATATCACTTGGTCCATAAATCTTCTATAATACACTGAAAAACTTTAAAGAGGCATTTAAAAAAAAATTACAATTTTTTATATGATTTTTTTTATAATTTATTTCAATATGTTTCATGGAGAAGATTATTAAGAATGTGTTATTAACTTATTATAAAAAGTTATAGATAAGCTCTTGTGTGATAAACTTTTACTAAATAAGCTGTGTATTCTGTCGTTGAAGAATTTTCTTTCTCTCTCTCTTTTTAAATTCAATTTGATATATAACCTTGGAAATTAGCTAAACAGCTATAAGTGTTATTCTAATCGAGGAAGTAAGGACATAATTACATAATTATAACTATCTTGATTAATAAAATAATTACATAATTACGAGTATTTTAATTAAATGACCGACTAATATGCTAGACCATTTGTCACCTGCACTATATTTGGATGCAGGAAGTAGTAAGAAAAAAATAGGTAGAAAAAGGATGTTGAATAAATTCTTCGTGGTCATCTTTATTATGTCATGTCCCAGCATACAACTCCATTGTACAGTGATCTTTGATGAATAAAACGGGAAAATTATGAAGCATAACGCAGATTCTTATTGTAGCATGTGGGCTCTGTCTTGCATATTGGTTTATATTGTCTGCAAGACGCATTACCCTGAGGGCATAGACAGGTGTTGACAATTATTTTTTTTGCGATCATAATTGTTGCATTTTGAATACCTCAATAAAGTGTTGTTCCTCTTTATTTTGCATGGCTTTCTTGGTTCATCATTTTCACCTCTTATCTCGTTGTCTTCCAGTAGGTGTCTTGTACTCTGGAGGAATGATGGTGGAAAGACCAGTAGTTATTGGCTACACTTCTCATTTTATGGGGCATTGCCATTTCACCATACTTCTCTAATAATGGCAGAAAAACCACTTGATAGAACAACTAAATTCTTGTCTAGTAGCCATTTTGACCATCATGCATCACTCATCATGTATGTCAAATTGCTGTGATGTCACCAGCATTGAGCTATCTAGATAAGTCAATTTGGTGAGTATCAGGAAACAATTAACTAGTGTATTTTCCTCATAAACAATGGCAGTCAATATAAATTACTTGATCAATAACCTCTGTTATCACCAATAGTCTCCACAGGAACAAAATCCATCTTTGAACAAGTGGAAGCGGCTTCTATCTCTCACAATGATTTCAACTTGATAAACTTTAGAAATCAACTTCATGACAGTATGGCAGTCCCCACAAACCCTCAGGTTCTTCACAATTCTTAAAATCCTTCCCTTGGGAAGTTTTGCTATTCCAAATGCTGCAGCAAGCTTCTCACTGTGCTTAGAAATCGAGTCTTCTTTTTCTTCCTCTTCAATATCATGCAGAACACTCCTGAGCTGCGGCGCATAACCTGCTTCTGCTCTGAGTCTCGACATTATTTCCCTCAGTTTTTCATGAGCCTCTTCCGTAACCTCATTAGGCTTTTCACCAGCCACAAAACCATAAATGACCTTGTCAATTTCAATCATGCTCCAACCAGGAGTTTTTTTCATGCTATGTTCAGTCATCATTCTTCTTACGCTGGCAACATCCTTCCATTTCCCTGCAACAGCATAAACATTTGATAGTAGTACATGATCACTAGAGTTGTCTGGATCCATTTCAGCAAGCCTTGCTTTCACAAGCTCTGCCAATTCAATATTACCATGAATGCTACAAGCCCCAAGGAGAGTCCTCCAAATTATTGCATTAGGTAAAACCGGCATTTCACATATAAACTCATAGGCCTTCTGCAACCTAGCAGCTCGACCGTACAAATCAACCATGCAACCATAATGCTCAATGGCAGGCTCAATTCCATACAAGTTCTTCATCTTATAGAAAAAACCACACCCTTCCTCAATTAAGCCACTATGGCTACAAGCATACAGTATAGATATAAAAGTAATACCATCCGGCCTAACTCCAGATTTCTCCATCTCATGAAAAAGCTGAATTGCCTCTTCTCCACAACCATGCATTGCAAGTCCCGCAATTATCGATGTCCATGACACAATGCTCCTCTCCACAGGCATATTCTGAAAAACCAACCTAGCCATAGCCACATTCCCACACTTGGAGTATGTATCTATAAGAGCATTATTCACAGAACCAACATAAAGAAACCCAGCTTTCTCCACAAACCCATGCAAAATCTTCCCAAACTCAAACGCCCCAGCCTGTGCACAAGCAGACAACACCCCTGTGAGACTCACTTCATTGGACCCAATCCCCTCGCGCAGCAACTCCCTGAAAAACCCAAAAGCCTCGTCAAAACAACCATTATGAGCAAACCCAACAATCATAGTGCTCCAAGAAACCTCATCTCTAATTATCATTTCACTAAAAACTCTCCTAGCCAACCCAAGCTCACCTGCTTTGGCGTAGCCAGCAAGCAACACATTCCACGAGGTCAAATCCCGAACCGGCATACGCTCAAACACGTCCCGCGCAGCTTCGACGTGGCCACACTTGAAACCCGCGGAGACAGCAGCATTCCACGCGACAACATTCGGTTCAGGCATTTCATCAAACACCCGGATGGCAGAGCCAAAGTCCCCGCATTCAGCATACATGCTGATCAGCGTTGTGCCAACGAAGATGTGGGTGTCGAAGCCGTGGCGGAAGGCTTGGGAGTGGAGCTGAATGCCGGGGGTGAGCTGACGGGACTTGGCGACGGCTTTGAGGGCAAAGGCGAAGGAGAAGCTGTCGGCGGAGAGGGTGGGTTGGCGGCGAAGTTGGGTGAAGGGGTGGAGGGAATGGAGAGGGGTTTGGGAGAGAGAGAGGGCGCGAATGAGGGTGTTGTGCATGAACGTGTCGGGGTTCGGGAAGTGGTGGAAGAGACGGAGAGCGTATTGGAGAGTGTCGGAGATGGTTATGGCACAGTGGAGAAGGAGTTTGCCAAAAACATATGGTTCTGTGTGAAGACCGGTTTTGCAGATTTGGGCATGTATTTGATGAGTTTGTTTCAGGTTACTGCACTTGCTCAGCAACGCCGCAATCCATTCTTGTTCCATTCCCCAACCGGAACAGAATCGTACAGCAAAGAGAGAGAGAGAGAAAGAAAAAAAGATAATCAAGTTTGAGATGGACTAAATGATAAAACGAAAAGACATAAATAAAGAAAATAATATTGTGAAATTTGTTGCATGAATTTTTATATGAATATTACATTTCTCTTTGAGAGATTAAGAATATAAATCTTTCTTCCTAACCAACATATAGGACTTCATTACCTACAGTTAAATTTTCAACAATTAACATGAATATAATAGTTGAGAGAGACATGTCCTCTCAGCATTTTGATGCTTGCTTTTTCTTGACTATTTGAATAATCAAAAGCTTAATAATCGGAAAGTAGTATGTTCTGACATAAAGATGATGCACATATGTTTTGCTGGCAAATATGTAATGGATCTACGAGAAGATGATGCAAATCCTCTTTTGTCTGATTTTCCTGAAGTAAGGAACAGTTTTTGGGATCCTGTGGGGGAGTAAACCTGAAATATGAAATGAACAAACAACATAAGGACATTAGAGGCTGTGTTGTACCCTATAACCTAACAGTTGTGTTTCCATATCTGAAATTCCACCATCTCTGACTACATACAGTACATCTCCATCAAAACTGGAAATGAACTTACCTTTAGTTATACAGGCACGACTTGTGTTATATTTTCCACGCTAAAATCAAACTAGAATGCCATGAATTAGCAGCTTTCTATCTTTCTTGTTTGTTGAGGACTTTTTAAGTATGTGGATGAGTATCATTATTCTTCATTCTTCAAATGAAACATTGTGAATGTAAAATCTGGCATGAAGACTCTAGTGTCGTAAGTGAGCATTGCAACATGCATATCTTGCCCTGAAATTGATATTAATTGTGTTATTTTTTATGAAAATGGTCCTATTATCATTATTGACAAATTCAAATGAAAAAAATAGCATACTGCAGTTGATAGCACTTGAGAGCACCCCATTGACAATACCTACACTAGCTAGGATGGAGAAAACCAAACCGCAACTACATTTTGGGGGCAGATAGCATCCAGTTCATCACATTTCAATTACAAAGTTTGGCAACACGTTTAAAACATTTCTTACATGGCATAAAATCAATTGTGTAGAATTATGCTCATTCTTGAAAAACAAGCCACCTGTGGCAGAACTGTCCGAGAAACAAGCTCAAATGTGCACCAGAAACAGTTCCACACAAACCAAGTTTGTAATGATTCATTCCCTACAAAATCTAAACAATTGAGACAGGGTGCAGATGCGAAAATTCTTATTGTGTAAGACAATTCAATCAAAAAAAATAAAAAGCAACAACAAAAGTCGCATGATGAAGTGGTTCTCTTCCCAATGAGTCTCAATATCTTAATCAGCTTTATGTAATCGTAGAAATTTTATAAATGGTGGCACTGACAAGAGTCATAGAAAAGCTAGGTTCTGAATAATAAATTCATTAAAATTGCTAAATGTTTTTATGTTTTAATTGTTACTTAACTGAGCCAAAAAGAAATTTGTCAAGGAAGAAAGTATTAAATAGTATTGACCTTCCAGTTCATCAAGTGGTGTAAAAGTTCGCATGCATAGGATAGACTACCAGTACAATCAACTAGTGTTCTGTCATAAAATGTGAATATCAATACAACCTATCCACTATTGATGAAGAAGTAGTAGTATAGATGGCAGAAATACCTAGACCAGAACTTCTGAGCATGGTGTCATTGGCATGCATTCTAGGAGGAAAAAGCCATGAAATTCGTGATCATAGTATGTGTGAGTGTATCTATTGCAAGCTCCAAACATTCTTTGAGGTTAGAACTGAGCATAGGGTCATAAATTATCACTTTTCAAAGATATTATCTTCTAATCAACAGCTGATGATCTGGCCCCTCGATGAAGAGAATTCACAGTTGTGAGTCTTTTCTTAAGTATCTTTTTATCTCTAATACCATCATATAGTATTTCATAAGCATAATAAGTTATATGGCCCTTCTTCAACAAATCTTCTACTAAAATCTTAGGTGCCGCTACAACCTTTTTATCAGCTTCAAAAATTGTATTTACAGTATCTGGGACGATCCCTTTTTGTATCATAAGGTGGATGATACTAACTCCTTCATGAACCTTGTGCTTTACACAAAGACAATTTAATACCCGTCCAAATGTTGTCAGTGACGGAATAAACCCCTTTTCCATATTTTTCAAAAGAAAATTGTATCCTTGAGTAACATTTCCCATTTTGCAAAAGCCATCAATTACAACCCGATAGGTATAGTTGTCTGGGTCACAGCCACTGTCCTTCATCTCAGAAAAGAGCTTTATGGCCATATTCATATTGAGCTGTTCAGAAAATGCACTGATTATGATGTTATATGTTGCTGTTGTATGACAAACACCGTATTGTTTTTCCATTCTTCTAAATAACTGGTAAGCACCATCAAGATCCCCAATCTTACAGAACCCAGTGATCAATGTGCCACAACTAACAACATCAGGTTTCAAACCCTTGCTTTTCATTTCCCCAAGCAAATCTACAGCTTCATTTATTTTCTTAGCTTTGCAAAGGCTTTCTACGATAATATTGTACGTAATTATGTTAGGAGCACATCCCTTCTCGTCCATTGCCTTGAAAATCTCCAGTACTTCTTCAGATTTTGCAGCCTTGCAGAGCCCATTCAACAAAGTGTTGTATGTGATAACATCAGGTGTCATGCCCTGACTCCACATTCTGTTTACTATCTCAGTTGCATTGTCTAACTTCAACTGTCTACAGTATCCATCAATCAAAGTATTATAGGTAAATATGTCTGGCAGGCACCCTTTGGCAATAGCATCATCGACAAGATGACTAGCATCAGACACACAACCCATCTTGCACAAACCATTTATAACTACATTATAAGTCCATATATCAGGTTGACAACCATTTTCTGCCATCTCATTCATCAATTGCAAAGCTGGCAAAATAAGACCCTGCTGAGACAACCCTTTAATCAAGGTATTGTAAACAACAATGCCCGGCCTTAAACCTTTTCCCACTCCATCCCTGAAGACCGCCATGGCTTGATCAGGATCACCATCCTGGCAAAACCCGTTAATTAAGGAACAATAAGTAAACTCATCAGGCTTAAAACCCTTAAAAACTGCATCCTTGAGTACCCTATTTGCATCTTGCAGCATCCCCTTCTTGCAGTATCCATCAATTATACTATTATAGGTAAAACCATCAGGCTCAAACCCATCATTCAACAATTTCCTCAAGTACTCCTCAGCCTCCACAACCCGCGAATTCCTACACAGCCCACATATCAATATATTATACGTAACAACATCAACACTCAGCCCTTCCTTAGCCACACTAGCCAACAACCTAACAGCCCGGTCAAGAGCACCCTCCACACAAAGCCCTTGAACAAAGATATTCACCGTAAACAAATTGGGACAAACCCCCCTCTTCAAAACCTTGTCCAGAACCCTCTCACTCTCAAACACAAGACCCTTCTTACAAAGCACGTGCACAAGCTTATTAAAAGTGACAACATCCGGACACAAACACCTCTGAAGCATTTCATCAAACAGCAAACGTGCATGATCCCAGTCACCAGAGTCATAGAGCCCAGCAACCACAGTGCAATAAGCCACAGCATTGGAATCACACCCGAGTTCCGGCATGTTACGAAGAAGTCTCAGAGCAGCATAAGGCCTAGCGGTTCTACAGAATGACTTGATCCTCACGGTGTAGGTGTAAACATCAGATTCCACCCCTCTGTCTCGCATTCTCATATACACCTTGTGCGCTTGGTTATGGTACCCATACTCAACGAGAATGTTCATGATGGCGTTGTAGGAGTGAACAGAGGGGTCGCAGTTGTAGAAGTCCATGCGTTCGAACGTGTCCACTGCTTCCTGAACTTTCCCTTTTCTACCGTAGTTTTTCATGGCTTCGATGTACGCTCCTTCCAAAAGCCCGTTGTTAACGTTCTCTCGCATCTCGGAAAGTAACTTCTCCATCTCGTCGAACTCGCCGTGGTATCCAAGCTTTTGGACTATGCATTTGTAGGTTAGCACTGTGTGCTTGAAACCGTTCTCATTTTTCGCTGAATTGAACATCTCGAGAGCTTTCAGAGGGTCCTTTTGGGTTTTCACCACAGCAGCAACGTGTTTGGGAAGCAACACGCGACTCATTGCAAAATTTACAGAGCGGGAAGAAGAAGGGTTAGTTCTCCATTCAGAGAAATCGAGTTGTTTCTGTTTAGTTTTATTTATACATTCGCTTACGTTCAGATTTTCATTGTTTTAACTTTTCTATAACTGTTATGGCAGAAACTTCAGCTTACGCTTGAGTTCATTGGAACGATCACTTAGTTTGCACAATGAATCATGAAGAATGTTAATTAAAATTGAAGTGGAGAATGAATCAAGATTTTTACTAAAAAATTTGGAGTGGGACCATTTTGACGAGAAAATATATATATATAAAAAAACGAAATAAATAAAAATAAAAATGTTATGTAATGTTATGGTATAAATAAATGACCAATTGTTTTTTATCATGAATTGTAATTTATAAGAAAGAAATTTATGTAAGTTTTGGTTAAAACGGCACTTAAGATCCGGTGAAGATAATCAAAGAACGTGGCAACGGCGGAGAGATTCGATGGAATCGGCGGGGCAGTGGCTGGAGAAGGCGTTAGTGGAGTTGTGTTCGAATATAGAAACTGGTTTGGGTTTAGGGTTGGACGAAGAGATTATAAAAGGTCTTGTTTCTTACTGCGACCTTGCCCAGCCTCGAGATGCTAAAGAGTACCTTGACGTAATCTCTCTCTCTCCCTTTCCTTCTACTATTCTCTCTTCATCTTCGTTCGCCATCCTATCAATTATACTTCACTTATGATTACCAATTTCAGTTTATTAAATTTAGATTCCAATTGCTACGAATCCATTACGATTTTGTTTATTATTTATTTTGGTGTTTATTCCGCTAGTGATCAAAATCATTGTCCTTTTGTCTCTTTCGAAATCTAGGAAGTTAGGGTTCAATATACTCGTGTTCTAATCCAATTAATGACTTGTATTTTGATTTAGTAGGACGAATATTGCAGTTTAAGGATGAATTGTTTTGAACGTCTTTACAATGCATTCGTTTTAATTGAAAATCCTTAACTGGATTTTTGTGGCAGGCTTTGCAAAAGTTCCCAGTTATACCAGTGAATGGATTCCTTTTTATGTCTCTGTTTGATGGGAGATTTAATTCTGATTAGGTTTATCTTTATTTTCCTTTGCAGAATATAATTGGTCAGGAAGCAGGGAAATCTGTGATTGAAGAATATTTACGTAGGAGAGGTTACTCAGAATTCAGCACTAACTCAGATGTTCCAACTACCAAATTACACGCATATGTCAAACCGCCTTCAACTCAGACATCTTCAAGCGGAACTAAGAAATCATTTAGAACACCAAAAGCATCAGGTCGCGGTAATCATGAAGAACCTAACAAGAATGCAATTAGCAGTAATCAGGAAAATCATAAGCCGGCATTAGGTAGTGAATCCAAAACAGCACAAAAGGGAAACCAAGTGAATTCCAAAAAGAAGAAAGCTGGTAAAGCCATCTCGCTTGCTGAGGCTGCCAAAGGGTCAATTGTGTTCCAGCAGGGAAGGCCATGCTCTTGTCAAGCACGTCGTCACAGGCTCGTCAGCAATTGCTTATCCTGTGGCAAAATAGTTTGTGAACAAGAAGGAGAGGGGCCGTGCAATTTTTGTGGCGCGCTTGTGTTAAGTGAGGGCAGCTCGTATGCTGGTTTGGAAGAAAGTTTGCCTCCCGTGTCAGATGCTGAGGCTGCTGCTGAAGCTTATGCAAAGAGGCTTGTTGAATATGATCGAAATTCTGCAGCTCGGACAACAGTTATTGATGACCAGAGTGACTATTATGAGATTGATGGAAACAGTTGGTTGTCAAAGGAGGTATTCTATTTTGTCTAAAACTTGTAATCATGTTCACATGTGATACAATTCTTATGAGTTATGACTAACGACGCATTTGGGTGTTTCAAATTTGTCTTCTTTCTTAAGGAAAAAGAACTGTTAAAGAAGAAACAAGCGGAGATGGAAGAAGCTGAGCGAGCCAAACGGAATAGAGTTGTTGTGACATTTGATCTAGTTGGTCGCAAGGTCTATATTTTAGCCATATGATCTTGCCTAAAGTTACTACTTAGACTTGCTATAGCATGAACTATCCTAATTCCTATGAGTAGAATTGGATACAGGTGTCTTATTACTAATTTCATTTGTGTGATTATCTTGGTATCTACAGAGTCGTATCAAGTTACTATGGTTGTTCCATTGATTTTGATGGTTTACATACTTTATGTTATAGTTTCTATAGGATGGAAGTCTTGAATGTGACATACACAAGTCTTTTCAAGTCATATTATCCATTGTTTTAGAAGTCATGCTATTCATTGATGTTGTCTGTATAGTAGTCTTTGTATGCTTCTTTACAGCAACCTTAGTATTGTGCAGAGTGCCTATTTTTCATTTTGGGTTCTGATTTATATCTTGCAGGTCCTTGTTAATGAGGATGAAGTTTCAGAATTGCAGTCTGAAAATAGAATATTACGTCCACGGGATGAAAGGGAAATGAACCGTATCCAACCAAACCCAACTCTTAGTTTTCAACCGGTTTTTGTGAACCAGATGTCCAGTAGGAAGTCTGCTAAAGATAGACAATCACATAAAGCCACAAACAACGGCTTGTGCTTGGAGATTACCGGGAGGGTGCAGCATGATAGCAAAGACCAGCAGTATTTTATGATGGAAAGCAAATTAACAACAGCTTCAAAGGATAATGTTTGGCAAGTATCTTCAGGAAATGGAGTGCACGTTGAAGATGATGGTGAATGTTTAATGAACTATGGTAATAAGTAAAGTTCCTTATTCAGCTTTTACAGATTGTTGGTACATTTTTCATTTGTGTTCTCTCATTTTGTTTTTGACTTGAGTGTCTAAGACATGAAATTAATGGTCGTAATTACTTTTTTCAGAAAGATAGTAAAAGAAAGTTGAGAATTTTAGACAGCTTATTTTTATTTTTTTTCCTACGATGTTCAGATACTGATATCAATTTACTATCGTATATTTGTATTTATATTTTTACAGTGACTGTTTTAGTGAACTTCTGGTTTCCCCTGGCCTAGCTAGACTAGAGTACACCCCTTAACGAGCCATTAATTTGAAGGGATGACATCTGAAAAAAAAAAAAAACTACGAAAGATGGTTTGATGTTTTCGACGGTTTAATCTTTTAATGAAACAAAATTATTCTAAGTTGCCTTATCAGAGAGAATTATTATGATCAGTGCAGCATGAGATAGGAGTAAGCATATATTCACTGAGTAATCCATAGGATTTTGCAATAGATTTTGCATGTTCTAATGTATAAATGGAAAGGCTATGTGAGTGATAGAGTTAGTCAATTACAATGTGCTTAACAAGGTTGGAATCTTTCAAGAAGAAATTTCTGTATATTTAATACTGACCGAATTTTAAATTCAAAAGAAATAAAAAAAAATACTAAAATGCCGTGAATTATCTAATATTTTTAAAATGCAAAAGAATGGAACTAGTATTTGCAATGAATTGAAGTCATTTGTTCCAATTTGCTTCGTCCGATTACATTTGTAGACTGAATGAGGGTTTTATGTTTCGTTTAGATGACATGAAATAGGCATGAGACAAAAAGAATGGAAGAAATAAAGGGAAGAGAATATGAGAAACGTAGTTTTATGCATGTTTTTTCATTGATATTAACAGATATTGGTGGATGAGTGAATTAGGTATTATTTTATCTATTCTATTCAACTTACCAGTTAACTTTCATTGTCTAAACCTCTCATTGTAATTGTCCAACAACACCAAACTCATTGTTGTGTAGAAGGAGCAGCACAAACTCCCAACTAGTTTTTGCTTGCCACAACGCTGTCCTACGGTGGCAGAAATTCATGGTGCATTCCTTTTGAATGACTTTTTCCTATTTCATATGTGCCAAAAATAGCATTATCGAGTAATATGTGGTATTATAATAGATTATTTATTAAAAAACAGATTTCAAAAGACAAATTAATTAAAGGTAAGAATGTAATTTTATATTTTATTTTATTTTTATTTTTATTTTTTTTCTTTTCCATCATTCCAAATACATATTTTCACTTTATTTCTTTTTTATTTTATTTTATTTTATTTCACTCCATCTAAAAAACTTTTATTTTAACTTATTTCTCTTATTCTCTTCTTTTTTTCTCTTTGCTCCCATCCCACCATCCACACACAACCTAAGAATTTATAATAATTTACAGAGACTTTTAATTTCTTTTAAGGATCCATTAGCATTCATAGATATTAATACCACATGTGTGATGACCTACTATTTTTCTATTTTTTCTTGTTAATTATGTTATTGCTACCAAGTGTATATCATCTAAATGTAGCCGTAACTTTCTTGGATACCTTGAACTTATGTAAAAAAATTATTATTTGATGAATTTATTTCAACCTTTTAAATTATAACTTAAAAATAAATTCTTATAAAGTTCACTTTAGTGAGTATAATGTTATTTACTTGTTTTTTTTCTATGCTTTTGTTCACATGTATCTGCTTTAATTTTAAAATTCATTACTAGTCATATGCGATAATATAAATATACTAAATAAGATTATAAAATGTAAAACATAACAAATTGTATAAACTATATTATATTTTTTAAAAATTATTTTTGTGGTTTAATATGCATATTTCATTTTATTTATTTTTAGTTCTTATAAGTTTCATTTTTCATTTTAGTTCTTGTAATTTTGAAACATTTTATTTTTCTTCCTTATATTACTTTTTTCTATCGATAATTTTTTTTCATATTACATACCTATAATTTCTTTTTTCATTTTTGAGAAGAAAAATATGAGAAAAAATTACAAAGACTTAATATAAAAGAAAATTACAGAGACAATATATATAACAAATGTGAGAGCATTAAGCAAGTGAATTTTTTTTTTTTGCTCCTGCACTCTATTCGCTTCCTCACAAACACAGGCTCCTTTTATAATTAAATCGTAGGATAGTTTTATTTTATTTTATTTTTTTTGTCATGTTTGATATTTAATGTTTGATAAATAATAAATAATAAATATAAAATAATTTAAAATTTATTAAATTATCTTATGTAATATTCGTTATTTTTATGTAATTTATAATATTGTTATATATTATATTAATTCAAAATATATAATATATAAAAGTAAGTCAATTGATTGATAATGATAACAGAATATGGTGTAATAAAATTATTATAGTTAATAGATAATGTTAATTCACAATAATAATAAATTTTTAAAATAATAAAAATTTAAATAAAGTGATTTAAAATTAAGAGATAAATGAGAATACTTGTGTTTTTTCTAAATTATCTTGTGCGTTACAGAACTTTTTATTCAACAATTTTTCGATTAAAATAATAGTCTTTTACTAGATTATCTATTCAATTTATATGATTGCAGAATGTTTTTTTAAATGTTAAACAAAAGTATTTTTTAATGTACAGTACACTATTTTTAACAAATGAAAATATATTTTCCTTCATGTAACTAATATATAAACCTTGTTTTTATAAATTTTATTTAAACATTTGCTCATTAAAAAATAGAATTCAATTATTACGCATTATTGTTGTAAAATGTCTAATAACGTTATATAAAAGTTAATAATCTTATTTATATAAAACTCATTTATTCTTCATAACAATTAAATCCTAAAAAATAATCTTATTCTTAATAAACTTGTTTTAAAAATTTATTTGATCTGAATTCTTCTTTTAACCAAAGAGAAATCAAAATAATGTATTCAATACTTTTTCTGTTGTACAGATTAAATGCTGTCCAAATATATAATTTAGAAGATTTCCTTTTTTATTTAAAAGTATATTTTCCTTCGTATAAGTAATAAAAAACACTATTTTTATTTTTTGAACTTACGCTCTTAAAAAGGTAAGCTTATTTTGAAGAAACTTTTTAAAAATTTATTTGATTTGAATTATTTCTTTAATAAAAAGAGAAATCAAAATAACATATTTAAATACATATTTTGTGTGTAAAAATTCTTAAAGGTTATTTTTATCTTTGAAATATGATTTTTATCATCCTTATTTAATATTTACTTATTTTTATTTTATTCAACCTCCTTTAAAATTAAAAATAAATATACACTTATATTTTCAGAAAAAATATTTTTCTAGTTTTATTTTAGTTTTGTATGCAATTAATTTTATATTTCATAAAATAATATTCTAAGAGAAAAATATTTTTCTATAAACAAAATATAAAATTTATACAACTTATTTTAACTTGTTATAATATCTCTTTCATTTTTTTCTTTAAAATTATATTTTTCTTCATATAACTAATATAAAAAAAACAATTTTCAATATTTTTTATAATTTTTGTCACTAGAAAATAATCTTATTCTTTCAATATCTTTTATAAAATTAAATTTTATTTGAATTTTTCTTTTAACAAAAATAGAATTAAAAACCAATGTATCAAATATCAAATAAATTTACAAAAGTCCACAGCTTAAGCAAATGACAAAAATATCCCTGTTTGGACACGTGTCCTAGTGTTGGGTATATGTACTAAGCAGCGAGTATTTCGAGCATAAACCCGCAAAACCCTAACCATCCATATAGTACTTCTCTTTCCCACACTTTTCACTTTGCCTCACCAAACACAACACTTTTGCAGGCGAAGATGGTCGGTGACAGAACCAAGAAGCTTAAAGTTTCAGAGAATTTGGACGATAATATCGACGGAGAACTTGTTCAGAACATCGAGAAGTTGCAAGAGGTCCAAGACGAGCTCGAAAAGGTTTCCTCATTTTATGCTATTTCCTAAACTCTCGTTAGATTCAATACAACTTTTACAGTTTTCTTAGGGTTACATTCTCTGTTCTGAACCGTCGTAATAATTCCTCGAATTAATGTTAGCGTAGTGTGGTGTGATTGGAATTGAATTTTATAAATTGTGGCCTTGTCACTGGATGGATTTTGTTTGATATTTGTAAAATTGTCTATTGATGATGAATTTGAATGTGGTTTTACAGATCAATGAGGAGGCCAGTGATAAGGTCCTCGAAATTGAGCAGAAATACAATGAGATAAGGAAGCCGGTTTACGACAAGCGAAACGATGTCGTTAAATCTATTCCTGATTTCTGGTTGACTGCTGTAAGTTTTTGTTTTTAATTCTTTGTCTTTGTGTTAATTTGATTATTGTTATACTTGTTAGAAATTGATTTATTTATTTGTTTAATTTTGCTTGGTGTTTGTTTTGCTTCTGTAGTTTATGAGTCATCCTGCACTTTGTGAACTTCTGAATGATGAGGATCAAAAGGTTTGGCTTCTTTCGTCACGGAATTTTACTATTATGATAAATTGTTGTTGTTGTTAGATGTGGTTTGTTTATTTACTAAGGTGTTTTGTGAAATTTCCATGAGAGTGCTTTTAATGTTTTTATTGTCTTGATTACTGGTAAATGGTAATGACTGTTGATAAACTTTAATTCATTGCTCATTGCGGACACCATTTTCTTTGGTAGATATTTAAGTATTTGGCTTCTCTTGAGGTTGAAGATAATAAAGATGTCAAATCTGGCTACACAATCACTCTTGTAAGTTTTCTTTGGTCTCTTTCTTATCCTCATTGACTCCCTCTCCAGAAGTAAAGATTCCCTCTTCCTTACTTGTGTGGTTCGTTTATGTTCTGTTCTGTGAAGAATACTCAGATGGTAATTCTCTACTGACAAAAAGTGACCGGTTTTTGATTATTTCATGTTCAGAATTTCAAAACCAATCCCTATTTTGAGAATACAAAGCTTACCAAGACTTTTACCTTCCTTGAAGAAGGAACAACAAAGATAACTGCTACCCCAATCAAATGGAAAGAGGGCAAGGTAAGACTATGAATTCACTTTTTATGCCCTATCTGCATCTATGGTTTTTATTTTGTTTTTTAATTTGAGACATACTCCTTAATCTTACAGGGAATACCGAATGGAGTCGATCATGACAAAGGGAACAAACGGGCTCTTGTTGATGTCAGGTTGATACCTTCAGTTCTTTTAGCACAGCAATATTGTAAACAGTGAAGCCATGTTCATGCATACACATTAGCTTTATGAGGTCACATCACATGTTATTCTTGGCCTGGCCTTTTTTCTTCTAGACCTACAATAAAGTTTTTCTGTGATCACAACTTCATGCATGACATTCCAATTGACCTATTAGCACCACAAGAAAGGGAAACTGGTTAGTGGTTAGTGATATGCCTGCTTGGATTACTAACCCAAATTTCACATTTGATTGAAGAAATATCTTTCAATACAGTACCAGTTCTTCTATGTGCTTCTCCCTGTGAAACTTTTCTGTGTTATAGAATATTTTTCTATACGAGAATAATTATTTAAAAGATTTGAGTGTGGAAATTATTGAACTGTCAAGAGTTGGTACTTGTTATAAAGATTCTATTTATGCTAGTTAGAAGTCTCCAATATTGTTTTGAAATCTTAACAAGGATGAAAGCATGCAATCCTTGATGCCCCGACCAACCATTTCTGAACAGGGTAAGTTGCGAAATGAGATAAGTTGCGAAAGCAGATAGTGCAGATTTTAATGAAACTACTTTTATGTTGGTGGACAGAAGCTTTTCTTGTTCTTAATTGTTAGTTGATATAAGTATGGAAATGCTATCAAAGCTCATTTTGTAAATACTTCATGGAACAAATGGTTAATATTTTAATTTTCTTGTGCCAATAAATGCAGTTTCTTTAGTTGGTTTAGTGACACTGAGCAGAAAGATGATATGGATGACATTCATGATGAGGTATAATTTTTTCTGGTCTAGTATAATATTTTCCAGATATGTGCATCCTCTGCCTTAGGTTTCTAGTCTCTTAAAATCATTGAAGTTATTTATTTTTTCTTCTTCACATTAGTCCTAGAGCAATATTTAAGTTCACACTAAATGCAGGTCGCAGAATTAATCAAGGATGACTTGTGGCCAAATCCACTGACTTATTTCAGCAACGTAAGTTAACTTTCTCGCGTTGTATATTCTCTATGATGAATACGAACCTTACTTTCAGATTGCACCTAATTATTCATTTTACTTTACTATCTTTTTATTGTATTTTTCTAATGGTAATTGACTTGGGAACAGGAGCCTGATGAAGAGGATTTTGATGATGAAGCTGATGATGAGGTAATTGAAGTTCTCTTTTTCTTAGAGAAAGCATGGTTAATTGAGAAATATGATTGAAGTATTGCTTTTTATATTTTATGGAACCTGACAATTGCTGGATCTATACTGAATTCATCAAAAATCCAGTCAATGGATACTTGATTTAATAATCAATTATTGGAGGCAAATTTTAATGTTGAGCAAGTACAACAGTACTAAGGGTTAGTACTATAGGTTTTATGAATATATCAAATCCAATTTATCATTTTTTTATTACATATAAGTGAATATCAACTCAGTGTTTGATTCTCTTTTATCTTTTTTCCTATATCAGTGTCTAAAAGTATATAATTTCTACAATAACAGAGGTTTTCAGTGAAGAAACAATAAAACGCTAGAAGTTGTAAGCATCATTATTCATGATATGAAAACAGCAAAGAATATCACATTTTAAGATGTTTTGGGTTATCCCATTGATTGTTATTTTACAGAATAATATTCTTAAAGGATTCAAGTAATGAGAGCTTGTATTTTATTTTTAAATTAATGACATTACGACTTCCAAAATAGTGGATACAAATATTATGATATTATCATATAAAAAGTACAATTCTCATTGGCAGGAAAAGGATGAGGACTCAGAAGATGATGACCAAGAGGAAGATGACGATGAGGCTGATGGTGAAGATGGAAATGACAATTAAAAAAAGCCTTGTGGTGGTCTTTCCTGTTTATTTTTCTCTGGTTGATTATGTAAGTAGGATTTTGGGCATGGTGACCGGTGCCATTTTTTCAAGGAGTTAACTCATGTCAGCAGGTGGAGCTATCTAGAAAGTTAGTGGTTTTCTCTGACCATAATATTATCCTGTGAAGTTGTTTCGCAACTTTCACCCCTCATGCACTTCTTTTGTGATATTAGTGGTATACTAGCTCCCTTGGTTCTTTGTCGTGGAACTACATGATAAAATTACAATATTTATTGTATATTTGGATTTTATAGCATAAGGATTACCATTCATGGCATTTTACCCATATCAAACTTTTCAAATCTATGCATCTTTTTCGTCCGACCCGATGATGACTATTGTTGGAATGATTCTTCTCAACTTTCCTACTTAGTGGTCCTGAATAATAGAATAATTAATCTCGACATGCATAACTTCGCTATCACAACTGGGCGTAACTGCATGTTTCGTTCGAATTTATGTTGCTACATTAGAGCAACTTTCCATGTTAAAACGTAGATGTGGTGAGATTTTGGATAATAATTGCATTGAAGATCATTAACCTTTGTTGCCTTGGAAAAGCAGAATAACCCGTTGAATGTGATTTCATTTGGAAATCAAACACCTCCGCACCGTACATGCAGTCATTAATTAATACATGCTGAAGTCAGGAGCTGTCTAATTGTGACATATCGTTAAGTTAATGCAACGTTCAAACAAGATTTTGTCCTTCACGTATAATGTCGTGTTACGCCATGTAAAAATAAGGGCTTGCAACATAAATAATTGAACTACGTAAAAGCATATGCTAGATCCCTAAATATTACTACAATTTGTAGAAACTAGCTGGCAATTGAATGTGAAATTAAATTCCACTTTCGTTCATGGAATTCAAACGTACCTTTACATTTGCTGGCAATTCTTGGTATTCTTAGTTCCATTTTTGTTATTAAAAGATATGAAAAAAAACAAGAAGCTGGGGCGGGGGTTGTTTTATCAAATTATGATATTTTAAATAGTCATTCTCAATCATCTTATCCATGCCGCATAATGGATTTGGAAAGGATTTTAAACTACACTAATGTTTTAATGCAAGATGCTATGTTATTGCTGGTGATGTTCGCATTATAGTATTTACTTGAATGAACATTTACTGCGAGAGCCAAGAAATTAAAATAAATACTAAATGGGTCGGTCGACTATACAATTATTCACAACATTACATGTTCCTTTATGTCAGTGTAATATTAAGCTTAATTATGGTACTTCTTTTGTTTAACCACTTTTTTATGTGCTTTCATTTTGATTACTCTATTTTTCTTTGTCTTAAGTTTTGGATTCTTCACATTCTGTCGGAGATATATTTTATTTCGATTCCTCTATTCATAAACTTGCATAAGTAACAAAATTGGTAACTTGGATTCTTAGTGGCTGAAATTACAAAGATTTTAGCAAAACACACGCAAGGAGTTTTTTTTTTTTATTTGTTCAAAATAAAACAGTCTCCGTAGAGACCTTCAAAATGGCTCTCCATGGACCACTTAGAGAAAACAAAGGACTCAACACGATTAGGCCAAATCGTGCACTGATCAGCCCCATATCTTGGGCTGCACGTGACATCATCCTTCAAATTTAGAACTCGAAGTTGCAATTGACATGACAAGCCATGAATTCTGGGGCCATAGGCCCACAGACATTTCGTGAGGTTGATGTGCGTGCTACTATAGTTACTCTATTTACCGATATGTTTTATAACTAATTTTTGTAAAAAGAAATGATTAATTATTTTTAGTAAAAGATTCTATGTCGATTACATTTTTTTTCTTTTTACGACACTTGAATACAATTTTTCATTTGAGAATATATGCTATGACAAACTTAGAAGATTGACTAGTTAGTGGCCCCTTGATATTGGCAATTAATGTACTTGCCAACGAAATCTTTCACAAGCTTGAATAGAATAAAGTCACGACTCAATTGTACTGCTCTATACCCAATTACCCATAACATAATCAAAGGATTCATAACCTTTTTAATTGGTCGGTGTTTTACTAGTATATGTTTGTTATTCATGTAATGCCCAATGAAACAAGTTGGGATATTCATTCTTCACTTTGTTAGATGAGATAGTGAAGCAATGTAAAATTGCTTCACTTAGATTGTAGATATCATAATCATAGTCATAGTGACAGATCGAAGGAAGGAGAGACATAATTGAAAGGATCGGAACAAGGAAGACCCACGTGTTGTATTCGGGGATAATAAGGACCACAAACTCAAAACACATCAAATCAAATGGTGGAGTTTTCTCGATGGCATTTACGAAATGACCACGACGTAGTGTGCAAGTGAAAACTGAAAAGTATATTATAATGCGTTCAACTTCAAGTCAACATCAATGTTCCCAACTTGCCCACAAGCTGGATGCTACTCATCAATTCATTTTCCTTTTTTTTTTTTTTTTTTTTGCTATTTGTTGCTAGTGGAAAACTTTTCTAGATCAAAACATGCAATTACTCTAATTATGAAAATTTCAAATTGTTAAAAGAGAATTATTTAATATATACTGAATCTTGTTTTACACTCACACTTATCTTTTTCAAAGAATTTTTTTACTGATAACTTTCACAGAAAATAATCGTGTGAGTGCAAGAGATGATGATCCTTGAAGGGTGGCAAGTGTTCTAGCGCCACTGAGAATAATCAAATACGGTGGTGCAAAATCCGAGTAAACTTATCACTTTCAATCATTTTATGTATAATTTAATTTTTTTAATATTTTTGTAAGATTATATATATAAACTTTTATACAATTTAAGATTTTATAGATATATCATTTGGCATTTCAGTATTTCTTATATGTTTTAATATCATATTATATATTAAAATAAAATTAGTTGATGAATTTTCAAATAACTTTAAAATTATATACAATTTATATCTGTAATTTTATTAATAAAAATATTAAATTAAACTAATGAATGGTTAAAATTTAACTTATACAAAAAAAAAATGTTAAAAAACATCAATCAATATCTCTACGTCAAACATGTTTCAAATAAATTCTAAATTACTCTGAACATGTTAATTTTGAATGAGATATTGACTATCAATATAAATTTGAATCGTTTGTTAATTTGTTATAACTTTCATCTATGCTTGATTTTCAGTATTTTATTCCTTACTGTGTATGGTTTATATACACGGAATTATTCTAAGAAAATCTTTTAAACTCTAAAAAAATAAATCTCTTTACTAAAAAAAATAGATAATTAATTTCTTTCTAATTAATTTACTTATATAATAATTTTAGAATTAAATTTTGTCGAATAATTATTAATATATGTTAACAAGAAGTTGTTATGACTATAGATTAATGATGATATTACCATAATAAATTTTGTTATAACAGTATTAATGTTTTCGTATGTACATTTCATTTTCATATGTTTCATTAAATGATAGTATGAGCATTAAAGATAACTTGTTAAATATTTATTTATAAAAAATAAATAAAGATGGATGTTTAAAATTTTCCCCCTTTTAACAGATATTTTATCGACATAACTAAAGGAGTTTATAGCTATATATATATATATATATATATATATATATATATATATATATATAATCATATCTTACAAGTTTCTCACATATTGATTTTACGTGGATATTATAATTGATGACTTCTTTTACACAAAAGAAATAGTTGCAGATATATATCAAATGTGATTGAAATTGTCGCGAAACATATTTAATGTAATTTTTTTAAAAAAAAATTAAAAAATATCACACTAGATTTAATCGGTATATATTCATTTGATGGTATAAATATTTTTAGTATTTTCAATTAACCACAAAATAATACATCTTCAAAAGAAATTTATCTTTGTATATGTGTGTGTGAACCATTGTAACATCATTGTTAAAATCAAACACCGGTATCTCTAGTCATTTGAAAAAATAATAATATAATCTCATTATTTTATACTTGGTGTATGCAATTTCGGGTTGTTTTTAAGGAGGCAATATCATTTTACCTTTTGTTATTAATGGTACCTCTAACTTAAATATGACACCATAAATTTGTTTTTAAAAAAATATTAATATAACATTTCATTTAAAATGTAATATCTAGATAATTGCCTGAAATAAAATCTAAGCAAAGACAAGAAAAGCCAGTTCAGCAACAAAAACGAACTGTGGCTAATATTCATCAACCAGTTTCATTTCCCTAAATAGGTTTAAATGTTTAATATCTACAGGACCACCCCACAAAGTTTGTATCATATGTTGGAGTTTAGGTCCAAATTAAACTCCATGATTAATCTCTCAAGAACTGTTGTCCAAAAACGAGAGGAATATTTTGAATGACATGTTATTTTCAGCCTTTAGTTGAGGATTTAGAAACTGATGCAGCTTTTTCAGACATCACAACCAAAATTGTAACAGAGGTTATGACATTTAATTTTGGTGGCAGAGAGTGGCATCTTCGTGTATGAACTTCAAATTATTTGTGGAGACAGCAAAGATACCAGAATGTAATAACATACATAAATTATTTTTTCCAATTAAAAAATATATAGAGAGAGCGATATTATGGTGAATGACCCATTGTTTCATGCTGTGCTGAAATTATTCTGGAACATGAACAGTAAAAGGTCAATTCAGATTTAGAGAATAAAGTGACAAGCCTAATCCTATATTCATGCACTGAAAAAGTGGCACGTAGAAAGCACAGATTTTCATGAATCTCTTTTCACTTTCTCGGTGGAATCATAAATACGTTATGCTTTCTATTTTAATTACCAAAACTACAATCTTAAAGTCAATTTAGAATGACATATTGGGCATTCTTTTGCGTTCTAACATATGATTCTTTTTTTATGAAAAATCTTTCTTTAGCATCAATTAATACTTAAATTAGGATTTTATTGAGTAAACTTGAGAAGATACACTTTAGAAGTAAAATACATTTCTTAATTATTGATTTAAAAATTATGGATTAAAATTTATAATAAAATTTAAAATTAATAATAATATTAACTATTCATTTTTAAATTAATAGTAAAAAATGTACTTTATTGATCGATCATCTTAATTATTTAGATTATATAATAAACAAAATATAATATAATATTCCATCTCAATAATAATCTAAGATACTATCCGACAAAAATTAGGGACTTTTCATAATGTTGTTCTTATTTCTCTGTGAGGATGGAACTTATGTTGCCCTATTTTGTGTTGGGGGAATGGGTATCATCCTATCTTATTATTCTATAGGTCATGACTAGTAATGAGAAGGATACAAGGTTGTAACACAGAAACGTTTGGGCAAAGAGGACATTCACCTATTCCATGCCACACATTGCTATTCATATATAGTTCATGCCCAAGAGTATGTTGGACTGAATTGACTTATCATGGGTTGGAAACAATGGCTACAGTTACTTTAAGTAAAAGTTTGTTTTTACTCTCAAAACTCAAAAAGAGTACAAATATTAATATCTCAAGAGAAAAAAAAAGGAATAATGTATCATGCATGTATTCTTTTCTTTTATTCTTGAAATGATCATATTGTTATTTAATTAAGTCATTTCTTGAAAGTGTCAAATTGATACTAATCAAATTGTTAAATTATTTCTCTAATACACAAATTACCTTTTGGTGATTGAAAATATGAGGACGGACTATTTAGATTGTGAAAATATGTTATATTTATTATTTTAATTCTTAAAAAGTATCTATTATTATGTTTATTTTTAAATTTTATCATTTATTATTATTTTGGTTTATAAATTAGGGTCTAAATAACACTAAATGGTAAAATATATCAATCAGAATGATACTAAATAATTAAATTTAAAAACAAATTAATAATAAATATCTTTCAGAAATTATTTAATAATTTTTAAAAAAAAATTAAATTAGCTAATTCTTATTTCAAAGAAATTTCTTTCACTTGTGGGTTTGCATATATTAGTATGTGATTAACCGGCATCAATATCTGAACCAATTGTGTATGCTTGTTTAATCCAGTTAGGAGCATGACATAATTAATATATTGTTGAGGTTCAAATTTTCAATTTTGAATCAATAACAAAGAAAGAATTAATTAATTAAATCTCCATACTATGGAAACAAGTTGATGTAATTAAGAATATCCGCTTTTAATATTGTCCTGGAAAAGCTGTAACTCAAGAACATATATAGCTAGTCACAGTGCAATATATAAGAGTTAAACTGAGCTATCTTTTTCAAGATTTGAGATTTTTCATGATATATATGGAAGTTGTTCACTTATTGTTTGTTTAACCCCATCAAATAAATAGAAGCCATCCAAAACATGGAAACTAAACTGAAAAAAAAAAACTATATAAATTATAGAAAAAAATATGACTAAATACTCTGTAGATGAGTAAAAAATAAATGAGAAATAATAAATAAATGGAGATGTATCATTGAGCTTATATAATTCATAAAATGAAAGTAATCTATTCTATTTTATATAAGTAATAAATTTTTTAACAACTTTGTATTTCTTTATTAGTTACCTTATGTCTTTAAGTTGAAGCTAGTAACATTTATATATTTATAAGGTAACCAACTAAAAATAAGTGGATGTCTGCTAACGGATTTTATAAATATTTTTTAATGTACACTTATTTTTTAAAATAAGTTCTAGTTAATTTTTTTTAAGTTTCGTGTCAGAAATTCTCAATATTTCCCTGTGAATTTAGCAATTTGACAGGATAATTTTGTTGTGGTGCTTTTGATCGATGGTGTTTCATTGGACATCTCAAAACTCTTGAGGATAAGATGTGCATATGTGGATTGGTTTATGACTTCTGGTCTATATTCGACTTTAAATCAAATTAACTTCGATGTGATTTTATGTTAAACATTAATTGGTGACGCTGAATTAAACACACATTTAGTACTTTAGTTAGATGATATTTCATTTTCTCTCTTATTTACATTTGACTTGTTTTTTTTTCTTTTCTTTTTAATAAAATTTTCAACTTGTGAAAACTTTTCAAACTCTTTTTTTAATTTTAAACTTTTACTGCTCCATCAAATTATGTTGTGTTTAATTTTTTTGTAAAAAAGATAATTCAGCACACTATAACTCTGACAATATATGTTTTATAAAAAAAAAAGTATTTAATAAAAAGTTGTTATGCATACAAGTATGAAATGAAAAATGTTTAAAATAATTAATTGAAAAGTTAATTATTTATAATTGAATGAAAATATAAAAAAAATATAATCTTATATTATTTATTATCTTAATCCAATTGATTAAAGCTTAAAAATTATGTATTCATAATCAAAATCAATTTACATAATCAATCAATCATGAATAAAATTTTATATAACTTTTAAAAAAAATTATTAAAACATTTATGTTTCTCTCTCTATTTTTTATAATATATATATATATATATATATATATATATATATATATATATATGTGTGTGTGTGTGTGTGTTTTATATAACTAGTTGAGATTAAGCAAAAACTTTACTCAAATTAATAATACTATATCTTTTTTCTCAATGCTTAAAGCATCAATAAATTAAAAAAAATTAAATTATTAAAAGTTGTGAAGACAGAGTCTGTTAAAAAATGTATTAACAACCATCTCTTAAATAAAAAATTGTTGTATCATAAATTTAATAAAATAAATACTAGTAATATAATTTATAATACAAAAAAATAAACATGCTTTTATTATAAATTAAAATAATTATTATTCACAAAATTTTGTGAATTATCGCTCTTTATTTAACTAGACTTACTCTCAATTTTATACTTTTCAATAAATTTAATCAAATAACATATTAATTTGAAAGAGTCAAATAATGTATTAAAGAATTTGCTTATATATATATATATATATAGATATATATATAAATTGTCTTAATAATCTTTTTCTTACGAGAATTAAAACATAAATATTAAAAATTTTATAATAATTTATGTGCTTTATTCGATTAACTATAAGCTAAGAATTTAATAAAAATAATTTACCTTCTAACATTTATTTAATTTTTGGTTTATAAATTAAATAATGTTTTAAAAACCAGGTAGATTTAAGCATAAATTATTCTAAAATTCATATACCTTACTCTTTATTTTTTAGTTTAGTTCTTATAATTTTTTTCTAGTTTCTATAATATTTTTTTTTATTTGAGTTGGGACAAAAAGATATGTATTTTAAGAACTAAAAAAATAACAACAGCAAAGTTAGAATGATATTATAAAAATTATTTTAGAAATTTTTTTATCAGAATTAAAACACTGCACGGGGATAGTACAGCGTTAAGTGCTGTCATTAGATTTCTTGTTTTTATAACGTCACCAGATCAGTTGAGGCCACGTCATTTGATTTCTAGGGCCAGTTCGATTACAACGCTGAAATTATAATTATTTAAGAATATTACACTGATATTTTATGTGTACACTACATTTATTATTTTAATTTTTTAAAAATATTATATTAATATTTCTTATAAAAAATGTTAAAGTAGTATTAAAAAATAAAAAACACTAAATATAATTTAGTAATAACACCAGAATATTAGTGTAATCTCTTCTGATAAAAATATTTATTACATTTTTCATACTTAAAAAGTAAAAAAGCATTACTAAAATTGAATTATTTAAGTTATATTTGTTTTCATTAGAAATTAGTCAACGGCAATAAATTATTGTTTTAATTTGTTAATTATTTGATTAATATATATCTTATCTATTTTAATATATATACAATTTTTATATCTCTGAAATTGAATTGAGACTTTTAATTTAATATGCCAGATCCAAATAATTGAGTGGACTTTTTTTTTTTCTCTTCATTGTGTAAAAAAAAATTATTTTCTACATGTGTGAGAAATTCAAATCAAATCATTTTTACTAATTTGATTTGGTTTAAATTTATGAAAAAAACGTATAAATTTAATCTGATCATTGATAGATTAGTTTGGATTAGATGATTGGATTTTAATAGTAAAAAAATATTTTATTTTAAGAAAATAAAATAAATTTAACATTTCCACATGTTAAAATTTATAAGTTAATTTAATTTATATGGATTTAATTAATTTTAATTTTAATTTCTTCTTTTATAAATATTTATTTAAAATAACCTGTTATAATATCTTATCACGTAAATAATTTTTTCTTTATTACAGAAGACTTATTTATTCTTAAAATTTGTTGATCATAGTAACTGGGTTAGAGTATCAACATTAAACTATTAGTTAAAATTAAAATATTCAAACAATAAAGTAAACTAGTAAATAGTAATAATTATAAAATAAAATAATTAAAAATTATTTTTAATACTCAATAAATTGTTTTTGAAATGTAAATTTATTATTTAAACTAATTTGTTGACAAATTTATATAAATTAGTTTGAATCTAATTCGAATAAGCAAAATATTTGAACTAATGTCTTCACTTTAATTCAAATTTTCAGAGTTACCAAATTAATTCAAACCAATCATCACTCCTGTATGTGAATTTACTCCTCATTAATGTTTTTAAAATTATATTAAATATCAAATTGATAAAAAAAATATTAATTTAGTAAGTTATAATTTATTTCAGATTGAATTATAACTGAACTTATTTTATTATTTTTAATATAATATATAAATTAATATTTAAAAAAATTAATGTTATACACAACCAAATATGAAATCAGTTTTATGATAAAGAACAAGTTACCAGGAATAAAAAAGAAAATAGTTGATATAAAAAGAAAGTTGAGAAGTAAGTCATAAAAATAGAAAGTAAAGGTCTATTTCCTTGAGAAATGAGTAGTTGATGATTAAGAAAATGGATAGTCAATAATGATAGAAAAATGTTTATTAGTAAAAATAAAAAAATAAATACACAGTGCATGTAAGAGAGAAAACAACAGAATTTAAAAGAAAAAAAATAAACTCTTCACTGTTTAAATCATTGGTTTTATCATATAATCATTGGTTTTATCACATAATCAATTTTATAATAGTCAAATTATGATATATTCCTTTCTCTTACCCAGAATTTGTATTTATTTTTAGATTTTGATTGATCTCTTTTATTAGTCTGAAAAATTTTCTCTTACTTCTTCATCTAATAACAAGACTCCCTAGTTGAATCTCAAAGTCACTAAAAAAATCTTCCTTGTATATGAATATCTCGTAAACTCCATCCATAATAAGTATATTACAATTATATAAGATCGTATCTCTAAAAGTCATATATGACTAAACAATATAAGCCTTAAATCCTTTTTGTCATATTTAACTTCCATAGTTTTCATACCACTAAAAGTTTTCTTGAAAAAGGATAAATAATTAGATAAAGAGGAACTTTAGACATACAATACAAATAGAAACATTTATTTATGTAATTTATAAATAAGATTTTTAGTTATAAACAACTGCTCCAATTTCAGCTATAATGTAGTAACAGATATCTCTTTCAACACATTTTGCAAAATTTGATTTGATAGATAAAGATGAATTTGAATTATTGCTTTAGAATTTTACATTGTTTCTCTTCCAATGTTTAGGACGAAGACATATTGTGAAAGCCTTGTAAAGCCTCGTCTAAATTTATATATAAGGACAATGCACATCTTGACATGCCATAGAGAGAATTTAGTGTTGTAATCCATTAGCGGAAGGAAGATTGTACTTCATAGTTGTCATTCGCGAAACCCATATGAACTGTCTCTGATACTAGTTTGTAAAAAATAAACGCAATGAAATAGAAAAAAGAGATGAACACAGTCACACAAATTTTTCTGATAGAACAGATGTAATTTTCTAAATATTTTAAAAAATAATAAAAGAAATAAAGCAATGACAGTTACAAAATTTGGTCACTAATTAACACTAATAGTTACAAAATTTGGGTCACTAATTAAAATTAACATTGTCGCCCCTTTAAATGTCAATGTCCACAACGATTTCACTCTATCGACATTAACCTATTGGTAGCCATTAATTAACACTAATATTCTATCAACACTGACCCAATGGTAGCCCTTTCCTTTTTTGACGACTTCACCCACCAATCAGTATTCGATTTGCATCTTAATCCAGCTTATAAGTAGCCCTTTTTGTGACCTAACTCTCAATGAAACCAACAATTGTTAAGACTTAAGTCCAAGGGAAGAGCTCAACCCAAAAGACTTGTCCATTAGGTAGAAGAACCTCTAGGCTTAAGTATCACATTAAGTTTCTTTTTCTGCTTAATGTGGGATTAATAACATTGTCACACCCTTCAAGGATTGACATTCACGATAGCTTGATCACTCTATCGATACTGACTTGATGGTAACCTTTTCCTTTTTTGGTTGCTTCGCTCATCTATTAGTATTCAATTTTCACCTTAATCTAGCCTATAGGTAATCCTTTCCA
This sequence comes from Hylodesmum podocarpum, assembly GCA_026586105.1. Classification (NCBI taxonomy): domain Eukaryota; kingdom Viridiplantae; phylum Streptophyta; class Magnoliopsida; order Fabales; family Fabaceae; genus Hylodesmum; species Hylodesmum podocarpum. Next base: position 6,615,232 of record JALJEV010001432.1, on the reverse strand, counting down.
TAACCTAACTTTCAACGCAAGCACCAATTGATAGGACGTAAGCCTAAAAGAAGAGCTCAACCCAAAATATTAGTCCATTAAGTGGGAAAACTTATAGGTCTGAGTATTACATCATTGCTTAATTTTCATTAAGAGTCAATCCATTAATTGGAATCCTAAACCTTTTAAGTCTTTAAATTGTTGGTTATTTGTTAACAAATTTGAGTCATTTGTCAAATAAGAGTTGGAAGAAATAAGAGTGGAAGATTAGAGAGCATTTATACTAAAGGAAAATCAAAAGGTTCTAAAAGGAGTTTCATCAACATGGAGTGTTACCTAGAGGTTGTAATTCATCTTTTATCTCTCTTATACCAAAGGTGGAGGAGTTATGTAAAGGCAAAAATACACAAGAAAGCGGGGATATAGTTGTGTATTTCAAAATTTTTGCAAGCTTTTTAATTGATTTTGAAACTTAATTTGATCAAGTCAAATATAGATAATAGTATAATTTGTTTAATGGAAAAAGTAGAAAGATGTTTGAAAACTTGAGTTCAGTTAAACCATAGTTAGTCACGGTAAGTATAGAGAAAACAAAAATACACAAAATTTATATTGGTTTGTCTTATGCAAGAATACGTCCAGTTTCTTAGCAGAAGTTAAGGTTCCACTATTACTATTTGTTTAACCACAACCACTCCTGCCTAATCCTAAATATTATTTTGAAAACAACTTATCCATATTAAACTAATTTAAGAATTATTTGAAACCTAGCCACTTTAGATGAATAATTCTAGGTATTTTTTGGAAAATAGTCTCCTTAGATTGAGTAATATTCCTTAAGCATCACAAATGGTGAATTTTTACAAAAGATTTGTCTAACACAAAGTTTAACCTTTACCCAAAGAGGAATCATGCATAGTAACGCAACACTAAATGCTAATTACAAAGAATAAATATTAAGTGAGAGAGATAGAGTGTTTGGTTCTTTTGAATTTAGCGTTCTCGTCGATTTGAGATCTTTGAACTTTTGCCTTTATTTAGAAGAAGATTTGCGATAGTCATTAGACAAAGTGAGATTCAAATCTTCTTTAACTGACTGTGGAAGCATGAGACGTTCTTCTTTAGTTTTTAATGCAAGTAAGTCTTTGTCAACTTCAACATTGAAAACTATTTTGATATGAGGTTTAAATATTCTGAAAAAAATGTTTTTTTTTACCAAACTTTATGATGTGAATTGATTTTTGATCAAAATACTCTACACAGATAAATATATGAGCTAGAGTTTGAGAATGTTTTTTTTTACTGAAGAAACTGATACATACCTTTTTGTCTTGTGGAGCATTTGTCAATTCATGAATTTGTCCTCAAATTCATTTGACAAGACAATTATGCTTTTGTAACGAATATAATTCGTCTTCGAGGTGAAGATTGCGTATGTCATGTCTAAGAAAATTATTCATAAGTTTAAACTTTTATCTTGTGTTATAATCATCAAAATTTGAGTATAACTTACCTTTAAATTTTAACTTAACAAGTTCTGAAACATGGTGGATTTTATGGCAATATCCTTGGTGGGATGCATGTTTATGATATTGGCAAAGTTATTATTGAACAAATTGAAGGGGATACTAAGGGATGTGATAGATCAGAGACAAAGCGCCCTCTTGGAAGGTAGGTATTTGCTACATAGTGCTCTTGTGGCAAATGAGATAGTAAGAGGAGGGAAAGAGGAAAAGGGAATGTGTATTATTTTCAAGGTGGATTACGAAAAGGTTATTAGGAGTATGTGTAGTTTGATTAGTCCCACATCATGTAAAAAGATCCATTTAGACTTTAGTCCCACATCGTTTAGAAAAGTGAGAGAGACTGTCTTTTGTCCCTATATAAAGAACTCCCTGTAAAGCTTGAAATGCACACCAAGAATAAACTGTTTCTAGTGTAGTCGTGGACGTAGACAAATTGCTGAACCACATTAAATTCTTGTGTCTTTTTCTCTCTTCTTTATTTCCTTATTTATTTTATTTATTGCTTTGTTCTTAACAATTGGTATCAAGAGCCAATTTCTTAGTATGCTCTGTGGTTGCGGCTTTGTCTGATCTTCCACATCAGAAAAGATTGGTTTATCCTCAGGGTAGAGAAGCAGTGGGAGCTTTCTTAGAAAGCGGCAAGAACATGGCGTTGGAAGAAGGAAAGGTGAAGATCGAGAAGTTTGATGGCAGAGACTTCGGATTCTGGAAGATGCAGATAGAAGACTACTTGTATCAGAAGAAGTTATATCAGCCCTTGACGGGTGAGAAGCCAGAATACATGGAGCAGTTAGACTGGGAGCTGCTAGATCGGCAGACGCTTGGTGTGATCCGTTTGACGTTAGCCAAAAACGTCGCGTTCAACATTATGAACGAGAAGACAACTGTAGGTCTGATGAATGCATTATCAAACATGTACGAGAAGCCATCTGCAGCCAACAAAGTGTATCTAATACGGAGGCTAGTCAACCTTAAAATGGGCGAAGGTAATTCTGTAACTAATCATATTAATGAATTTAACGCAATCCTTGCCCAGTTGGCCTCAGTGCAGATCAACTCTGATGATGAGGTGAAAGCATTGATTCTACTATCATCACTTCCGGAAAGTTGGAGTGCAACTGTTACTGCAGTTAGTAGTTCTGCAAGTAATAACACGTTGAAGCTTGATGACATACGTGACTTGATCCTAAGCGAAGACGTTCGCAGGAGAGGTTCAGGAGAGTGTTCTAATTCTGATTCCAACTCAGCATTGAGTATTGAGACTAGAGGAAGAAGTAGCCAGAAAGGTCAGAATCAAGGACGAGGCAAATCAAAATCCAGAGGGAAAACACAGGTAAAAATTACTTGTTGGAATTGCCAGAAAAAGGGTCATTTTGCTAATCAATGTAAGGCTCCTAAGTGGAAGAACAAAAAGAAGAAAGATGATGATGAATCTGCAAATGCTGCAGCAGATGAGACTGGAGATGCATTAATATGCAGTTTAGATAGTCCTGTTGATTTATGGATAATGGACTCAGGTGCGTCATTCCACACTACACCTTCCTTAGAACTATTTTATAATTATGTTTCAGGGGAGTTTGGGAAGGTTTACCTTGCAGATGGAAAATCCCTTGATATTGTGGAAAGAGGTGATGTTGATATCTGAACCTCTACTGGTGCCCTATGGACTCTGCACAATGTCAGACATATCCCCGCCTTAAAGAGAAACTTGATATCTGTGGGACAGTTGGATAACGAGGGGCACTACACTACATTTGGGGATGACTCTTGGAAGGTAATGAAAGGCAATTTGGTTATTGCTCGTGGAAAGAAGCGAGGGTCTCTTTATATGCTTGCAGATGAGGATATGGTAACCGTCGCAGAGGCTGCCAATAGTTCCAGCCTATGGCATCAGAGACTTGGGCATATCAGTGAAAAGGGGATCAAGCTCATGGTGTCAAGAGGTAAGTTATCTGACATAAAGCATATTGATATTGGACCTTGTGAACACTGTATTTTTGGAAAGCAGAAAAAGGTCAGTTTTTCTAAGCCGAGAATGATATCTAAAGTTGAAAGGCTAGAATTGGTGCATACAGATGTCTGGGGGCCCGCTCCAGTGAAATCTCTTGGAGGCTCACAATATTATGTAACCTTCATTGATGACTCTACAAGAAAGGTATGGGTCTATTTCCTTAAAAATAAATCTGACGTGCTTTCTGTGTTCAAAAGGTGGAAAAGGGAGGTTGAAAATCAAACAGGTCTAACAGTGAAAAGTCTGAAATCTGATAATGGTGGAGAGTATGATAGCAGAGAAATTCAGAATTTTGTTCGAGAAATGGGATCAGAATGATCAAGACAGTGCCGGGGACACCAGAACAAAACGGTGTGACAGAAAGAATGAACAGAACCTTGAATGAGAGAGCTAGATGCATGAGAATCCAGTCAGGCCTACCTAAGGTGTTTTGGGCAGAGGCGATAAACACAGCCGCCTATCTCATAAACAGAGGTCCATCGGTTCCTTTAGACTATCAGTTACCTGAAGAAGTATGGTCTGGGAAGGAGGTAAATTTTTCACATTTGAAAGTCTTTGGTTGTGCCTCATATATTCTGATAGACTCTAATAGTATAGATAAATTAGACCCCAAGGCAAAATTATGTTATTTCATTGGTTATGGATCTGACATGTATGGTTACAAATTCTGGGATGACAAAAACAAGAAAATCATCAGAAGTAGAAATGTTACTTTTAATGAAAGTGTGTTCTACAAAGACAGGTCTACAGAATCCACAAGCGCAAACAAACAAACAAATGGCCTCGTGAGAAAGTAGCACTAGAAGAAATCTCAGAAAGGGACGTAGTCAACAGAAGGCAGGATCCTGAGTCTGAGTCTGAACCAGAACTAATAACAGAACCAGAACCAACAACAGAGGTGGAACCTTTTGAGACCCAAGTAAGAAGGTCAAGCAGAACGATAGTAGCACCACAAATGTATTCCCCTTCATTACATTATCTGTTGTTGACTGATGCTGGTGAGCCAGAACATTTTGCTGAAGCTATGCAGGGAGATAATTCCGTCAAGTGGGAGCAAGCAATGGAAGATGAGATGAAATCCCTCCAAAAGAACAAAACTTGGTCTCTAACCAAGTTATCAGAAGGGAAGAAGGCTCTGCAGAACAGGTGGGTCTATAGGATAAAGGAAGAACCAGATGAAAGTAAAAGATATAAGGCGAGACTCGTAGTGAAAGGATTTCAGCAGAAACAAGAAATCGACTTCACAGAGATCTTCTCTCCTGTTGTAAAGATGACTACCATTAGAGTTATCTTGAGTATTGTAGAAGCCGCTGGCAAAAAATCTTCATCTTGAGCTTTAGATGTTAAAACGCATTTCGCATGGGGATCTAGAGGAGGACATCTTTATGAAACAACCAAGGTTTTGAAGTACAAGGCAAGGAGAATCTTGTATGCAAGCTCCATAAAAGTTTGTATGGCCCAAACAAGCACCGAGACAAGGTACAAAAAGTTTGATGAATTTATGAGCAAGCGTATGAGGTTTCATAAATGTGAAGAAGACTACTTGTTGTTATGTTAAGAAATGTGTTGGCGTTATATTATTCTTGCTTTATATGTTGATGACATGTTAATTGCAGGGTCTAGTATGACAAAATTAACAAGTTGAAGAAACATGCTTAGCGAAAAACTTTGAGATGAAGGATCTTGGTCCACCAAACAAATTCTTGGCATGAGAATCTCTAGAGACATATCGAAGGTACTTTGAAGTTGTCTCAGGAGAATTATATTAAAAAAATGCTTGACAGGTTCAATGTTGGAGATGCAAAGACCAGAATACCCCTTTGGGAACACACCTAAAACTTTCAAAAGGCAATCTCCTCGATCGATGAAGAAAAAGATTACATGTCTAAAATACCATATGCTTCTCAGGGGGAGCTTGATGTATGCTATGGTGTGTACCGCACCAGCATAGCACATGCGGGAGTTGTGAGCGAGGTTTCTATCCAAATTCTGGAAAGGAGCATTGGGAGGTCAGAAGTGGATATTGAGATATTTGAAGGGTACTTCAAATATGCACTTATGTTTTAAAAGAAGTAATCTCACTTTTTACAGGGTTTTTCCTGATGCGACTTAGGAGGAGATCTAGATGGTAGAAAGAGCACAACAAGCTACATATCCTTGTTGGCGATCGCTATCGCTGGAAGTCTAAACTTCAAGGTAGAGTTTCTCTTTCCACCACCGGTTAGTATGTGGCAATTTCGAAAGCGACCAAGGAGATGATATGGTCAAGAATCTTCTCGAGAGGACTAGGAAAAGAACAAGATGATGCTCCATTATTCAAGTGATAGCCAGTGCGGTATACCTTGCTAAAAATCCAATCCTTCATTCTAGATGCAAGCATATTGAGATAAAGTATCATTTTATCGAGACTTGATCAGAATGGAGAGCTATCTTTGTTGAAGGTCCTGGGTCGAGAATCCAAATGAGATATGTTGACCAAGACAGTTACAATTGATAAGTTGAGGTTTTGTGTTTCCTCAACGGGCCTTCGGGAGTGATTGATGACGAAGGCACTACACTAGGTTGTGATGTGAATCAAACTCCAAGTGGGAGAATTGTTAGGAGTATGTGTAGTTTGATTAGTCTCACATCATGTAAATAGATCCATTTAGACTTTAGTCTCACATCGTTTAGAAAAGTGAGAGAGACTGTCTTTTGTCTCTATATAAAGAACTCCCTGTAAAGCTTGAATTGCACACCAAGAATAAACTGTTCCTAGTGTAATCGTGGACGTAGGCAAATTGCTGAACCACGTTAAATTCTTGTGTCTTTTTCTCTCTTCTTTATTTCCTTATTTATTTTATTTATTGCTTTGTTCTTAACAAAGGTATATGATTCTATAAATTGGGAGTTCTTGTTTTATATGCTACAGAGTTTGATGGTCAATGGATCCGATGGATGAAGAGTTGTTTGGTGGGTTATAGGACTTCAGTTTCAGTAAATGGTAGTCCTCCTCAAGAATTTGGGATGTCAAAGGGGTCGAGACAGGAATATCCTTTGGTGCCTTTTCTCTTTACTACTGTGGCAGAGAGTCTTTGTGGTATGAGGAGGGAAGCGATTGATAAAAAATTGTTCTCAAGTTACGAAGTAGGAGCAGAAAAAGTACAAATTAATCTCTTACAATACGTGGATGATGCTATATTTTTGTGGAGGCTAATCTATCCAATGTGGTAACAATTAAAAGTATTCTAAGGTGTTTTGAGTTTGTATATGGTTTGAAGGTAAACTTTCGTAAGAGTAAATTCAAGACCATTGGTGTTGAGAGAAAGGCGTTAGAAAGATATTTACACTTTTTGAACTGCAAAATCTTGACTATTCCTTTTCGTAATCTTGGTATTCCGATTTGAGCTAATCCTAGGTTAGAAAATACTTGGTTACCGGTCATTGAGAAATTTTCAAACAAGTTGGCCAAGTGGAAACACAAACTAGTGTCTTTGGCAGAAAAGGTGTGAATCATCAATTCAGTTTTGTCTTCTCTACCCTTGTTTTTTATCCTTTTTCAAAATACCAAAAAATGTAGGGAAGAGAATAATTAGTATACAAAGGAATTTTTTTTTTCATTGGGTGAAATGGGACAAAGTGTGTGAACCAAAGGATAAACGGTGGGTTAGGAATAAAAAATATTTATGTATTTAATGAAGCTCTTTTAGCTTAGCAGAAGCGGGAACTTTTACATGAGAAAGGTAGTTTGTAGAGTCAGATTTTGAGAGCAGAATATTGTGGTATGGATCAAATTGGTTTGATAGTATGATTGAATAGAGAGTGGGAACGAGGTACAAAATTCTGTTTTGGCATGATAAGTGGATTGGGGACCAACCTTTGACATGTTAGTTTCCAAGAATGTTTGTAAATTCCAATCAAAGACATGAGTTTACAGAAATTCTGGGTGGCTGGATTGGTAATGAGTAGGGGTGGAATATCTTTTGGAGCAGGGGCTGGTTCGAATGGGAAAAAGAAGTTATCAACTATTTCAGGGAATTAATTGATCAAGTAAGGATGTATAGGGAAGGAAATGATTCATGGTGGTGGCTTAAAGATGCATCTGGGAAGTTCTCTCTACAAATAGCCTATAAAGCAGCGAATGCTATTCTGGTAGTGGTGAGCAACAGGAAACTTTAGGCGAAATTTGGTAGATCAAAATGTGTCAAAAAATTAACATATTTCTTTGGAAAGCTTTGATAAACAGGATGTCTACTACAGACAACTTGAGGGGAAGGAAAATTCTGATACAGGATCTCGAGTGTCTTTGTCCTTTTTTTAAAGAAGCTGAAGAATCATTACAATATATATTCTATTATCTTGCAGCATCACCTATTCTATTTGGACCAAATTCAATGTTGCGTTGAACTTGGCTTCAGTGGCATCATTTTTGGCATCATATGTTACCTTTTGGGAAGAAAGCTGCTAACATAAAGTGGATGATACTACGGTGTGCTACTATTTGGGGTTATTTGGAAGAAAAGGAATCAACTAGTATTCAACAACAAACAATTTCACTTAAGGGAGACGATAAAACAAATACTTTTTCACGCTTGGGTATGGTTGAAAACATATGAACCTTCATTCAATTGCCCATTCGCCAGTGGAGTGCAAGTTACCATGCATGTATTATTTCCTATCAACTTTCATGTAATACATTTGATCAATTTATATCTACCCAATTTTAATACTAGGAGAGGATGGTAGAATTCCATGAGCATAAGTAGAGATGTGGCAAAAGGGTACGAAGAAATATCATTGGCAGAGGTATTTTGTAAGTTCTTGGGAGTTATCAAATATTTTCATGATTTTTATGCAAAATATTTAATAACTAGAGTCAAGGGTCAATGGGTAGTTTTTGCAGGGAAGGAGCCCATGATAAGATAGGCTCTTTTGTCCTACAGGGTTTCACACATATAAAACTAAAACTCTGTTTGCCTTAAAAAAAATTATATTGGGCAACATTATTTCTGAAATGAGTAAATAGGGTTGCACTCATCAATTATTTTTCGGTAAACAGAGTTGCCAGATAAATTTCTTTGAAAAATTTTAAGGAGAAAAAAATAAAATAATTTTTATATTGACTAACTTATAGAATTTTTTTAAAAAAATAACATTTTTATTACAAATTTATTAATGCAAAAGTTAATTTATTTTTAAAAATTAATTATTTCTTTTTATTTTTCAAAAAATTGTTTCCAATAAATTTAGCCAAATCGCTCACATTATCTATAAGGTGTGAGCATTTTTGTGTGGTCTGAGCTCCATTAACACCAAGATTCCAACTGTCTAAACTAAAGAGGCACTTAGCCAATCCCAGCACAGAGGTCTTAGATGCTCACCAAATTGTTGTCAAATGTCATTGCCAACTGAGAAACATATATTTTATATGATTTTCCTGTGTCCGCATCTCAGTAGCATTATCTTCCTACTATACATTAATAATTGGATCCTAGATATAGTTACATGTATGGTCCTCGTTATATTAATTAATTAATTGACTTCCAATTCGTGTTCATAAAATTAGCCATACATATATCACCAATTTTGTTTCCATTTTTTTCTCATTAAATTATTATGACCTGGGTATTTTAGCTTTTCTATCTAGTCTGCTAATTATTCCTTGTTAATTTAGTTACAAGATAATTAATGACAGAAAATCTTCATATTAATTCCTGTATTCGATCATAGACGAATAACAATAATTTGTTTAACTCAACTTAAATTTGATGCATATATAATTCCTTCCAACGAGTGAGATTAGTCTTTATTTATTCTATCAATTATATATCCTAACTAATTAGTAAAATGAGAAAAAGATATATTAAAAAGCTACATTGATATTTTTATAAAAGATAAAATTTTAAACCACGTGTTATTAATTAAATATAATTAATGCAATGGAAAGATGGTGTGACGTAGAAGTGTTGGAGGAAAGAAAAGATATTTTTATTTGTAGCCGTGAATTATGGTGACAAGAAATAACTAGATAGTGGAATCCAAGTCCTCTCTGAAGTGTGAATGACAACAACCACAAAACACAAAAATACAGATTAATTGCTCTAGCTAGTGTCACTATCCTATATCCCTCCCCATGAATCCTATTAATCTTCCCTATAGTTACAACATGCTGATTTAATTAATTAAACTTTGGGCTAAATTCGATATTTTCAAAATTCAAATATTGATATTTCAAGTTAAGTACGGTTGGGCTATGGTACATTCGAACCAGAGTAAGGCCAAACATGCATTGACCATTTGACCAAGCTAGGTTGTCCAATTTATTAGGAAAATTACAGTTTGGCACCACTTGAAATATACAAATGGTAGAATTATATATGTTTAATAAAATTAATTTTAACTATTTATATATATTTAAAACCAAAACTAAGAATAAGATTGAAGTTAAGTATTTTTTTTTATAATCTCAAGTCCTTTTCTTTCTAATATTGTCACTTAATATGCTACATTATATATGATAAGTGTTGATTTTTGGGAGGGTAAGGTGTCATTTTCAAGATGACAAACATAAGTAGCTAGGGCAGCAACAGTTTTAATATCTATATATGGTCCACTACTTCTCTGCTTACAACGCAGGTCTGCAAAGCCCTCGTGAACAGGACACAAGTCGTACATTTTTGTGTCCATATCGTTTACGTAATACAATTATCCGTTTCAATTTCACAACAAGAATATTAATTTTTGTTTTTTTTTTCTTCAATGTGGATTAGCAAATTATTAATTATAATATTTACTCTATGAACTAGTTTTGTTTATTTTTTCAAACAACAATATATAGGATTAATTAAATGATGAATATAATAACTGATAACTCATTAACAATCAATTTTGACTTAACTATCCGGTAGAAAACCTTCATAGTTGTACAAGATTAATGAAAACTAAAACAAATTTTGAGAAAAAAAATTTAGTTATAAATATGAGTTTTCTCTGCTGAGACAACCAAATTCAAGAGTGTGTGTATTTATTTAGGGCAAGCATTTTCTTTGACCGATGGAAGTTAAAACATATGTTTGATTTTGACTATCGAGTTTTACTATTGAGTTTAGAGTCGTTATCAAGGATTGAAGAGGGCGTTTAAAATTTTGTCAACTTGTCGGTACGTTAGTCTTTGCCTTTCTTGGCATGTAATTTCGCGACAAGAGCTTTTACATGTGTGGTGTAAAAAGCTGAGGAATCTCATGTGGGCACTTTCAACTGTGTCCCAACAAAATTTTAGGAATTAAGTTTCGCATTTATTTGGATTTTCAGTTTCTTAGGGAAAAAAAAAAATAGAGAGAGAGAGAGAGTAAAAGGAAGAGAAAGTAGGTGGGTGGTCGACTTTCAGTAATTTGAATGAGGCCATAATAAGCTTTTATTATAACGAAAGTAATTGCATTATTTTTTTATATAGAGAGATAAGAAGAGAAAAAAAGTGTATATATATAAGACAAGTTAGAAAAAAATAAGTGGGAAAATATTAGTGATCATGTATTATTATAGTGCTTAAATATTTACAATATTTTAATCATTATGATGCTATGGGTCAAACAAAGTGAATTGAATAATGACAAATTAAAGACATGAAAAGTAAAATGAACACATCGGTTAATTGGATTGTGCGTTGAATTGTCAAGCTAGTTTACTTTTGGAGCTACATCGCAGTGAATTACTAGGTGATTTTATATGCAATGCAAAAAAACCAAAATTGCCCAATTTATTTTCCCTGAAAGGGAAGGTGTGGTTTGTCGTTTTCCACGAGGTGACTTTGCATGTGGTAATATCTGATCAAACAATTTAAGACTAACTAAAGTACAATCCAAATTTTACCCGCGTTCCAAAATTTAAAGTAAATTAATAATATGGAAATTATTGGGCAGGTCTTTCCATAAATTCAACATGTATTAGCAATTCACCTGCACCAAATACTAAAATGGAAAAAGGAAAAGTTTGGCTATAGAGAGTCGAGAATTCAAGATTCACTGTCGTGTTCAATATATGTCACAGATGGACTCGAAGTGTCACTTTAATTTAATTATTGTTATTTTTTTGAGCTAGTTTTGTTTAGCTAGGGATGAATGCCAATGTCTATAACAAGAAACTAGAGGAAGTTCATCGATGCAATCACGTTAGCGTAAAAGGACCAGTGTCAGCCTCAATTCTTGAAGGAAACGAAACCCCTCGTTGAAGGAGTCTTAACCAATAGAAATGATGAAATCGACCTCCCATATAAACAAACATAGTGACTGCTTGTTCTCTCTGGAACTTTACAAGGATTTAGATCCATTTCCATGTGCCACTTGTGGTCCTAATCGTAGCTAAAGATGATAACCCGCAATAGCATATATGTGTTGAGTGACTACAAAATTCCTCATGTGTATTTGTTGTCCTTTTCCTTCAAATCCTTCAAAGATACTACGCATATTGTGGTGTTAATATATAATCCATGTAATGATAAAACGTTATATATTTAACCAACTAAATTAGATTAGAAGTAAAATTGAGAAAGGAATTGATTGAGTGGTAATGTAAACAAGGCCTATTAAGGCATATGATAATGGACAAGTGAACATTACCTAAAGGGCAAAAAGTGATGAGGGTGATGCTAAATTAGGATGATACATTTGGTCCTTAAAAATGAGTAAGGGGCCAAGATGTATGTTTGTAAGGATTAGAATGATGGATAAGTATTAATAATGATAAGAAGGGGGGGTTGAGGAAGGTTGTATATGATGTGAAACGAGTAAGTGAAACAAAATGTAAACGGTGTTGTTAATTAGGCCCATGGGAAAGGCAAAGGGTGGAATGAGGAATCCCAAAGTTCCCCAGGAAAGGTGCAGAACAAAAGGCAAAGGCCAAAGGCAAAATGAAATGATTACTTGAATGAGACGGGACCCGCTCGATAATCTTTCATTTCCAGGTCTTGAAATTTTTTGACTTGGGATTGGGTCCCACTTCGGCCACCATTGTCTTTATGGATTGAATGATAAAAAGAGCACCTCACGTGGAGTCTGAACCAAAGAGCCTGTCTAACCACAATAAAAAGGCAACTCCTCACTCCTCTCCCATCCGTCACAAAAACTATGCCACATAACTTTTAAATAAACAAAAATCTTTGATTTTTCCACTTCCAGTCAAGCTACCACCTTCCATCTACTCTTATTCTGTTAACCATAATTAATTTATTAATTCAAAACCATAACAAAAACAAAATCAACACAAATCCACTTATAATTAAAAACCCCATCAACACACTAAGAAAGCAATTTCTTTTGCTCAAAAAAATCATGCTTTTTAAAGCTCACCCATATAATTCCCACTCATTATCCTTGTTGCTTAAAGCTCTCCCCGTCCCAACTCTCCCTTATCCCCTCTCTCTCCCTTTATTTCTCTCTCTCTCCTTAACCCCATCAATTTCAAAACAAATTCCTTCCCTTACACAAAACAAATAACCACACACACATACACATATCTCCCTCCTCTACAACTAGAAAGACCCACCACACAGATTAAACTACAAACTCACTGATCACACCCTGTCTCATAACCAAAAAAAATAAAAAAATAAAAAACATCACACACAAAAACACAATCATACACACACATAGAACTCACTCATTCACTCATCAAATACACCAACTTTGATTCCTCTCCATGCGATCATGGAGGGAGGCGACGATCTCCACCACCACCATCACCACCACCGTCAGAACTTCCCATTCCAACTCCTGGAGAAGAAAGAAGACCAAGAATCAGCATCATGCTCCACCTCCTCCCCCTACCCTTCCCTAGCAATCTCAGCAGAACCAAGCACATCAAACTCCACCCGATCCAACCAGTTAGCTTCGGCTCCAGAGGCGCAGAACAACAAAAAACCTCCGCCGAAGCGAACTTCGACGAAGGATCGCCACACAAAGGTGGAAGGACGAGGGCGGCGCATCAGAATGCCTGCACTCTGCGCCGCCCGCGTCTTCCAACTTACCCGCGAACTTGGTCACAAGTCCGACGGAGAAACCATCGAGTGGCTCCTCCAACAGGCGGAGCCAGCCGTCATCGCCGCTACAGGCACCGGCACCATCCCCGCCAACTTCACCTCCCTCAACATCTCTCTCCGCAGCTCCGGTTCCTCCATGTCCGTCCCTTCACAACTCCGATCCTCGTACTTCAACCCCAACTTCTCCCTCCAACAACGTAGAACCTTGTTCCCCGGCATAGGCTTATCTTCCTCCGACAACAACAGCAACACTTCCACGCTTCTGAATTTTCAATCCAACAACCTCAACATGCTGCAGCAGGCAAAGCCAGAGGCACCATCTTCTTCGAACTTGGACTTATCAGAGACGAGCGCGGAGGAGGGTAGTTTGGGAAGAAAAAGAAGACCTTCAGAACAAGACTTGTCTTCCACAGCGCAGCAGCAGCAGCAGCACCACCAAATGGGGAATTATCTCCTGCAGTCGAGTGCAGGCGCGATTCCTGCGTCTCACGCTGCTAACATATGGATGGTTGCGAATTCAAACTCGAATCAAGTGATGAGTGGTGATCCCATATGGACGTTCCCACAGGTTAATAACAGTGCTGCTTTGTATCGTGGAACCATGTCTAGTGGGTTGCATTTCATGAATTTTCCAACGCCGATGGCGTTGTTGCCAAGTCAGCAACTAGGGTCTTCTAATATTGGTACAGTTGGTGGAAGCGGTAATAACGGTAATAGTAATAATAATAATAATATTAATATGAATGAAGGGCATTTGAGTATGCTTGCGGGGCTTAGTCCTTATCGTCCTGTGATTGGTGTTTCGGAATCTCAGGCGAGTGGGTCGCAATCACATCATCGTGGAGGTGGCGCCGATGATCGACATGATAATAGTACAAGTCACCACTCTTAGAAGATAGAAGAAAAAGAACAACAAGATATATGATGATGATGATGATCGCGGTGGATTCTTTCTTCTTGCTTGTGGACTTGTGTAGTTTGGTTCAAGAATGAAGATGGATGTGTTTAAGTTTATTAACACACGTGAGGTTTGGTTGATCTTCAAAATTCAGTTTTATTTATTCCCAAAATTAATTTTTTGGTGTGATTAATATTTTGGAGGGGAGGGGAGGGAGGGAGAAGGAGAAGGGTTTTTTAGGGTTTGGCAGATGACACTATTTAACAATTGGGTATTTCGCTGCCTGCTTTTTTTTTTTTGGTAAAAAAAATTGCTTCTTTGAGTTATTTCACTACACGATATCTTATCATCATTGTTTGTGCAATTTTCCTCCTCATAGGGTTTTAATTAATTGCTTTGTAATTTTATGCTTTTTTATGTTAAAGAGAAGAAAACGACTCACTTCCATTCCATTCCATTCCATATTTCCATGACCTTTGTTTTGTTAAGTTTCCTACCTAACAGCCATTTGATTTTTTTTTTTCTCTCCGTCTTTCTTTCTGGGCCAGGCCACAGAGAGAGGTCGTGCGGTAAAAGGGATGAAACAGTGTTAAATTTACACTAATGTAAAAAAAAGAGTGTATATATAGTGGGATGGTATATTAAATTTACATTGCTTTTTGATCATTCTGATTCTAAATCTGTGCCATGAATCTCGAGGTTTACTGCATCAATGATTAAGATTTTAGAGAGAGATGGGGGTAATAGGACGGTGGGGTCAAAACCTTATCGGTTCCAGGTGTTAGCTCAGGTGGTGGGTCCGGCTG